>QJPP01001676.1:7500-398525 GCA_003996215.1 Jaltomata sinuosa
GTCGGAGGTCAATTGTTGCTCCCTCTCTCGAGATTGCAATCCCTATCGAGTCGGGAAGGAATGAGTAATGGGTCGGGGAATCGGGCATCGGCCCTCTTGGATCCGGTAGGAGCAGGAGTAGGTAAGTTAGTATCGATCCGGTGAAGAAAAGAGAATTTTGTTGATAGAGACGTTAGATCTGGAGGAAGCATCTGGTCACATATCCCAAAACCTTCACGGGAAAGGAACGGACTCACTCGCCCTACTTCTAAAGATAGATAGAAAAGGTTAGGGAGTCCCAGCTGCTGAGGTGGCGTAGTGAGAGGTGAGAGCAATAACAACAAAAGCAGCGGAAGATCCTGCAGTAGTATATTCGGTTGTTTGCGGTGGAATAGATTCAAGCGTCCGGGCCAGTAGATCCACAGCAAATAGGCGTTGACTTATTTGCTTTTGCAGTTTATTTTAATCCCGATGTTGATCCGACGCAACTTACCGGTGATAGTCGCAGCACCAGGAGCTTTCAAGGGAGGGGGCCAGGATCTCTAGTTCTGTTCTGGAATCAAAACAAAAAATGTAACTAAATAGGCAGCGAGCCGTTCAGATGAGACCCGAAGACCAGGAAGAATAAATAAGCAAAGGGAGGGGCTTCTTCCTTCAACAGAGGTAATGCTTATTCTTCTCCTTCCTGTCTTGAATAAGGCAAGGCTTTTCCCTATTCCCTATCAAAATTTCAGTAGAAAAATGAATTCGTCTCAAATCAAAAGAAGAAGACTCCGCACCTTCAACTAATTCAAGCAATTCAGTCAGTAGGAAAGTCATATCACTGAACATTGGATTATATACAACCTCGTGAACATTACAACCAATCAATCGAGAGTCTTCTATACATTTAGAAACTTTCTATTTATTCCCGAACGCACAAGAAAGGGTAGAACCTTTGGGAGGTACTTTCGTTCTACTTTACTATAGCAGTTTTAGATCTGCCGCTCGCTCTCTTGCAAGTGCTCGTCTAGCTCCCTCTCCTTGATCTCTTCTTTTTGTTTTTAGCCGGATCCCTTCGTCCTACGTTTTTCTTTTTTTCCCACGATAGCGATATTCCTTTGCTACTTCTTTCCTCGGCTAATGGAAAAAAATCCTTCTTTTTACCCTGCCTGGCGCCATCCATCTCCAAATAGTAAATGCGCTGCTGAGCTCAGATGTCCGCTCGTCTGGCAAGTTGGCAGCAAGCACTTCCTCCCCTCTTTGTGTGGAAAAGCTTCTTCAAGCCTATTAGTTAGTATTAGTAAAAACCCTAGTTAAGGGGTCCGTAGTTGTCGCAATCGCTCATTGGTCTTCACCTCAATTTCTTCAATGAGTCCAAGTCTGCCTTCGCGGATAAGAAATCAAGGACTTGTCGGTAGATCAGCTAGCTCGCGCTCTAGTCTTTCATTGATCTTTTCTGCCCCTCGCTCTATGAGGATGCGCGCCTATCCAGAACGTGCAAAGTAAAATAGCGGTAGATCAACTGGGTATAGATCGACACATAGGCTGCTGGCAGAGTGGGGGGCAGAATCACACAGCAAGAAAGCTTCCTTCCAAAAATGTGAGAAAGAGAATTAGATCTAATCTCGTCAAGTGGGCTTATTCTATTTCTGAAGTTAGATTGAAGATTGAGAAAGCCGGCCAGTAGTGCCTTTAGCGAATGCGTTCACGAGGCCGGTCCCCGGTGGCTAAGAAGCTTGATCACTTTGTTGAATAAAGCAAGTTGACGTGATGATCGAATCTGGGTGAAGTGTCGCTACTTGGCCCAGCGTTATCGAGAAAAGGTTTTGTTTCCTTAGTCTTTCTTGTTTTTTTTAGTCTACTTAGTCTATCTGAGTGGGCTTGGTTGGCAGGGTCAGGGTCTTTCGCATTCTTATCTAAAAAAGAGTAAGAGGGCGGTTCCCTCAATTGTGGCATCGCCTTCATCATCCCTCGGACAGGTTGATGAGCTTTTGGACAATTCGATATGAGCGAACTCCAGAAGCATCAGACCGTCTGTAATGGCTCGTCCCTAGTGCCTTTGAACGTGGTAGAACCTCCTCTCTTCAACTCCCTCTGAGGTTTGAACTGCCAACCAACTCTTTCGACTGCGAGTCATCAAAAGAATGAATGACCGCTAGAGGGGGAAAGCGATAGAAATTGGTTCCCTACGACGTCTTCTGTCTTCGCGCTTTCTAAAAACCACCCTAGCCTTCCACGCAAGCTGTAGTACCCCCGGGAATCTTTTCAAACCTTAGTCAGGGCTACTTGAAGATCCTTTCATCTCTTCTTTCTTTGTGTTGAGAGAGAGTCGCCAAAAGGCTCATTCCAGGAGTGAAAGAGAACCTGGCTTGCTTAGCAACCAAAGCTAGCTTACTAAGGAAAACCTGTTAATGGGAGACCCTTCTTTGCCGGGCCGGGTACTTCTCCTTTATCCCTTGCCTTGCTTTTTTGCTCGGCCACTCTCTGTTCTTAAGTAAGGGTTCCCCTCTCTCAAAAAAAAGAATATGTTAATCGTTACCGATACCAGGCAGAGTTGCTTTTCCTTGCTCCAGAGGAGATTGGTATTGGTAGAGTCGCATTCAACCCCGTCTTTTTGCCCTTTGGCTGGTAATCACATCGGCCATAAGGTGGTCTATCACCTCGGTTGGGGAGAAAAGCTTTTTTGTTGTCGGAAAATCCCTCTCCGCTTTATTAAACTCTTCTCTTAGGCGAGAGCTCACTCAATTCCTTTTTAAACTTTCGCAAAGCTCTCCTTTCCTTAGAGTGAGTTGGTTTTGAATGAAAGCAGGTTTCATCCTGACTTTCATCGGGGACAGGTACGGGGTCTGGGTCGGTCGATACGATGAACGGGAAATCAAAAAATGTTGCTTCATTGAAGTCCCTCATGGAAGAAGAATTGGCTGATGTAGAAGGCTGATTTTCGTATCCACCACATAGTTTACATACTCAGACAGGCTGACTCCAGCGCCTATAGTCAGAAGCCCTTATAGCAAGTGCTAGCTCTATTTATCCTATTGGGATTGGAGCAAGAGTGGAATGGAAGAAAGAAAGCTGTCCTTATCTTCTCCTCCTCCCGACATGAAGGAATGCCCGATAATCCTTCGGGGGCTGGTATGTCCTTTCAGTTCTGGTCTGGGCCGATCAGAGAAAGCACTCCTATACTGCCTGGTGTTGATTCGGCAATTTGCGTCTAGTGGGGAGCTTTGTCATCTCAAAGAATAAGCGGATCTTCCCTTGCATGCGGATCTTAAAGTCGTGGATCTTTTGATGGCCGGTAGCTGCTTTCTGCTCTCCTTATTAGTGCCAACTCCGCTAGGTATAGGGAGGGAGTCTTCTACAAGTCGCATTACTGGTCGATGACCTGATTTTGGAAGCAGTCGAGATGCCTTTCCTGGGCCTTCCTTGCATTCTTTTATTGTATTCGCTTCAATCGCTCCTGAATCGGGAAAGATCGGAAGACTTTCCTTTGCCCTTACTCTATTAAGAAGGAAATTTCCTGGTCTTCACTCTTCGCTCCTAACTCATTTACGCTTTTGGTATTGACTAAAAATGTCATCCGGCTCCTCATCTATTGAACTCTCGGCTTACGCAATGATCGGATCGGAAGAACTCTTTTCAACCGCCCATGATTGAGACAAACGTAAATGAGAAGAAATTCTTTTTCATAGTCTGTTAATTTTCTTCTTGTTGCATCTCGTCGATACGATAGGTTGATTTACCTTACTAGTCATATGCCCTAAAGGTTTACTGTCTGGATGGTACTTTTCAACAGATAAGCGAATCGCGCTCAAGTGGTGGTTGACGAAATATCTAATCCTCGTTTTCCCTGTCTGGTGTGGTCTTCCGCTGCCCCTTTCCGCTTCACGCAATAGCACGCTCCGAAGCAAGCGGGCTTCGCCGGTAGTAGCCTCCTGAATTAGTCGAATAGCTTCTTTCCGGCAAAGCTTACCAATCCTACACTCCTTTCTTCTATGTCTGGTGGAGCTATTCCCAGACAGCCTGAGAGCTGAGTGAGGACCTTATTTGACATGCTTTTTTCCTTCCAAAGCGAAATAATCACTCCTGTAGCTTATTGCGCTCGATCTACATCCTACCTAACTCGATTAAGCTTTTCTTCTTACACACAGAAGGTTTTTGCTCTCGTATTGCGGGTTTTCCACTTCGTTCAGTTACATTAGGGCTTTATACAACTCTACCTTGGTGATTAAGTTCCGCTTTAGTTGGTGTGAAATGAGCGGATTCTGGGATAGGAGGTCTTGTCGGTATGGAACCTACCCTTCCGGAGTGAAGGATTGTCATCCTATAGCCGAGTGTTTTTAATTTGGTTTAGAGTCGAGTGATGAAGCTCATGATTCTGCCGTTAGTGAGAAGCAAGTAAACTCTATAGCCCTAAACTAAAGGAGCAGGTCAAGTTCGTTCAGCTTGAGGGATAAATTACGTGGCTGACCTGCCAGTCCATCAAATATCGTAGTTTATCCTTAAGAGCAGGAGGTTCCTTGTGTGAAACTTAGATGTTGAAGCACGCACCTCAATCACCCTGCCTGTGTGAATTGAACGAACTTAAAAGTACAACCAGCTTAAGCTGGTTTTCCACCTATTTTTTAGTGTTCGGCCATTTCTAGCAAAGTCTAAAGGACATATTCGTTGCCGATTTGGGGTTCTGATGGAAGATACTGCTGAGGTTATACACCAAGTACACACGTGATTCTGCTCTGGCAGAAGTGCACGCGCAATTCAGCTCTGGAAAAACTCCCTGAGGTCCAGAGAGAGATGAAGTTTATAGTCAACCTCTGCCTCTCAGATAGCTTTCTTTTCCAACACTTCTATGTGGAGATGGATGTAATATTAATATGATTGATAGTTTAAGTTTACTATTTGAAGTTTTCCAAAGTCTCAAATTGGTTCCGGCCTTGTTTCGTAGTGAATTTATGGATTTGAATACTTCTAACACTGAATTTGCTTTTGTAAATTCAACTTGACTTGTACCTGGAACAGAGAAAAAGGGTATCCAATTGAAATCCAGTTTTTTCGATTTTTCGCTTAGATGTGCTCGGCAGATGCTAAAGCCAGAGCGTGATGGCAAGAATTGATCGAGCGAAGAATCACAGTTCTCAGCTATCACATTCAGAAAGACTACTGGCCTAATTGAACTCAATTAAATAAACTATACCCTTACAAAACTTATTAGTACTCCTACACAGTTGTTCAATTTTAATGTCATTCTCAACTCTATCCCTGACTGGGTCTTTGATTTCAGGCCCTTTTGAGGAGGGTATCTTTTTGGTTAATATTAGCCCGGCTCGCATGGACTTCCGGTCTTTCTTAGTTGACAACTTTCTTGCAATTTGAAGTTCTCTAGTTACTCCTGCACAAGCAACAGCAGTTATGGATTTGATTGAGGAGCGCTGGGAAGAATGGATCGGGGAGATGCCCTTGAAGATCACTTACCCAGCTCTGGAAGGACATGAGTGGAGAATTGTCACCGGATCCAAAAAACACAGGGCGGAGTTACCTTATTGGTGAGTCTTGGCCGGGTTAGTGTTTAAGGAAGAAAACCTTATTGTAGGTTATTTTTGATTTAAATAGTGCCAAATTCCAAAATCAAAGGAAAAGGATGCTTGTACGCACATTAGATTTGCTAACTCAATTGATCCTACTGTATCTAGATCAGGGTTCCCGTTTAAGAAAGCTTGTTAGCTTTGTATTGGCTCCCATCTTACTTAACGGGGCCCTTAGTTGAATACCGATCAAAATTCTTTTTCATTTTTAGACTTTTCCAATATAGAATTATTAGTTATGTTAAATACCCCGAAAAGCTGAAACCTCTTATTCCGGTCCTTAGAAAAACTACAACTAGTCAGGAATTGCGTAAGAGAAGAGACGTCGTAAGTAACAATAGCGCAAAAGCAGGCGGCGGAGATCCGCAAAGGTAACCGGATGCCTGGGGCTTAGGACAAGGAGCGTCCGGAGTCTCTTAAGAAAGGACAAAGACTAATTAATATCATGACCGATCGGATTTAAAAAAGCCCTTCGCCCCTTATCTTCTCGTCTATCTTCTTTATCTTCTGATCGGATCGCCTGCCTTGAGGGGGGATGCTGCCAATCCTACCGAGGACTTTATGGATTTCTTAAAAAAAGCTTTCTTTATTAAGAGTCCTTTAAGAAGCTAAGCTCCTTCAGATAGTAAGATTCGCTTAACTTCATACCTCTAAGCGCTCGTGACTATCATCGGATAGTCACTTCGCTTTCCTTTTAGACTGAAAAAGGAAAACTGAAAGATTGAGCATAAAAAAAATATAGAGAATGAGCTGTGCAAACAATGGAAATTCAATAATAAGAGTCTGATCTTCTCGCTTAAGAATATGCGATTCCTCCGGAGTGAAGTTGTTGGGGGGAAGAGAAGATGAGGAAGCTAGTTTAATTGAGGAAGCCACTTTCTTTAATGTATACTAGCTGGTCTACAAAAGCATGACGCATGACGCTTCTCCTTTTTTTAGTCCACTCTCCCTTAGAAAACGGAGCTGCTTGAAAGCAGATTTTTCAATTACATAGGTGAATGTAGAGATCACCGGTGTCCTACTCGAGACGAATTGTCGTCCCCAAACCAAAAAGGATGAGGGAAAAAGGCTCGAGAAAGCGTCCTTGGAAGGGGGAATATCTGAAAAAGTGTTAGCGGGGAGCCCATCCCTCTCGTTCTTACAGAAGACATAAGGGGGAATACACGACGGACGGAAAGCGGGGAAACATCCTTTTTCTGTCTTCTCTCCACAGAGGAAGGAAAGCACCGCCAAGCCAACAAGAAAGCAGAAACTGCATGAGGTAAGACTAAGGGCCTTGTGCGCCCTGCAAGAGATTACCGGGGGTCTCGGTACCAGGGGGGCGCGGGAACAAGAAACTCCAGTAAATAAAAGAAAGACAATAGGAGTCCTCTCAATAGCCGAGGGCCCACTTCCCTATATGCGCTGGAGGAAGGGGAAAAGCTTGATTCTCATAGATTAGACAATACACATGTGCAAACAAGAAAATCAAACTATCTTCTTATTGATACTATATATTTATCCTTTCCCCTATAGATCCACCTTTCTTCAAAATAAAGATATAGCAACTAAAAGAAAGCTAAATCGAATCGGAATAGGATAAAGAACGCACGAAGGATCAGAGAGAAAGAGGATTCTAAAAGCTAAAAGCCTAGAAAACGTTATTGTCAGACTCGGAGGTAGCAGTAAGATCTCTGTCTCCAGAGAAGGCATGAGGGTTTTCTAAAAGTCTCCTCTCATTACTTATGGATAAAGCTCTTAAGCTTAAGCTTTTACGAACTGAAAGATCTTCCCATTCTAAATAAGAATGAGAGTCTTTCAACTAGATGTGCTCCTTTGGCTGGGTTTGAGAGAGAGAGCGTGAGATAGTTGGTCTAATAACTAGTCCAACTTCCTTGTATCTGAAAGCGATGACAGGATGTTAGGTCTAGTAAGGAGACTTTTTGGATAATTTACTTCCACGAATAGACTGTTAGGCTAAGAAGAATAGGTTGGGATTGATCCCACCTTTGAAAGAGTGGTTTTGTTCTGTCAATACAGCTTATCGAGTTATCAAGCTGAACTGCCTTCTGTAAGGAGCTTGAATCGTTCGTTTACTCTAAGTCTTATTACCGACGCGATGGATTGCTATTTGAAAACACTTTCAATACAAAAAGAGCTCCTTCCGGCTATACTCTAGTTGGACAGTCTTAGTTCAGTTTGAGAAGTCAAGGAGGCACGAAGAGCTAACAAAGAGTCTTTCTATTTGACTGTCCGAAATCAAGTGGGAGATTTAATTGAAAAGGCCCCTTACTATAGACTATAGATAGGGTGTTAGCGCTGTTTTTTGAAATAAGGCCGTTTAGGTTTGACTAATAAGATAGAAAGGGGCAAGCCAAAACCCACTCTGCTGAGTTCGGCTTTCGGGGCTACCTACTTTAGGGCTTATGTAATATATAAAGAAGAACCCTCTTAGGGCCTTTTTGTTTAAGGGCTGCTCGCCTTAGAAGGAAGTGGGAGAGCAGAGGTTATTTCGGTAAACCGATGCATGAGCTGAGGCTCCCATGTCCCGCCGACCCTCCGAAAAAGTAAGGGCTCATAGGGAGTCAGAAGCAAGCAGAGAAAAAGGCGGGTAAAACTCACATAAGCAGAGGGGGAGACACATTCATGAAAAGCGAGAAGCCCTGCCGTGGGGGACTGACCAACTATGAATAGATCTTACTTATGCTTACGGGTAAGAACATATATTAGTCCGTATCGTGGGTCTATTTGTTACAAAAGGCGAACAGCCCCTTTCCAAAACATTAACATAGGTCCTCAGGCAGACATCGAAAAGGGGGCGAAAAGAGTCTATTTACCTTTACAATATTTCGGAATGTATCATGGCTCTATCTATTCATAAAAAAAAGAAAAAAGAGTTCTGCATCTCGGCAAATAGGCGTGGGGAAGAGTGAGAGGGGGGGCTACGAGCCCTCTCTCGTTGTTGTTCCCGGACCACCCATCTCTTCCTTCCCCTTCGCCCGGTGAGATCAGATTTCTAGAACGAAGTGAAGTGATAGGAAGAGAAGACTGCTGGCGGGAAATCCCTATTCATGAAAGCCCCTTGTTAAGGTTAAGGGGGAAACGAAAGTGCGCTCCTGCGCACCAGCTGAAGAAAGGAGCTTTGGAAGCTTACCTTATTATTATATTAAAAGGGGAAAGGGTTCCAAACCTATCTGACTAATAAGAAGAAAGGGGCGTTCAGCCACTTGACTCTAAGGAGAGGTTTCGAAGAAAAAACCTACTCCGTCGAAGTTGCTGGATCGAAGTAGTACATTATACATCTGCCCGCCAGCAGCAGAGGGGGTTCGATTCCCCTTATACGCGATGTGGCGAAAAGGACTGATTCAACGAGATATGCCTGCATGTCGAGAGTGCGCTCCCTCTCTCTCAGCTAAGGAAAGAGATAGAGAATTCATGTACTCCGCGATTTCCTGCGGATCTATCGTATCGTTACTTCTCTCTGATTGTGATTTCCCATGTGCCGTACTATACCGCTAAGGAAAACAAACAAGAACCAGGCGAGGCTACTCCTCTTCCCCTTTCTGAATCAACTTGTCCTTGCGCTTACCACTTCTTAAAACTTGCGAGCGAGTGTCGATCGCTCCTTTGCCTGGGCAAGATCTGACGACTCCTGCCCAAAGATGGCGGGTTACGAATTCAGATTAGCTACTGCCAAAGAGGCCAGGAACGAGCTTCCGCTTTATCTAAAGAAAAAACCTCTTCCTGTCTCTCTTCCTGATCAGCGGATTCAGAGTGATCAGGTGAAGCCCCCCTTCTCGTTGGCACGGATGAATCAGTTACATCTTGTTCCTACTACTACCGAGTAGAGGACATTTCATTCACAGACCTTGATCTTTAAGGTAAAAGTGGGCCTTAGCTGGCTGACCTGATTTACCCCTTCTCGTTGGATGACCGGCCCTTTCTTAGACTTGGTGAACTCCTGTCGCGATGAATTAAACTCTGTTCCATGCCCCGCTGCTTGTCAATCACATCGGAAAGTCGTTGGGTCGGCGGAGACCTCTTTCGGCAAAGAATTATACCACAACCAACTAGGTACTACCACTTATAGGAGTCTTCTTTGCTAGTAGAACCCGCGAGAAGAAAGAATAGTGGGATGCTCACGCTCTCGTTGGACGTGACAGTCAGTTACAGTGGGTAAACTAACGAAGGGAAGAATTTGATTTAATCACAGAATTGAATCGGGGCTCATCCCTTCGATTCCTCGCTGCATACTTCAATGAGAAAGGAAAAGAGCTTTGTTGCGTGCTTCTTCGGGTGTGGTTGCAAGATCTCGCTTTCAGTTCGAAAATGTGTACGTAGCTTCCTTGTACAATAGCTCTCTCTCTCTCTGAGAGAGTGCTCGGGAAGCATTCTCTCTGCCCCTCCGTATCTGACCCTGACCCACGCTGACGCCCTCTTTCGTCGTCCAAGTCGCATACCTCCTAAACAGTCTATTTGGTTTTTAAACGCGATCTATTTAACTGATTAACTGTGAACTACGTGGGACTTGATTCTTTTTTTGCTGAAAAGAGAAGGTACGTAGGCAGCTCTCCTAAAAAAGAGTGAAGTTCCGCCCGCCTTTGAAGGCTAGCTCCTGCTTCGGAGCTTCATCCCCACATCTCACATATTGGAAAAGGCAAACAAAAAAGGGGAACTCAGTCAATAGACAAAGAAAAAAGGGATATGTTACACAAAAACAATCCAATGTTTGTCTTTCTAAGGATTGATTTTCCTTGTCGTAGTTCATATTCATATTCAGGAAAAATTCTTCTTTTTTTTTTTTTTTTGGAAACGGAGGGAAGGCAAAGGTCCGTAGGAGGACAACTATCAGTATTAGCTGACTGGTGACGAGGATCATATAGTTTGAGAGCTGGATCGAGTTTTAAAGCGTGGTTATGGCGGAATGGAATGTGCCCTATCCCGCGAAGGAGAGGAACCTGTCGTGTAAGGAACTTAGGTAAAAACTACGCTCTTTCAGCCGGTTTAGTATAGTAGTAGTTTCAAATCAATGCAAGCCAATGGAAACCCCTCCTTAGGGACAGTCGCATAGACTGAGACGTGAATGTAAAGCAAGTGTTTGGGAAGTTGGCCCGACCCCTTTGGTTTATCATAAGAAGAAATCTCGGAGATCATCAAGGCCTACCATATTAATGGGATCTCTGGTGGTAGGCCCAAGCCCCGGAAGACAAGTGAGTCTTAATAACATAAGCGAGAATGCCGAGGTCTTGTCAAAGCCTCTTCAATCATTGAATCATTGTTCAGCGCTTTCTCTCGCATGCCTCTGTGGTCAATGGGAGCAGCAAAAGATCAAACCCCACCCCACTCGGCTCAAGCCGAGGAGCGGAAACTTGACTGTAAGGAGAGGAGCGGCTGTGAAACGGCGATTCCCCCCTTTCCATTGAAGTAGGGGGGGCCTCCTTCCCCACCATTCCGGCCTATTATTGATAGGGATTTTACCGATGCTGAAGATAGCTTGCTTACCAAGCCGCCCACTTGAGAAGCTAGTCGCCAGGAAAGAAGCGAGGAGGAAGCGAAGCTGTCTACGAAGCTTTGCTTCTCCCCCTGTAGTCGTAATACTCGGCTTGTCGCTACTTTGATTCAAAAGGTAACCGACGGTTCCCGACTTTCTCCGCTTTCCGCAACCGTAACCACTTGTCATTCCGATTACTTCATCCATAAACCTTTTTTTTCTTTCAAAATAGCGATACGCTCTAAAAAAGTCAAGGAGAAGCTTCCATTCTAGAAGCGGTAGCTTCCCGCCTCCCTCGGGGTGAGAAGTTCCCTTCCCTTTTCTAAAATGCCTGAGTGGTCTGCTCAGCAAACAAAGTGGACCGCAGTTTGGCTGACCCTCTTCTTCCCATTCGGGTTGGGTTGACCCAGAAGTACAGTAAGAAGGAATGGAACCACTGGAGAGTCGTCTTTGCCCAAGTGTGAACTGCAGACGACTGACTTTGGAAGCGGAACACGAACCTATTTCCGCTATTCCGGGTTCTTATTGAGCGTAGCGAAATCAAGGTTGATGATAAAGTCAGCGAAGTTTCCATGGTGTTCTACCTTTGCGTAGTCTCGGTCCACCGTGGAAGGCTCCGCACCTGAGCCTCGTTAGACTCAGCTGAAGTGTAAGGTGTAAGTGAAGAAAATAGAAGAGATGAAGTCCGTCCCTTAGCCTAGTCTATATCCACAGCTGACGCAGCTCCGTACCGACGCCTCACTACTACTTTCATTTTGAAATTAATTAACGGCTAAGCGATTTCATAACCTGAGCTTTCCTTAACCAGCTGACCTTACTTCGTAACCTTAGCCTCCCTTTCTTTATAGTTTTCTAGTTCGACTAAGTGACTTCGTAACCTCAACCTCCTTTTTTGCTTACTGTAGCATAGGCCTTCGCCACTTCAAACGGGCGCTTCGCCCCTCTTTTTTTTGAATTCGAAAGAGCGGGGTCTTACTTATTCAGGGGGGATGAAAGACAAATAAAGGGATCAGGGGGCTTTATGATCGGAGAAAGAGAAGGGGCGTGGTTGGTGTGTCACTGGGTCGGTGGGCCGGAGGAAGGGGGGACGACCCGCCGAATTCACATCAGAAATCGCCAACATGAACACAAACGAAATCTTGAATTGCGTATAGAAAGAAAACGAACCACTTCTATTCTCGGAGCTGAGGTATATGAAGAATGGCTTTTTGGTCCCTTTCGTCCAGGGGTTAGGACATCGTCTTTTCATGTCGAAGACACGGGTTCGATTCCCGTAAGGGATAGTCATTCCCGGCCGCTTTCAGTTAGTGTTCATTGCTGAGTGATCGCTCGCTATCTGGCTGGAAAAGATGGTCCGGAAGCTTCCTCTCTCCCAGCAAGCAAGACGAGATCACCACTTCTCTCAGTAATGGACTTCCTTTACTTCGTAACCTTAGCCTTAGATGTCCTTTCATAGATTCTCGAACCTCCGACAGACAGAATCTCCATGCATGCGTTCTTTCTCTCCCCCCCTCAGCCATACATCCCTTTTTTGCTTTTGGCCCTTTTTGTTAGGCATTGAACCCCACCCCACGGAGCGGTGCTGAGTGGTGTCCTCCCCTCCCTAATACCTAAACAGAGTTCCGTCTATGGAGCCTAAAGCTTAAACCATGGCAGTAAGCAGTAAGTTGGCCTAGTCTCTCGCCCAGCCTTCGCCTTCTTCAGTGGCCGACGTTGAAGCGTTCAACTAAGGCCTACCACCTTTTTTTTTCAAGGTTGAGCTTGTTCAATTGAAGCTAATGCTATGCTGCCCTTCCCTTGTTCAAGAGAAAGCGAGGACTTTCTTTTAGCTACCGGCCCAAACAAAAGAGATTAGCCTCTTGATCGATCGATTGATTGGATCGAAGTACGAAGGGGTTGATTGAAGTCTGAGATCAGCCCAAGACTAAGGCCGAGCAACTAGCTGCTGCAGGATTGGACGTCTATCTATCTCACCACGCTCCCCTACTCCTATAAAGGCCGGCGGAAGGAATGCTCTGCTCATCTTTCTTACGGCTCGTTACCGCAGCGCTCGTTCACCCCTTCGGCTTCTTCCATTCAAAAAAAGGTAGTCTTTCCTTGTAGCGTCTTGAAGTGAAGCGAAGGCATTATTGAAGGAAAGAAATGGCGGGTCGGTCAATTGCATTAGGTAGGAGATGCAGGACCTGTCTTAACCGCAAGTGCATTCGCTATTCGATTCCATCCTAAATCCCACCAATTCCAAAGTGTGTATCTCTTCTTTACTTTTAAGTGACAAGGGGGAAAGGGTATACTTTCTTCTCTATGTCGCCGTCTCATCAATGAGCGTAGATTAATAGCCAAGCCTACCCTTTTTTTTCAATCTGTATCCCATTCTTCAGGTATAGTTTTCTTTGATCACAGATCGACAGGTGATCCGTCCTTTCTCCCCCTTTCGTCATAAGGCGTGGTCTGACTCTGAGAAAAGAAATTCCTGTGTTTAGGTCCCTACTAAGCAGAATTCGTAAACTATGCAAAGGCTCTTTGAAGACTTTTGAAAAAGTTTTTAGCAAAAAAAAGCAAAAACAATTCTCAACGCCCTTACGAGGTAGTGATGAGTTAAACTACTCGTGTTGGCATGGAAGTCAGCCCGGTAAACTGATTCCATTCTGCTACTAGGGTTCCAAACCTTCCCCTGAGCTTTAGAATCTATAAATACCTTTTCAACTCAAGAAATGCTAAAGCTATTTAGAGTTGGTATTTCTAACTAAGTCGGAAGGAGGGCTTTGGGCAAAGAGCAAGTCGAAAGCCATATTTTTGATTCAGTCCCAGTACTGAAAGACGTGACTTCAGGAGTGGATTTCGGAAGGAATTCGTTTACTTCCTGCAAATTGCTTATGTAAGAACTAGTAGAAAGAAAGGAGCTGAAACTTGACCGTAAGGAAAGGAATTTAGAAAAGAAAAAAGAAGGCAGCATTGACATTGAATGAGAATGCTTGAATGGGAATCATCTTAGCAACTGACTATAGACATGAGGCTAAGCCGCCGGGAGAGGAGCTGAAACTTGACTGTAAGGAGAGGAGAGACCATTTTCATGAGAGAGGGACGAGCAAGTGACAGATTGGGAAAAAAAACAGTCCGGCCTTCTGAGCGGTCATTTAGGGGCCTTGTTAGCGACCCATCATTCTTCCCTAAGCTGTCAGAGTCCGATCGAAGCGAGCAAGAGATAGAGGAATCCTCGCTCATAGATGTGAATTGAAAAAGCAAGCCCGAATTCTTTTAAATTAGGCTCTATAGTCTGGTCCCTGTCCCTGGTAAGGTCTGATTGTTATCCGTAAGTCTTGTTTTGACCGCGGGAAGGTGAACTTTGCTAAATTATTTGGTTGGGAAGAATAGGACTTCTGACTCCAAGCCTACCCTACCCGAAATTTTCAGCTATTGATGTAGCCTCTTGTCGATACTACTAGTCTTCTCGCTACCTACAAGAAAAATCCCATCAAGATAGATTGAATCGACGACCTATACTTCAACTAAAGGCACAAGGGCGTAGCGAGCACAGAACAGAGGAAATGCACATGGGTCTCCTTGAAGAACGGAGTGACGGGTAAAGAAAGAAAGGTAGAGTGGGCACACTTTTACTGTGCTTGGATTGGCATGGCTGTCCCCCTTTGCTGGTTGAGGCTCGGCCTTTGACTCCGCTTGCCTCTACTTTTCATGTCAAGCGTACAAGTCTAGTTTAGTGGGATTTACTTCTAAAGACAGGAATTCTTTTTCATCTCCCCTGTCAAAGTCGACGTCTTAACCTGACTTCCTGGGCTCAGTTGATTCTTGAAGCAGTAGCTCTGGATCGAGAGCTGGATGCTTACCTTATTATTATGAAATGAAAAGGAGAAAGAGCTTTTTTTATAGATGTTGAGGTGAGTAAGGGGGGGTTTGCTGGCTTGCTGGCTAGCTCGTGCAATCAAGGAAAATGCCTTCGCCTTCTTTTTTCAAAATGCAAAAGTCAACTACCTTAGTAAGCTAGCTTTGGTTGCTAAGCAAGCCGGGCACTACGCTAGGACGTGGATCGATCATGACGAGAATGGACTTCTCCGTAATGTAATGTAAATGTAATAGAAGAGGCAGAGTCCAGTTCCCCTCCCTTCTCGACCAGACGAAGGAGATATGAATTCCATTTAGGCGGGTCAGGGCTTGGCTTGACCCTGTGTTCTCCCGGGTCGGAGGCGAGAACTTGAAAGTGAATCATTCAGTGGTGGGGTGTTCATAGAACAGAAGGCCTCGCCCAAGGAGTGGCAGATTTGGATGGAGTCTCGCTCATAGAGGAAGAGTACGCGCGCTAGCGCGCTACGGCTTACGTAGTTGCTCGGATCAGATAGCCCTTCCTTCGGGCAAGCAACCAAACCCGGCACATCCAATTCCATTCCGATCAACAACTTGGAGGTATGGCTGAGTGGCTTAAGGCATTGGTTTGCTAAATCGACATACAAGAAGATTGTATCATGGGGTCGAATCCCATTTCCTCCGGTACGGAAATGAAACGGGCGGGCGAAATTACGTGAGAGAAAGAACCTCTTGGTGGAGTCCAGTCCCCCGGAGGACAGAATAGCACTTCTTAGTGACTAGGAGCGGAGAGCCCGTTGCACCTTGTTTTTCTGGCCTATCTTCTTTCTATAAGCAAGCTCCCTCCGGCAGTCCCTGGACGGCTCTCGGTTCTTGAGCCTGTTGGGGGATTAGGCGGCAGTTGAAAGAGCTGCTCGAAAGCTTGACGAAGAAGCGAAAAAAGCCTATCTATTCGATTTTCTTAGTTTAGTAAAGGGCTTTTCCCTTACTAGTCAAGTGGTAAGGTAGGGCGCTCTTCGATGAAGAAAACAGACTTTAGGAAAGTGGTTCAGGTAGCTCAGCTGGTTAGAGCAAAGGACTGAAAATCCTGGTGTCAGTGGTTCGAATCCACTTCTAAGCAGGCGAAAGGTCCAAACCGTAGCCGGGAGTGGAGGCCTGATAAAAAAGGGCGGGAAACCGCAGCAAAGCAAGATAACGTTGAACTACCTACTAACATTCTATCCTAATTCGTGACCAAATAGACTGTTACGTCTGTTTATTGCTCGACTATGATTAATTTGTACATTTTTTCATTTTAATTTTAAAAACTAGTATAATAATTATTAAATTGTTTGTTACGGATTAAATGGAGTACTACATGTGGATAAGTATTTACCTACCGTAATCTAAGAGATTAAGATAAACATATATATGATCCATGTAAATCCTAACCATAATGGGCTGAAGTGAAAGCCCAAAAAGCCCAAGGCCCATCAGAAAAACCCTAGCTACGGGTCGTATAAATATACAAGATATACCAATGAAAAATTTCCAATTCTCATTTTAGATCTGCTTCAATTTTCTTCCATCTTTTTTTTTTTACTCCTTTCAATTTTCATTGTGATTTTTTTTTAATAGCATCTACTATGATTTTCTCTGTTTCGATTAATAAACAACAGAGAAAACAGAGAAATACGAAAAGATGCTAAATTAATTAAATTTTTTTGGTACTTATGGACACGCAGATTTCAATATATTTTCTCAATGAATTTTTGCGTTTTCTCGTAGGTTCAACATTTATTTAAATTATTTTTTACAAATTTTGAGTTGGATATTTTTGCTCAATGATGATTGATTTTGCTTTAACCACACTGAAATAAAAGAAGTTTGATGAGGATTTGAATTTAGACCTTTTTGGATTTTTAGCTGAAGAATGTTTACTCAATTTCTTTTTTTATTGCTTTGTAAAAATGCTTTATGAATCTTTTGGATCCAATTTATTTTGGTGTAAAAGATGAGAGTTTTTTGGCTAAGAAAATTGAAATTGAGTGAGATTTATTTAATTCTTCAGATTAAAATCCGTTTTAGGGTCAGTTTAAATTCTTGTCAAATTTCTCATGTGGAAAAACTTTGGCCCATGTCCGAGAGCAAATAATCCTTTGATTTTATTTTTAAATTTTTTAATAATTTATTGGAATTGTTTAGGTAAAATTAAAAGGTAATTGGTAAAATTATTTTCATATGACTATGAGAGTAATAGAGTAATATCTAAATGTAGTATAAAAATTTGTAATAATGAATTTTTGTAGTTCGGCCTTTTTTGAATTTCGTGTATAATCGAAGCTTTATGCGTATTTTAGACCATGATGAAAACAATATCGAAAATATGTACTTGTTATTAGTCATTCACTTAAGATGAACTTACAATTCAATATGGAATAAAATAACAATTGCATAGAATAGAATACATTACAATTGCATTCTTTGATAACAAATTGAATAAATCTTTCTTCTTTCAGAAAAGAAATTTGGTATAGATTTTTCCAAAACGATTTTGAAAAAAGTTAATACGAAATCATACACAAAGAAATAACACAATTGCAACACGAATGCAGAATTAGATTTGTTCTTGAAACGTCATTTGTTTTTTCAATTGAGATGGAACGCTATCACTATCACCCAAAATTTACAAATTATTGACATTTCACACAAGGTAATTAATCATCAATTTAAAATAGAATGAATAGCAATTGCAACCTTTGTTTTCAAATCGAACATCTTTTTAGAATTAATCATAATGATTATATTACAATGCATTGTATGTCTCATAATATAAGTTTCGTTCATGTACTTTTTCCCCGAAGTTGATTTCTATGTTTTCGTTGAAAGAAACTTTCGAGGGGAAGGTGCTGGTGCTGGGCTAGATGCGGTTTGATGAAACAAAGTGGTGAAAATTCTATCTGCAAGCACTGCATTTGCTGCATCTGTTGGATGAAATGCATCCCAAAAAACATATTCAGTTCTATTCTTGCACAGATTTGAGTTTGGCAAACACAACCCTCCAACACTTGTGTCCACATTGCAACATGACGTATTTGAAATCTTGAAACCTAAAACCAAAAATAGTAAGAAAAAGAGAGAAGACGTCAAATACACCCTGAAAAGGGAAAAGAAAAAGGGTACCACCAAACTTTTGAAGTTTAGTTCAAAGTACTCATGATTTCATGAATTTTGTCCTTTTTGGATGGATTTTAGTACGATTAACATCAAGTGTTAGCAACTGAGTTTTAAATATAATTTTGTACTGATGAATTTTGTAATACCTTTACATGAATTGGATCAAAGCTATTGTGTTATGTTGAACTCGTACCTCTTGTCTACTAGTCATTACTTATTTTTGACCAAATTAGTTATTGGACAATTTTAAAAAGCAATGTGTCTCTGAAACCCTTCACCTATAGTGGAAAATGAATTACATTCATAGGTACCTATGTTTGTGAGGCACCGATTGATCATCATGAAAGGTAAGACAGTATTTATTGTTATGTCAATTGTAGCGCGCCTTCCCTCTTTGTCACATTTTTTAGTAGTTTACTTTGGAAACAACAAATTATTTTCTAGATATGAGAAAATTGAGCTTACCATAAGCAATGGGGTTCTCAATCAAGTCTAGAACTATTGGATAAGTGTCTGCAAATGTTATTTGTGCATATTGGAGATGCTTATTCAAAGTGGCAATCAATTTCTTCACTTTTGAATTGAATTCTTGCACCCATAAATTGACTTGTTTCAAGCATATTCCCCTTGTGGACTTCACCCTTTGTGAAGGAATGCAACCTAGTGGTCCAAGTCCATGGAACACCATCTTTCTTGCTCCAAGTTGATGAAGACTCTAAAATAACAAAAAAATAAAAAATATTAAGGGGTCGTCTTGACTTATTATATACTCGTGAGTACCAAATCTAGGATACTGATATATTGGCAGCATTCCATGTAACTCCTCAACCTGGAGTTCCACCTGAAGAAGCAGGGGCCGCGGTAGCTGCCGAATCTTCTACTGGTACATGGACAACTGTATGGACCAATGGACTTACCTGTCTTAGGGCGATGCTACCTCATCGAGCATGTTATTGGAGAAAAAAAGCAATATAAAATCTTGCATAACTAATATATGTAGTGTTTGGTTTTTCGGTATTGAACTTTGCATAACTTACTGTGAATTGTTCGCCTAAGGTTGAGGTTAGAAGCTCTACGAATTCATCATGTGTGTATTGTTGCCCCGCAGCTAAGAAGGGTTGCAAGAAGTTATTGACATAGTCATTACTACCTGAAAAAATTACAAGTACTTGGCATCAGAGCAGTAGAGTTATTTCGTTTTTTGGCAAATACATTACCAAGACATGCAAATAAAAAAAGAGGCTTATTTGTTTGTAGTTTTTACTACTTTTCACAAAGTTATGCTACTATGTTGCTCGGACTTCTTAAAAATTATCGTCATGTGCATGTTAGATCCTTTAAGGTAATGCATTTTCAGAGGATCTGACACAAGTGCGATAATATTTTTTAATGGACAAACATACCCATTCCAATAAAGTAGACAGCTTCATTAACATGTTTTTCTGCAGCATCTTGTCCAATTTTAGCCTTGATTGTTTCTTTTGTCTTCTCAAAGCTCTTTATTTGATCATCAAACGTCATTCTCTGAATCTGTAATTTTGTGCACATAACAAAATTAGAATCTATTATCAATAAAATTAATTAGAGAATTTGGAATTTAAAAAAAAAAAAAAAAAAGAGGGGGGGGGGGGGGGGGAGGGATGTTCTTTACAAAATAAAGTCCAGTGTCATTGAGAATTCCAGCTCCACCAGATGCATAATTCACCCCTTTCAAGATTGCATCATCATTTGGTGCTAAAGAAAGATATGGGGGTGGTGATTCAATCCCAAGTTTTGCAGCTGAAAGTTGAAGAGGAAAAAATATGTTAATGCTTGACGGATTTCTAACGAATTCTGTCAGAGACGTCTCTCAAAAATTCTTATCTTTTTTAGTTGGGATTATGATATGTTTGTTGTGTTGACCTAACATGTTGAACTCGAAATGACTCATCAAATTATGTAGTTCAAAATGGTCAAACTAGTGCAAACCTACAAATCAAAATGCAACCCAAATCCAAAAAATATAAATATAGAACATGAAGATTGTGAATTATGTAAATATGGAAAGAACTAATCCATTAATTTTAGAAAACATGCATTCATTTTCATTTTTTCTAAATAAGATAAAAAAACAAAAGAGGTGGTGAGGTCGGAGCATGTTGGGCGAGTTGGGTTGTGACCTGTTATTTGACCCTAGTTGACACAACTTATTTTGACCCAACAAACTCTGGACGAATTGGGTCATCATTACTTTATTAATTCGATCCATTTTAACTTATGTTGCTCAGGTTCTTCAGGATGTTGCTTCGTGTGTGTTGGATCCTCTAAAAGTAGTGCATTCTGGAGGATCCGACACATATGCGACAATATTTCTGAAGAGTGATCAAGCAACATAGTTTTTAACCCGACCCCCCTAATTGCCACCTGAAAATAGGAAAAAATGAGTGAGGTTACTTAAGATTATGAAGAAACCGTATGTTGCGCTCGGACTCTTCAAAAATGTCATCGAGTGCGTGTCGAATCCTTCAAAAATAGTGCATTTATGGAAGATCTGACACGAATACGATAATAACTTTGGAGAGTCCGAGCAAGTTAGAAGAAAGGTCCATAGAAATTTTACATATGATATCACCAATAGTCCTTCCATTAGTGAATCTACCAGTAGCCCTTCCACCTTCATAATCAATTCCATAAAAAGGAAAATTAGATTTTGCTAATGATTGCAAATAATTGTTGTTGCCAACTTCTGTCAATGAGTCACCAAATACATATGTAACTACTTCTTGTTCTCCAGCTACAACAACAATTCCAATAATCAAGAATCCAAGAAGTAGTACTTGAGCTAAATTCACCATTTTGAACAACTCGAAAAAGCTCGTTCTCGCTTACGAAAAGTAAAAGATCGAAATCGAGCAGTTTCGAGTGAATGGATACTCCGAGGTAGAACGAGAAATGTTGCAATTGATGGCAAGAATTTATAAGTGTGTAGTGAATTTAATTTGCATGATATTTTTTTTTTAAGTCTATGTCATTTACTTCAAGTTAAGTCATAGTAGGTGATGGATTTGATTTTCTTTTTGTCTTGTTAATGGGAAAATCTAGGAATTTTGAGTGTTAAGTTTAAAGTTTAGTTTTTTTGGTAGTTGGGAGTTTCTTCTTAATGGTTGAAAATTTTCTTGATTTGGCCAACTGAAATGGATAATTAAGTGTATTTGCCTTAATTTGCTTTAGGCAGGAAGAGGAAAACAGCATTACTCCCTCCTACCACTTTACTTGTCGTATATTAAAAATAGATGGTCTAAACTATTTCTTTCGAACTATTTTATTTTTCGTCCTTACTAAAAATAGATGGTCCAAAATAGTTATCATTTAAAAAAATTAAGGTATAATTAATTATTTATTTTCATCTTTACCCTTAGTCACAAAAATGGAGAGATATTAATGTAGTACAAAAGAGAGAAGTATTAATATGCAGGAGTAATAAATAAAGATAGTTTAGTCAAATTATATGGTAGTTAATGTTTTTCTTAACGGTCGTGTAAACAAAAATGTGACAACTAAAATGGTCCGGAGGGAGTAGTTATCGTTTTAAAAAATCAAGGTATAATTAGTTGTTTGTTTCCACTTTTACCCTTAGTCGTAAATATGGAGAGATATTAATGTAGTGCAAAAGAGAAAATATAAATATTGAGGAGTAATAAACAATGATAGTTTAGTTAAATTACACTCTAGTTAATAATTTTTCTTAAGAGACGTGTAAATAAAAAAATGTGACAAGTAAAATAGTTCGAAGAGAGTGGCTGAACTTTTTAATATTTAAATAAACCTTGGTTCACGTTTTTACTAAAATTGATAAGTCTTCTAGAGTTTTGATTTAGTTAGTTGAGGTAGAAGAGAAATGAGCCAAAATTCTTATAATTAGAAGACAAATATTGCTGTCCATATATTTTAGGGGTTAATTGGTAATTTATGTTGTTCTTTCTTCTTTTCTTTTTCACTTTGAATTGACAAAAGAAAATTAGTTGACAGTAAAATTATCATAGCTTATCCTATTATCAATCATGTTTTGTTTTCCTCCTAAAAACTTCTCTTAAAATGAGGATGGGCTTGTGAATATTAAGGAAAATAATCCCGCTTATGGGATTAAATCGATACGTTCTAAGAAGAAAGATTGAAATATCAATTTTATCGAGATCATTATTTCATATCAAATTCCATCAATAAGATCATACGAGTAAAGAGATCTAGTCATTTTTAAGAAAAGAAAAGACAAGGAGGATTGAATCGATGATAAAACAAAATCTTGGGTCGCAAACGTAGAGTGATTCGATTGAGGATAAAAAAGAGAATTCTTAATTCAATTCTCCACCTTAATGATAGAAAAAAGGATCGATCGGGTCAGAACGAGAAAACAAGTCTTGTCGCGTGCAAGCTTAGTTCTTTTTCATATATCAAATACGTGATTATTTTTTTTAATTATAAATAATAGGTAAACGTGAGGTTCAAATGTTAGGACCTTTGCCTGCTCCAGATATCTTGTTAAGTATGATCATCGATCCCATCTAAGAACTTAAATTATTAAAGAAAACATATTTTAATTTATTTAATTATGTCTTTTAGTTGTTCAAAGGTATGTTTAATTTATTTTCCATTAAGTAAATTATCTGATTTATAAAATTTCAGTTATGACCAAAAGAAAGAAAACATTGTAGCGTTGTGATGTTCTAGATGATGGAAAAAGAACTTTAGGACATCTAATTTGAAACATAAATGAAGTTAATGGGGGTATTATTTTCTTCTTATTTCTTATTCCTTTTATTAATTATAACAACAATAACAAATTCAGTATAATTTTACAAGTGAGATTTGAAGAGGGTAAAATATATGCAGTCTTACTCCAACATTTAGGGGTAGAAAGATTGTTTCCGATTGACACTCGACAACCTTCCTCTTTAATTCGAACTTAAAACCAACAATATAAACGAGCTCACCTAAACGACGTTTTCATATTTTCCATATTGAACTTTAAAAACTACTTTTCTCACTTTAATATTTGATTTTAAATATTCAACAAATCTATCAAATCCCCTTTTCTCTTGGGCCATAGGAAAAGAAGATTGGTCAATACCTTCTCAACTTGTTTGAATGGTCAGATTAAAATAATAATTGTGGAATTTGCATGGAAATATATCACCCAAACGCAGACATTGACTAATGTTTAATTAATTTGTATCTAATTATATCTTGATTAGTCTCAATTGCAAAAAGTTTGGGTATTACTTGTATCTAATATATTTTTCTAAAAGATATATATATAAAATCAATATACAAGAGATTTTTGAAGGATCTTTCGTTTATTTAATTCCAAGACTATATAAGGAGATGACTAATCGATGTGAATCTACTAACATCCCTGACACGCCTAATCTTGACAATTTGAAAAAAAATATTTAAAGTTGATTGAAACATAGTATTTGAAAGTTCTCGAGAAATCATTATCACAAAAATAGGATTTCAAAAGTAGCTAAAAATGCGAGTTCTAGCGAGTTTTTTTCTCGTTCGGTGTTCGATACTCGTATTGAAGCTCGGTTAAATTTGAATTCGCGCATTGTATGACTCATTTTTTAGGGCTCAGCTAAATTCCAATAGGATTCTTTTTATTCCTAGGGGCTCAAATCTGAAACCTCTAATTAAGGATAACATAACAATCATCCCATAACAATTCACGTTGATGAGTTGTGTATGTTGTATACAAAGATATTCACTTTGTTGGAAAGAAGTGTACAACTTTCATAGCGTGGAAAATTATTGATGAAATGCATATTCAAATACAATTTTAATTTTCGAATATCATAATCAACTTTTTTTTTTTCAAATTTCAATCAAATATATGTTTAACCCCCTAACTAATCATTAATTAGTATAACGAACAATTCAATTGACCATTCCATCATAGCACAAAATGTCAGAACACAACACACTTACTTAGACCATAAGCCAAGAACCAGAATATAATCAAATCAATCCCCTCTGTATTCAACCTTGAAAAATAAAATAATCTTAGGGGCCGTTTGGCAGAGTGTATTAGAAAATCTAATGCATGCATTAGATTTGTGTATTACTAGTACCTTGTTTGGTATATTTGTTATACACTCTATTGTGTATTGAGCTATATATTACTAATAATATCATAAATTTTTATGTAGTAGTAGTAATGCAAAGAGTTATAATACATGCATTAGCATGATTAAAGACATAATTGTCTCTCAAAACTTTTTTTTGGAGGGTACTTTGTAAATAATTTTTGTAAACCCACGTGACATTTCCACGTAGCCACCCAACAACACATTTTTCACATAACCCATATAAGTTCTACAAATTTTTTAGCTCTATTATGTTCTTCATTTTCCCCTTCTTATTCAATCTTCAAAAAGCCAAAAAAAAAAAAAAAATCTTGTAAATTCTTTGCAACCCCACTTGAAATTTCCACTTATAAACCTCAGAAAATACAATCTTTAGTAGTAATACCCATATACAAATTAGAGATTTTTATACATTCTTGATTTTTCCCAGCTTCATTCAATCTTGAAAAAACCCCAAAAAATCTTAAACCCATCACATATTCTTGCAAATTAATGCAACCCCACTTGAAATTTCCACTTATAAACCTCAAAAACACAATCTTTAGTATACCTATACAAAAATTAGAGATTTTTAATAGCTCTAATTCCATTCTTGATTTTTCCCACTTCCATTCAATCTTGAAAAAAAACCAAAAAAATCATTAACCCATCAATATTCTTGCAAATTATTGCAACCCCACTTGATATTTCCACTTAGATACCTCAAAAAAACACAATCTTTAGTATACACATATAAAAATTAGAGATTTTTAATAGCAGACATTCTTGATTTTTGGAAAAAAAAAAAAAAAGTCCTAAACCAATCACATATTCTTGCAAATTATTGCAATTTCCACTTACAAACCTCAAAAAATACAATCTTTAGCATATTTTTAATAGTAGAAATTCTTGATTTTAGCTTGAGCTTAATTAATGTCAGTTGCTTGTGGATTTGAGTGTGTGGTGGTTTTAGGATGTATGCGTTGGGTATGGAAACGTTGTACTTACATAGGCAATGATGACAGTGCCACGTGGCCTCCAGCAACCTACGATGAATTTGAACCTGTTCCTCGTCTTTGCCGTACAATTCTTGCTGTCTATGAAGATGACCTACATAACCCAAAATTTCCACCTGAAGGAGGCTATAAGCTGAACCCCGACTGTGCTGTGAAGCATGTTGCATATAAAGAAACACTTGGTAAATTTTTTCGCACTGCTGAATTAGTTTCTTAGGACAGTACCTCACAAGAGCTTGTTTGGATGGTTGTTACCCATTGTATTGTTTCGCATTGTTATGAATTGGTTTCTCAAGACAGTGCCTAACATGAGCTTGCTTGGACTGTTGTTACCTATTGTATTGTTTCGCATTGTTATGAATTAATTTCTCGGGACAGTGCCTAACATGAGCTTGCTTGGATTGTTGTTACCTATTGTATTGTTTTGCATTGTTATTAATTAGTTTCTCAGGATAGTGCCTAACACGAGCTCGTTTGGATGGGTGTTACCTATTGTATTGTTTCGTATTTTTATGAATTACGTAGTTTTTTAGGACAGTTCCTAACACGAGTTTGTTTGGATGGTTGTTACCTACTGTATTGTTTCGCATTGTTACTAATTTGTTTCTTAGGACAGTGCCTAACACGAGCTTGTTTGGATGGTTGTTACCTATTGTATTGTTTCCTATTGTTAGTATAAATACCATGTTTGTTTTGATTGTTACTTAATCGTATCATTATTTCCATTGTTAGCTTGATTGGATGGTTGTTACCTATAGTATTGTGTTGTTATTTTAAATACCATGTTTGTTTTAATTGTTACTTAATCGTGTCACTAAATCCATCGTTAACAGCTCGTTTGGATGGTTGTTACCTATTGTATTGTGTTGTTAGTTAAAACACAATGTTTGTTTTGATTGTTACTTAAATTTTGGTCTATGTTTCGTTGAATCCATCATTAATGACAAGAGGGGTTGCTCAGATGGTAGTCGCCCTAGTTTAGGTCCCAGGAAGGGGTAATAAGATAAAATAAAAAAATCCCCTAGTTTATCAAAGGGGGTTCAAGACTTGGTTTAGGTCGCAGGTTCATATCATAGGAGGTGTGATATTTCAGTATTGTTGAATCCCCTTATGTGAATTTCTAGCTCCGCCACTGCGTGCATGTGCGCATAAACAATTTGATTGCTTCTTTTCCAATAATATTTTCATTTAATATCATTTTATTTTTCCGCAGGTAATGCTCCACCTTATTTGATTTACCTTGATCATGACCACCATGAGATTGTTGTAGCCATACGAGGTTTAAATTTGGTTAAAGAAAGTGATTATAAAGTCTTGATGGATAATAAGCTTGGGAAACAGATGTTTGATGGTGGCTATGTGCATCATGGTTTATTGAAGGCAGCAATTTGGATGTTGAATAAAGAATCCGAGACTTTGAAAAGGCTTTGGGTAGAGAATGGGAAGAGTTACAAGATGATATTTGCTGGGCATTCTTTGGGTTCTGGAGTTGCGTCTTTGTTGACTATAATTGTGGCGAATCACGGGGATAGAATAGGGGGTATTCCAAGAAGTTTAGTCAGTTGCTATGCTGTTGCTCCTGCTAGGTGTATGTCACTCAACTTGGCTGTTAAATATGCTGATGTTATCCACTCAGTTGTTTTGCAGGTGAGTTGGTTTAGTCGTCATTGATTTGCCTATTCTAATTTGGTACGATCATGCTTTAGCAACGTATTCAGAAAAAATTACTGCTTCATTAATATTTCATACATTAGTAGCTTGTGATTGAAAATGTTGGATATGGTGTTTAGTGTAATTTAGACTAAAATGTATGTTTGGTCTGTTGATTTTGGCGGAAGAATGTATGAGACTAGAGGAGGAGAACCAAATTTGATGCTGATAATTTATACGTCCTTAAAAGTTAAATATAGAAGCGGAATGAATTTTTTTTAAATGTCTTCCTTTAGGGATTTATCGCAATCAACTTGTGATGAGTGAATGGTGAAAATGACTTGGGACGGCTTTGACTATCATCCCATCCTTATTTTTAGTGCAGATAAATGTGGTCTCTTGTTTGTAGTTTGTCTTTATGTCATGATTTGTTGGCATGTGTGTATAGTACTCGAAAAGCACATATTGAGAGTTTGGGATGATTACATGTATAAGAACCAATCTAGAAAAAGCTTCTCAATTATCGCTGGTACCTTGTTTTTACAGGATTTTATAGGGCAGGAGTTGTGTATGATAGCCATCAGATGAACTTTAGGAGACAGTTGCACTAGCCTATGGCAGTTTTAGTTCTTCTTCTATTCTACGGCCAACTTAATGTAGATTAAAGTTTTCACGATAAGCTTATAACAGATATATTACAGGTACCATGACTTGGGAGTTGGGACATAGTCCGAAATGCAAAGTCAGACTATTTGAGACTTCCAAGTGGTCAGTTTTTTGTTGAATTAGCTTAGAGTTCCTCTTTGTCCCAAAAACTAGCTCATTCAATTCATTCTGTCTAAATCTTATCTTGTTCTGATCAGTTGCTTCTCTTACAACTCATATCTTTAAGATAATACAGAATAAGAATTGGATCTAAATAGTTCAATTGTCGATAATGAGGGGGAATTTGAAGCCACTAGAGTGGAAGAAGGGACATTTGTATGTGCTTTTCATGTGTTTAGTGTTGTTCAAGTTCTTATTCCGGTGGATCAGAAGAGCGGTTAGTTAAAATCCATTTTAAGAAAAAAATGATTAAACAAAATGGTATGTATAGCAAGGGAAATGACAGGAATTGGAACAGCCTCTGCTCTTTACCTCAAACAAACACAGCTGATTCAGGCTGCTTACTAAGATGGACCTAACCATTATCGATGTCATGCTCATTCGTTTCTGTCAGCTACTGGATTTTAGATTTAATTGATGGGGCAGTCAAACTTTTAGGATATTGCAGTAAAATAATTACCAAAAATGATGTTTGTGCTGTTTTTATCCAGGAATTTAAATATTGCTGGCTGAAAGCCATGAATGCAATAAACTAGGTGTTGATTTGTTCCTTATTGCTAAATGGAACTTCATGAAACAATCATGTACTCTGAATTAACATATCTATCCTGGCTTCTTTTACTTCAGGATGATTTCTTACCACGAACGCCCACCCCACTGGAAGATATATTCACATCCGTCTTTTGGTTAGTTCAATTATCCTACACTCTTTGGGTGCAGAGCGAAGCCCCTGAGTTTTCTAAATTCCCTCTTCTTCTTTTTTTTCTCAATGGAGGAATTATTATAAGTATCCCTTAAGCTGGGTGTTAATGCTTTCAACAGTTTACCATGCTTGTTATTTTTGGTGTGCTTGAGAGATACCTTCGTACCTGAAGGTAGAAAGCTCAGAGATCCAAGAAGATTATATGCACCTGGTCGAATGTATCACGTCGTTGAAAGAAAATTTTGCAGGTAAATCACGTTCAAATATTGATACTACTATTCCGTACTATTTTCAGGCAGTTTTACTTTTATGATCTCCGAAGAGGATTCACTTTTTAGACAGCCTTACCTCCTCATTGGAGTGGCTGGATTCCAACCCTGTCACATGTAGAAACGCGGAGCGCTTCTCCGTTGCTTCAAAGATAAAATATTAGAACTTCGCATCAATAGGTTCAGACATACGACCCCACTTTGGCAACATACCACCTGACGTCTTGGACTAAGAAGCATTTTTGAACTATTCAAGATGTTACTGAAACTTTTTCATATTTGAAATATGTTACTATGTTAGTCCCCATTGCTATTTCCAAGCTAATAGAGCAATGCAAACTAGAATTGATTTAGCCTTGCATCAAAATTCTATGCCCCTATTACCGAATGAAACTCTAGAAAAGAAAGGCTAATGACGCTTATAGACTAAAGACACCAAGAAGAACTTGTAGGCATGCACAGTCACATGGGCATGTCACAAAGTAATTAACTGCGTATTCTACATGTTGTGTACCATGAATACCACTTTTTACTGGTGAATGCTGCCTTTAAATTCCCATCGTTCACAAGCTTTTAGTTCAGTTCAACTGGATTACTTAATGTGATTTTCTTAATTGTGGCATATATGGATAGTAATGATTGGACACATAGCAAGTTCTGTTAATAGACTGAAGTACTTCACCAGACCTGATTGTTGAAGTTTCAATTTTTTTAGCTTAAACCTTTTAATTCATACGCGTGCTTACTGTCTTCTTCTGTTCTTCTCCTAAAGTGCATTACGAGCTGCCCCAAGGGTGGAGCCAAAGTCTGTTATTTTTCTCATGCTGCGATCTGAGAACAAAACTTACTGAACTTTACTGCTCATTGTGTTGTCAGTTTCCATATTTTGATACTACAATACTATTTGATACTATGCATGCTTAGATTCAGAGTTATTGAACAAATTGTTTGCTGCTATTATGAAGTGCATTCATAATGAATCTTGTGGTACCGAGTGTTGACCGCTTCTTGTTCTATTCTAAGCAAAAAGAAAAGATATCTTTTTTCTTTGCAACTTCTTTGGAAGCTGAGTTCTTGGGCAACATTTTAGAAAGCTGTTTTAAATTGATTTACCCTGGCATTAATATCAATTCACTGATGTTTGGGACATCGATGCTTCAATACTTTTTCTTAATCACATTTCCTGCTCGACAGATGTGGGAGATTCCCTCCCGATGTTAGAACTGCCATCCCCGTTGATGGAAGATTTGAACATATTGTGCTGTCATGCAATGCAACATCTGATCATGGAATTATTTGGATACAAAGAGAATCAGAGAAGGCGTTAGCGGTAAGTGACTTCCGAATATTTTTCCATTTGAAAAGGAACCAAAAATTCGAAAAATGATTAACTACACTTGATCCGTCCAAATTAATTATCCATGGTTTCCTCTTTGTTATTAAGTTGTAGTTTTATAATAGCATTTCTCCCACGGCCAACAAAACACTACCCGCTTTTCTCTAAATTCACCAAGTAGCTTGTATGGCAGCTATCTGGTATTCCCTGCACTGCTTTATTTGGTATTAGTTCCAGAATTTCATTCTTTCTGGTCTTCTTGCTTTGATATGCTTCTCCTCGAGCCGAAGGTCTATCGGAAACAGTCTCTCTACCTTCACAAGATAGGGATAAGATCTGTGTACACTCTACCCTCCCTAGACTCCACTTGTGGGATTACACTGGGTATGTTGTTGTTCCTAAGATCCTGAAGGAGCAAAATAAGCGTGCCAAACCCTTCTATGTTTCCGCATGCTAGAAACTCATCGTCATTTACTTGAAAATATTTGTGGAAGATATGTTTGTCCTGAGTAAACGCTTCGCTGCAGAGACTCAAAGAGGCTATAAGTGCTGAGGCACCAACGACTCCACCACCGGTGCAGAAAATTGAAAGGCAGCACACACTGGAAAAAGAACACAAGAAAGCACTAGAAAGAGCCGTCACTTTGAATATTCCACATGCCGTGCCAACAGACACAGATGAGGAACTATCAGTACATAAAGAGGAAGAATCAGCACGAGGAGTAACAGAGGCTGCTTCTCTCATCAAAGGTGAAGAAGCTGCATCCACAAGTACGGGTCATTCCACCGGTGCTAGAACTAACTGGAACGATGTAGTTGAAAAGCTTTTCACGAAAGATGAAACGGGGAAGTTAACGTTGAACAAAGAAGCAAGTGGTACTGAATAACAACTCCCTGTGAAGGTGCTTTCTCTCTTCTTCTTTTCTTCAAATTTTTGTGATGCTTGAAGAAAAAAGTATTATTGTTCAATTCTTTGTATCCATTAGTCATGTACATTTGTCTTGTGTAAAACAATATATCTGAAATAGAATGTACAATTCTAAAGCCCCAGAGAAAGGGGAATAGAAACAGATAGCAGAAAGAAATGATGATTGATTGTAATTTGCATTTTCATTTTGTTTTGTTTTGTATGTGAAATGAACTTGAAGAAGTGGGGAATTCATTTAATCGTCGACCCCAATTTGTTTGGTACTGAGGCGTAGTCGTTGCTCATGTGATAATATGTGTGAATTTATGTTAAATCTGAATGTCAACTTTACACACTGATCATTTCCTCACATTTTTTGTCAATTGCTTGACATTCTTGCCCCATCCATTGTGTTTGTTTGCTGCTATGAACATTAGATTATAGGACTGCAAACATATTTGTTTCAAATTTGGTAGTTCATGACATTAGACTTCTAATCTAAGTTGCTCGGACTCTCCAAAAATGCACTATTTTGAAGGATCGGACACGCACCGGTTGACATCCGAGCAACATAGCTTGCGTGAGCCCTTGCTAGTTTGGCTCAAAGAACTGCCATGATTCTACTTTTGGCTCTTTTATTTGTTCATAGAAAAAGGTGAAAGGGACACGAAAGTGGTATGAAGACTGAAGTTGCTTGAACCTAACGCTCGGGAGGTTGTGTTCGATCGAAAGGGTAAGGGCAAGGGCAAGAATACTTGTCTAGACATAGTTCAACATCGATGTAATTGAGACAACTAAGTAGAGGACGAAAAGATGTGAGACCAGCCAAAGATCGTTCTATATAGCTCTTACGCTTTTACAACATTTGTTATTGATTACTTTTCTTTCAGATGGAAAATCCATCCAAAGTAGTTGTACAAAAGATCAACACAAAGTAAACCAACATCAACAACAATATACCCAGTATAATTTCACAAAGTAGGGTCTGGAGGAGGATAGAGTGAACATAAACCTTACCTCCACTTCAGAGGTAGAGAGGCTATTTCCGATAGACTCTCGACAATATAAACCAACATAAATAACAACATACCCAGTATAATCTCACAAAATGCGGTTTGGGGAAGATAGAGTGAACGTAAACCTTACCTCTACCTCAGAAGTAGAGAGGTTGTTTCCGATAGACTCTACAACAAAATAAACCAACATAAGAGTACACAAAAAGCAATTGATGAAAGTTATAACATTAAAACCCTAGTATTCTAAGTATATCACATGGAGAATTTAGAACTTCAAGAGTGATCAAGAGCTGTCCAACTTACACGTTACGAAAATATAGGCGGCATTGGTATCTTCAACTCTGAGTCCGCCCAATGAGCGGATCTAGAGTTAATACTTACGGGTTCACGAAAATTCAGTAAATTTTGTACAAATTTAGTAGACGACACGTAGGACGTGTGTGTCTACTTGTTCAACTTTATACAAGGTTAAGTGTCTACTTGTGCACACCCAAAGTTGACGGACATAAATATCAGTTGAGATCAAGTTAAAAGGCACGTGTATGTATTATGCCAAAGTTATGAGTACTTACGGGTACACGGAATTCAATAGATTTTGCACAAACTCTATATATGTATTCAAAACTCTTCTAAATATCCATCTCAAATTATTTTGTCGTGATTCCTAAAAATAGTCGTTTCAAATTATTTGTCATTTTAGAAGTACTATTGTTTTTCATTTTATCCTTAGTAGTAATTATTCTTGAAGATGACACGTAAATAGAGTAAATATTTCATGAAGAGAGATTAATAAACCTTTCCTAAGCAATGTTTTCTTAGGGGGCATGTAAAAGAGAAACACGACAATTAATTTGAGACAGAGGAAGTATTATATATAAACTCGATGTCATCGTAGAAATTCATAAATTTTAAATCTCGGATTCGCCTCTGAATTTCAAATCTTGATTCCGTCTCTCGCCTATAAGTATCCCACATTACTTCCCAAATCCCTCACTCCACATCTTCCATCACACTTTAAAAGTTTCATGTTACACTTAACTTGCCAACTTGTCACAAAAATGTCATTGACACACCGTGAAAATGCTGAAGTATACACTGACCCCTTCATGTGCATGAAGAAATCACTTGAACTCCTCGAAGAAATCAACATGCCACTTGGCCTCCTCCCATTGGAGGACGTCGTGGAAGTAGGTCGAAATCATGAATCCGGGTTCGTTTGGTTGAAGCAGAAGAAGGAAACGGACCACTATTTCAAGAAGATCAAAAGAACCGTAACGTATGCTACTGAGGTCACATCGTTTGTTGAAGATCGTCGACTGAAAAATATCACTGGTGTTAAAACTAAGGAGCTCGCTTTTTGGGTTAATGTTTCTGATATTTCGATTAAGGACCCTCAATCGAATAAAATTGCATTTGCTATCCCTAGTGGACTTAAGAGGTCGTTTCCTGTATCTGCCTTCGAGTTGGAGGAGGAGGAAGAAGAAAAGAAAGAGGAAGAAAATAAGGACGATAAGGAGAAGAGTACACCCGTCTAGGATCAATGAAATATTCTCTAAACTTTCCGTTGATACGACATGTTATTTTATCGTTCATTTCCTTTCGGGATCAATCATCCAAGTGATTAGGGGTATTTCAAATTTGAGATTGAATAACTTGAAGGTCTTTGTTTTATTGTATTATCTATAAAACATGATTTCCTACTCTTTCCTAGTTACTAGTTTTTATTTTGAGAAAGCATAATACAACACCCTTCAATTTTGAGTGTGCACAAGTAAGCACTTAAACTTAACTAAAGTTGAACAAGTAGACACGTTCTACGTGAAAATTCACATGAAATGCCATGTCGGACACCAGATAGGACATGCACACAAGTAAGCACTTAAACTTAACTAAAGTTGAACAAGTAGACACGTTCTACGTGAAAATTCACATGAAATGTCATGTCGGACACCAGATAAGACATGCGTGTCTGCTTATTTAACTTTATTCCAAACAATGTTGTTACTTGTTAAATGAATAGCATTAGAAGTAGAGAGTACGAATATAATTATGCAAGCATTAATAATAATATAAAGTTAACCAATCGATTCCCATGGGACCATTTGGTTGTTGATTAGCGTTATGCAAAGTATTAATAAGGAAGTAAATAGTTATGCAAAATTATAAACTGATAGTTAAACATCATACTTAATGCACTGAACTTTATACATACTACCTAATATGATCATGCTAATTTTAATATAGCTGAGCAGTTCACTTCCTAATCAACAACCAAACAACCAAGTATCACTCAATGATCATTGACACTCGACACAATTCTAGAACAGTTCTTTCAACTCTCTCTTACACCAAGGGCCACAACAAACATTGATTCCTTGACGAGATCTCATAATTCTTCAGATTCCATGGCTGTTCTTTCAATTCTCTTCATCTCCTTAGTTGGGTGGTACAATTGAACAATTAAAACATAATTCATGCATAACTTCATATAAACCACTCTATTTACCATTCATTCATTAGGGTAATAAAAGGCTTCATCAAACAATCCCTTCATCAATACAATCATAAACGGTAAGAAACTACAACTGGGAAGCATCAGGCTGGTAATTGGGATCCACAGAGATAGTAGAGACCTTATCGGCTCTTCTAGTCAAGTCACAAGAGTTCAGCAGTTTCAGCTAAGTTTGCATGGCGTCAGCGTTGGCATGGTAGCTGTCCAGCTCCTTGTCAAGATCCTCAGCAGACTTATCAGCACCTCTGTTACTTCCCCTACCACCACGGCCACGACCTCTACCCCAACCACGACCGCCACCACGACCGCGCCCAGGTGCATTTCTCAAACCACCACGTCCCCTTTGACTGAAAAGAAAATTGAAATCCAGGTCACACACATGCAACCATGAAAAGCAGCTCATGCTGAACATTTACCATATTTACACATGTATTTAGCTTTCAGTTTTACTTAGTAGTGCAAAAGATGGGCATTGCATATACTATTTTAGTATATCAAGAAGGATTTTATTATTTATCTCAACTAGTCACTAAAGCCTTTTTCTTTTTATCTTTTATAAAAGTAAATGTATCTTTGACTTAATAATAGAAACACCACAGTAGAAATTTACCTAGAACCACGACTAGTAGCACCTCCTCTTCCACGAGCTGGACCACCCGGCCTGAAGAATCAAGGCACAAATTCAACTCTCGAAGAAAGTACAAACATTTCACAAAACGTTTGCGTAACAAAAATACAAGACAACCAACATCAAGCATAGAACGCCTAAACAAAATCTAAAACAAGCAAAACAAATGACTTCTCGTCCTATAAAACAAAGGAAAACAAAGAATGAAATAGATGCGCCACTGATCTAACTTCAGAACCCGAAGCTGATATAGAACAAATCAATGGAACAGACTCTAGAATCTATTAGGCACTACTACAACCACAAGTACATCCATTGAATGAGACTTGGTCAAGACAAGAAGTATGATGCTTATACAGAAAGAACTTTTTGAGTATGTAAGAGCACACCGTTAGCATTCAAATAAAGGCAAACATGAAAAAACAAAATTCTCAGGCCAAAGAAAGAGAAGGTTAATAGATTGACATACGCCATGACAACGGTCCTCCTCCAGTTGGTTCCTCCAACTACATTTACACGAGCTGACAAAGGAATTTCTGGCTTGGAACCAACTATTTCAATCTTCATGGGCTTCCCATCCAACTGCACATTGTTGTACCTTTTAAGAGCTTGGAATGCATTACTTCTTCTGGCAAAGACCACTTCAGCAGCGCCCTGGAAGTTAAGATAAGATCAACTTACAATTGAGGACAAAACTAAAACCATACAGCCTGGGGCATCATGTCGAGTCTAAATTTTGGAAATAAATTTGCTAAACTCATAAGCAAAAGACCGAAGCAACAAATACAGACATCTACATATGTATGCAACTAATGACATATGCTTCTAGATGCTAGACCTTAATATCTTCTCGAAAACCAATGACGGATTTGTAAGCCATTTTCAATAGCCCCACTTCGTCAAAACCGCTTCGAATTATTTCCATAATCAATTGACGGCCTTTGGGATACCTTCATGCCCCTTATTAACTATGATTTAATACTGCAAAGTTAATCAGAGAATACATTTTTCATGGGTCTGCGAATCTTGATTTCGACTAGTAAATGTGATTTCACACCATACTAGAGAGTTAAACGCTAAGAACTTGCACTCTTTTTGGATCGTTTCATATCATTTTTACAAGTCATACTAGGAATGTTCCATCTTTTAAGTTGAAATCCAGTTTGTATAATAAACTACTAATATGAGCTTAAGACAAATCTCTACCCTCCCAAGACCCTACTTGTGGAATTACACTAGGTATATTGTTGTACTTTGACCTTAAGACAAATCTCTACCAAATAGTAGCTTACTGCTGCAAATCTCCATCTAAGAATATGTGGTTCAATTGAGATAGTGCCTATTTTATTTTCTGTAGAGATAATATAACAATGAAAGACCTACAAAGAGTAAACAAGCAGAGCATGGGACTAAGGTAATTAGTATATTCAATAAATCTACAACTCAAGGTCTAGGAACAAATAACAGAAGACAAAAGGTCCATAAAATTTACACATTAGGTCTTCAATTTTATCAATTTGAAATCAATTTTTTTATAACCAAATCCCTGAGAGCCAGTTCGCAGGGTTTGAAATCAACATCTTAAAGTGAGAACTATTCTTCTATGCCTTTCTCAGCCATGCCAAGCTTCACACAACATGACCATCAGCAAAGAACTGTTGGTGATAATCTTCCTTTTCATTCTCCTCCTCTCATCTTGTTATAATTCAATCATATTTCTTTCTTCCAGATAAATAATAATACACACAAATTCTTATAGTGCAGTCTTTAAACAGCAAATAAACAGATTCATTTGTATTAATAAACATATACAAACTTAGCAAGTAAAAAGATCTTGAAAATATTATAATACAAAATGAAGGGCAGAATAACTTACACTTGGACGTCCATTTTTGTCATAGTGGATTGCAAATCGTACTAGTTCTCCAATCTCCGAAAAGAGTTCCTGTGTTTCAAGTCTGGTTTTAACAAATCTTCAAAGACATCTATTGCAAAGGAGTGTATAATATGAAAAGACAAGCTCAATGTGTACCCTTATATCTTCATTAGTCACCCCAATGTCCAAATTGGAAACATATAACTTTGTGCCACTCTCCAATACTGATGACAATCCTGCAGCTCTAAGGCTATCTTCAAACAAACCATTCTGCCATGGCAAAGTCTTGGTTCTGCGGAAAGTCTGAAGCAAGCATGCCGGAAAGATTAACAGGTTTGAAAGTAAAAGTCAGCATGCTACCAAACAATAAGATAAATTCACCATTCTCCGACAGTAGATCAATTCATCAAAGTTCCATCGCACTAGCAGTAGTTTCCAGTTAAGTTGAATTGCTCATACAATGCAATCTAATAGCAAAAGATAAGTCAACGATGCAGAATTAAGTGTAGATGGGAGTTAAAGGATTTGACCCACTGCACATCAGGTACTTAAGCAAAAAGGTTAGAGCTCCAGTTCTGATGTTCAAATGAAGCCACCTTTGCAAAAATGCCTTGAAATGAGATGGTAACAGAAGATCTTGTCCCTTAGCAGTTCCACAAAATGCAAGAAGAATTCATGAGGACAGCCACAAACTCCCTCTTTAAACCAATAATGAGAAACTAGAGCAATCGCTACTAGACAATAAGGAGTATAGATGGTTAAGAAAGTTCAACCCTCTAGACCATTTAGGGGGTTAGGAGTGTTTAAATGGTGAAAAGGCTCTTAAATTTTCAGTTAATGAATCTCCCCAAGAAGCATGCTACAAAGAAGTGATTTGCCTGAACAGGACCACCTGAATCTCCCACTTATATCAAAATCCGTCAGAAATCCTCGAGTAAGGAGAAAGTTCAAAGATCATCAACAATTGCACTATAGTTGAACAGCTTATTATGGCTGAACCAAAGTGGACTTCTCCTTGGAACCAAAAAAAATCAAGAGTCGCTTGTACGTCAACTAAACAAAAGCAGAGAACCTTCAGTTGGGTTCATAAAGCATATCAGATGTGTCTATGAAATCATAAGATTTCCAATAGTTTTGAGCTTGCCTTGGCAATGGTGTAGGCTGATGGCCGAGCATTAACGCCAAGTGGCCCTCTACGAGGAGCTCCTGTTGTCCTTCCACCTCTAAATGCTCCACCTCTAAATGATCCCCCTGCCCCTCTTCCACGTCGGGCCCTGCCTTGACCCCTACTACCCCTCTCGGTATTTCTCCTACTTTTTATCATATCATCCAGGGTCATATCCAGCGAAGCCATGATGACGTAAGCAGACTGGGAAAACTTCAGCTAAAAGCCAAATCTGTAAGAAAGGACAACAAATCACATTATCAATGATTGTCAAAACCATGTATAACAAAAACAATTAGCAAGAATAAGCCAGTAAAAATACAAAATAAGCCGAAACAGGTATTGAAACTTACAATGGCATTTAAACTAGAAAATGTTCCAACTATTAGATAACATAAATATTGGATCCAACGCAATACAAAATCTGTTTTTCAAATAACTAGTTCCCATTTGAACAAAAGAAATTTCAATAGCACAAAATTAGATTTATGACTAGTTTGGTTCCAAAAAAATGGGAAGAGAGGTATATATCCTCTGCTAACCAAGTCAAAAACCAACACGCACCATAACATGATCTTTACAGCTATAAAATCAATTTCAATAACCAAAACACGACTAAATAACTCCATCAAACAAAAAGCTGGAACTCCATACATACACACATATGACAGAGCTATACAAACAAGGATACAGACAATCTACCTAAAATTGAATCACACCAAGACATATATAACATTTTTTGGCAATACCGCATGAAGTAATAAAAAAACACCGTTTTTTTCATAATCAATAAGAGAATCAATAGTACAGACTACAGACTATTTTACACATGGTACAAACAGATCAACAAACAATCAAAATCAGCAACAACAAAATCACAGAATATCAATAAAACATGAACATTCTGCAGCTTCAACAGCAAACGATTAAAAAAAAACAAAAGAAATCTTACCAATATATGTAGGAACACAAAACGAACAAATCTACAACCTTTTTTGCCTTTTTTGGCAATAATGCATCAAGTAAATACAAAAGCATCGTGTTTTCATAATCAACAGTACAATCTATTTTACACATGATGTAATCAAACAAAATCCGGAAAACAGCAAAAACAAAAAAAAACATTCCGCAGCTTCAATAGCAGAAAACGATTAAAAAACAATAAAATTTTGCCAATATATGTAGCAACACATTATGAACAAACAAATCTGCAATTTTTTTGCAGATTTTTTGGCAATAAAACATGAAATAATACAAAAGAATCGTGTTTTCACAAACAATTCAAAATCATTGAATAACTCTAAAACGTAAACATTCTGCAGCTTCAATAACAAAAAACGATTAAAAAAAAATAAAATCTTACCAACAAATGTAAGAAACACGCAACGAACGGACAAATCTGCAACTTTTCGCCGAATATGTAGAAAAATACAGGAGGAGACAGAGTATTTATGTAGAGATTTTTAGGTTTAAGAGAGATCCTCCATTTATGAGAAGAGGGAAATTGGAGAGAGAAAAAAAGTGTGTTTAGGGTTTGAGAGAGAAAAAGGGAATTGTAGAAGATTTTGTAGCTAGGGCTGTTTTGTTTTTTTGTTGCGTGTATAGAGGGCAGTGGGTGTTTATATAGTACTTTGGGGTCAACGGACTCGACGACTTCCTGTTAGAAGAAAGTCTATTTGGGCCTCTCTAAGTTTCGTCTATGGGCCTAGAGGCTTGTTGGGGTAGGCCCAATACAAAGCATGTTGAAAGTTGAAAAAATTACCGGTGTAAATGTAAGGGAACTTACATAAAACACACATCTTTAGGAGCTAATTACTCTTTTTCCCATTACTTTCCCTTCGGATACATCACAATTCCGCCGGATACCATCCCAAACCACTCGGATACATTACATAAGGCATCTAGATACATGGTTTTATCTCGGATACATCGGCATCTTTGATTTTATCTCGGATGCATCGGCATTCCGCATGTATCTTAGGGGTTACAATATGTATCCGAGAGTTGAAATGTGCCCGAGGGTGGGATGTATCCGATGGGATTGGGATGTATCCGAGGTGAGGTAATATATCCGAAAGGTTTTTGGTTAACATGTGGTATATTAAGTAATTAAAATAAAGTAGTGAGAGAGTTAGTAAATATGGTAAGGAGGTATGTCTATTTAGGTAGTTTACCCTAAATGTAATCCCATAAGTGGGTCTGGAGTAATGTGTACGTAAATTGTATCTCTATCGTGAAAGGTAGAGAGATTATTTTTCCGATAGACCCTCGTTTCAAGAAAAAGAGTAACAAAATAGCTTAAGAAAAGTAAGAAGTCGTAGTAAACTACTAAAAACATGACAAAGCATTATTAAAGGGACAGTAACTACAATAAAATAGGACTACTACTACTACCGCTACTAGTATGACGGGATAAGTTAACTACCCACTAACATTCTATCCTAATACGTGTCCTTCATAATTTATGATCTAAGGTCATGTCCTAGATAAGTTGCAACTGGGTAATGTCCTTAATTCTAATACTTAAAATAGCAGGAGTTTTAAAAAGAAATTACAAGAATTTGGGAATTTATCTATTTCGCTCTATATCTGTTCGCTTAAAACTGTATTGATTCGCTATGTTTCAGTGCATCAATTCGCTCTATAGATGTTTGCTCTGATACATAGCAAATGGATACATTGTTACAGTGCGAATCGAAATATAATAATAACATATGAAATTATATTTGAGTCTCACACGACTATAAAATAACAGTTAGAACGTTCGTGATAAATAGGCAACATTTTAACAATATTATTATTATTATTACATGATAAATAAGCAACAGTTATATCAACTGTTTAACTACAGAATAGTATAGCAAAACACAGCCAAGAATGCAAAAAAAAAAAAAGAATATTACTTTAATTTATTGTTTCTCATTTTTGTTTGCTTCTGTGTCTTCTTTAACCATCCCATTTATCAGATTGTTTCACATTTCTTTGCTAGTTTTCTTTGTGATTCAGTTGAGCAACTACTTAACTACATAACATGACAATGACTAGAAAATCAATCTATGATTATTGTTTCTCATTTTTGGTTTACAACAACAACAACAACAACAACATACCGATGTAGTCCCACAAGTGGGGTCTGGGGAGGGTGGGGTGTACGCATAGCTTACCTCACAAAGGTAGGGTAGAGAGGTTGTTTTCAATAGCCCTCGGCTCAAGAAAAATGATTTTTCAGAAGAGTGCACAATAGCTACAATTTTGCTTGAAGAAAAACCACAGAACTCCAGACTAGCAACATCCGGAGATAAATACATTATAAATTATAATTGTACTAAACACAATGATGCAAGCATACAAAATCAGGCTCGTGCAAGCAAGGGACACTTTACTGAAAACGAATAGTGCTGCCTCGCTTTAGTCAATTATTCAGAAGAGAAAGATAATCTACCTAGACGCAGCGAAAAAGATAATCTACCTAGAAGCATAAGACCTCATACTGCTCCAAGGGAACTTTGCAGGTGCAGCCCCAACATCACGACGTTCTCCATCACGATCGCGGCCAACATCCAAACGTTCTCCACCACGCTGGTCACGACGGCCATGACCGAATCTCATCTCTGACCTATTCCTTCCATCTTTCTTCTCGTCAAGCCAATGCATCTTCTTAGGTTCATCATCCTCAACAATGCTAGACTTAAATTTCTTGCTCATATTCTTCTTTTCCTCTTGGATCACTCGGATAGGGAAAAGGTCCGGCGATATAGACAATGGATTCTTAAGAGTAACATAAGCTTTTTTGTAGTCTGGTTTAGCAATCAACAGCCCACCTCTTTTCTTCTTCTTTCCATCCATGTTAAGGGTTTGGACCTTTTCAACTTCAAAGCCATAGAGAGATTCCAAAACTCGTTTTATCTCAATCTATACATGAAAATTCAAGAAAATATTCAAATCTAAATTTTGTATCGGAGAATCTCAAATTATTGAATACATGATTCAAATAGCTGACCGACTAGTTTAAGATTGATGAGTAGTTATTGTTACAACAACAACAACATACCCAGTGTAGTCTCACAAAGTGGGGTCTCGGGAGGGTAGAGTGTACGCAAAACCGTCCCTACCTTAGAGGTAGAGAGGTTGTTTCCGATAGACTCTCGGCTCAAGGAAAAACAGCCCAGAAAAACAACTAATAATAACATAACAACAATAGTTATCGTTGTAGTTTAATAATACGAAGTATGCGAAATATTATTAAGATATGTTACCTTGGAAGCAGAGGGGATGGTTTTGAGGGAGATCTCAGTGATGTTGGAGAAAGAGGAAGGCATGAGGAGTTTAATCGGAAGATTCGCGAAGTTAACAACTCTTCTTCCCAATCTACTTCCCATAACAACGATACAAATTACCTAAAATAGAAATCTTTTAGCAACAAAAAATGAAATACACAAATGATACAGAGAGACAAAAAGGCAGTAACTGAACCACATCAAAACATATTGAAAGAAAAGGTTCAAAGTGGACAAAAACGAATATGCATTGTATACTCAACTATTTGATAAAAACAAAAAAATGTTAATCACTGGAAAAAAATAATTAAGAGAATCCAAATAGTACACTCTATTTTACACATGATACAAACAGATGAACAAATAAAACAAACAATCCGAAAATCAGCAAAAACAAAGGTCATTGAATAAAGCTAAAACATGAACTTGCCGCAAAGCTTCAATAGCTAAAAACGATTAAAAAAACAATAAAATCTTACCAATATATGTATAAACACGCAACGAACAGATAAATCTGCGATTTTTTGCCAAATATGTGGAGTAATTTGCTGTTTGTTTTTTACTGTGAATATAAAAAGATGAATTACGTATCAAAAGAGTACCTCACAAAATTGTTGTTTTCTGGGAAGTGTTATACCAGAGGGTTATGGTGTCATGCATTTTCTGATTATTTGGGCCTGACCAACACAAGTGAGATTGAAAAGATTTCGCAAAAATTGCAAGAGAAGTGGCTTGAGCATTCAGCGAAGTTTGTAGATTCAAATTTCGAGTATTATTGTGAATCCAGGCATGATTATTGTTCAAAATATCTCTCTCGTAATAAACATAATGGAGATTTTAATCTGTGTGATGAATGTTCCCCTACAACAAACTTGAAATTGAGACGAATTTCAGTCTTCACCATCTTTGAAGAAATTAATTCTACATCGATTGTACTACTATTTTGTTGTAATATTGTTCTGCGACTATTTGTTGTTTCCTTTTATTATCTGTATCTCTTATACTTCCATTACATCTTTTTCCGGTCCTTCTATCGGAAACAACCTCTTTACTTACTTCAGGTAAAGATACGGTCTATGTATATTCTACCTCCCCACTTTGTGGGAATACACTAGGTATGTTGTTGTTGTTGTTAGTAGCTGTAAGCGGGATGGTTTGGCATATTATGGAAAATAAGTGGCACAATTACTGAGTAAAATTTGAAAGATGAACAAATCAAATAAACAATTCGAAGAACAGCAAAAACAAAGGTAATTGAATAACAGTAAAATGTGAATTTTTCCATTGTTTCAATAGCAAAAAAACGATTAGAAAAACAATAAAAACTTACCAATATCTGTAGAAACACACAACGAACAGACAAATCTGCAGATAGATCCGATTTTGATCTTAGATGGAGAAAAAAAAGTGTGTTAGGGTTTTATGAGAAAAGGGGGAATTGGATTTCGGGTCATTCTGTAGAGGAAAGTTTATTTGGGCCTCTCTAAAGTTCATCTCGTCTATAGGCCCAATTGTTTTTCTTGGGGCGAAGTGCACAAATACCTGATTTTGGGATCGCAATTTAAGTTATAGTCGAAGTTGAATTCTTTTTATTTGTAAAATATACTACTCATTTTGAAATTAAGTCTAACATATAAGACTAAAATTAAAAAAAAATCGCATACGAAGTTTTGCGAATTTCGAACATTTTTTATTTAAAGTGTGATCTTATCAAAGATTAAACATCAAATATTTTTGTCTGAAATTCGACTTAGCTTACTAACTACCAAGGCCGACTTGAGACATTTTTAAATAAAATGTTGTCTTGGCAAGATCAAACTTCATATGTTTCTTTTTTATTGAAGTGGTGGCATTGGCAATGCCAAACTTCATACATATAATGGTTGCACTTTAGACATATAATCGTGTAATGACCAATTTGAATTGATCGCATCGTTACCTTATTTCTCCCCTTATTTTATCTTTACTTATTATTTAATGATCTTATTTTATCCTTTATCTTACCTTTTTATGATAGTTCTACCTAGGGGTGTTCACAGGTCGGTTTGGATCGATTTTTGGTCAAAACCAAAACCAAATCAATTTAGTCGTTTTTTAAATTTCTAAAACCAAACTAAACCAAATAAAAAAATAACCATCGGTTTGGTTCTTGTCGGTTTTGGTTCGATTTTTTTGGTTTATGATTCTAACTAATGATAAATTGATAATAGTATAAAAAATAACAATAGCTAAAAGGCTCGCCTAGATACAAGTCCTAATAACACCAACTAAGTAAATGTCTTTAACAAGCCTATCTTGTTTGGCATTGCAAACAATAATTTTGTCTCTTGAATTTGTGAATCAAATGCCAAAATAATAAGCATTAGTAGTACCGTCTATAGGATAAAAATCACAAATAAATATTTTGTGGGGAAGCAACCACTAAAAAATCGATACAGTAATCCTATAAATTCTAATGCATTAATTAGTATTATGGAAAGAATCCCAAAATGCAATAATAAGCACTTGATTTGCTACGCATTATTTCAAAATTAAAATGAAAGTGAGATCATATGGTTAGAACTTAGACACCTAAAGATTAAAGTGTTGGGCTTGAAGTTAAGGGTTGTGGGGTTCGGGCTAAAGTGTCGGGCTTGATTAATTATGATATGCTAAAGTTAAGTTCATGATTAAAATATAATAAAATAATCATATTTTATTTATAAATAATATATAATAATATTTTATGATTAATTATGATATGCTAAAGAGGATGTTTACTCGTAACAAGAGCGTGAAAAATTCAGCGTTTCTTATCGCAATAATTTAACTGTAAAATGTCAATTTCACCCTTTTCTATGACTAAGTGTCCGAGCCAGCTTTCGTGCACCTCGACTAAATCGACGGGATACCTGTCACCTCCACCAGCAAAACCAGGTAACTCTTTACCAAAGGCTAGAACAAATGAGAAGAATTACCGACCTCATAATTCTTTAACCCACTTCATTGACCACCAATCTACACATGGTTAACAACCACATAATCACTTATAACTTATTTTAGACCACAAGTTTTAAAAGTTTTTTTTCCTTAAAATTCTGTGCCAAATCAAACTACATCGAGACGAAGGAGTATAAAACACATCCAAACGAAGTGTAAGTAAGAAAAAACTTAGGTGAACGAAATTATGTGCATTAACTCCAAAGAGAAAAAAAGAAAAAAAAACAATAAAGCACAAATTCCTGTTCCTCTTTCCTTCCCGGGGTTTGGGAATATAATAGGTTTCAACCGTAGCAAATAGCGCGCGCCTCTTCTTCTTCTTCTCATTTGTTCAATATGCGAACCAGAAATCAGGCAAAGCAACAGAATCAATCAACTGGTATGTTTACTATCTCCTCAACCAGAAAAAAAAAACACAACCAAGAATGCATAAAAATTCAATTTTTTGATTATTGTTTCTCATTTTTGTAGTATTAGCATTATTCTCGTAGTTTCTTGTTCTTCAATTTCAGTTATCAGTATCACTAGTGTTTTTGTGCTCCAGTTATGGCATTATTTTGTTGTTGTTACTGTTCTTTCTTCTTTCTGTTGTGTAATGCTCCCCATTTTTCGTATATTTCGTTGTTGTTGCTGCTCCCATATCCGTATTCCCTTTTTTTAAAGTGGAGGGTCTATTTGAAACTGTTTCTCTATCTCCACGAGGGAGGGGTAAGGTCTGCGTATACGCTACCCTCCGTAGACCCCACTTGTGGGATTACACTGGGTATGTTTGTTTTTCGTTGCTTTTGTGTCTTCTTTAACCACCTTTTTAACAGATTATTTCACATTTGTTTGTTTTCTTTGTGATTCAGATTAGCAATTGTTTAACCACAGCTAAACATAACCAAGAATGCATAAAAATTCAATCTTTGATTATTGTTTCTCATTTTTAGTTTGTTTATCCTATTCTTTAACCCGCTTTGCGGGATTATACGGGGTGTTGTTATCCTATTCTTTAACTACCCTTTTAAAGGATGATTTTTTGCATATTTTTCTTTGGGATTCGGTTTAGCAACTGTTTAACTACAGAATAGTACAACAAAACACAACCAAGAATGCATAAAAATTCAATCTTTTTATTATTGTTTCTCATTTTTGTTTGCTTCTGTGTCTTCTTTAATCACCCTTTATGAGATTATTTCACATTTGTTTGCTGGTTTTCTCTGTGATTCAGTTTAGCAACTGTTTAACCACAGCAAAACATAACCAAGGAATGGATAAAAAATCAATCTTTGACTATTGTTTCTCATTTTTAGTTGGCTTAATACCTAAACGGGCACTAAAATTTGGCATCAGCTGGGTAATAAGCGCTTTAACTTTGAGAGTATACATCTAGACACCACAACTTGGTCTGAACGGGCAACTAAATATCAACTCGTCCTCTGTCTCGTGGACACCCAATGCCGATGTGGCATATAAATTTTGGAGGTGTCCAGATGATCATTTTACGAGTTGAGGTGTCTAGATATGTATACTCAAAGTTGGAGTAATTACTTGCCAGCTGAGGCCAAATTTGAGTGTCTATTTGTGTATTATGCCTTTTTTAGTTTATTACTATTCTTTAACTGCCGCTTTAAAGGATTATTTCATACTCCTATTTTTTTCTCTAGGTTTCAGTTTAACAAATGTTTAACTACGCAACATTACATCAAAATATAACTGAATGCTTAAAAAGTTCAATCTTTGATTATTGTTTCTCATTTTTAGTTTATTTACCCTATTCTTTGACTACCCCTTTATAGGAAATTAAAAAAAAAAAAAAAACCCCTTTATAGGATTATTTCATCTTTCTTTGCCAGTTTTCCATGGGATTCAGTTTATCAACTTGCATGTTTTCTTTAGTTACACAACATGCCATCAAAAACACAACCAGACTGCTTAAAGTTTCAATTTTTAGATTTTTGTTTCACATTTATTTGCTTCTCTAGTCCTTCTTACAATCCTTTTTTCAGGTTTCTTCATCTTTCTTTGCTAGATATCTTTGGCATTCTGTTTATCAAGTGGTATTTTTTCTTTAACCAACAGCATGACACCAAAACATAAGGAAAATGCATACAATTCAATCTTGGATTCTTGAGCATATTCTTTTAGCTGGTCTCCCTCTTCTTTAACTATCCCCCTATGGGATCTTTTCATCTTTCTTTGCTAGTTATCTTTGCGTTTGAGTTTTTTTTTCTTTTTTTTGTTGGTAGTCCTTTCTTGGTTTGGGTTATAGCTCTGAAAATCTTGCGGTTGAAGTGAAAAACTGAGCGAGTACTCAATAGCTGACCATCTGAGGCATGTTTCTTTATTTTCAATTGATAACGTGTGTATTTTGATGATAAGTAATTTCTGTTTGTCTGCCCGAGGGGCGTCTTACTCTGAAACGAACATTCATGAGCTTTGCAAATGACTAGTGACCAGTGATCTAAAGGGAGAAGATCAATGTGCTTATGTGGACTTGTGTTATGTTCTAATTTGTTAGTTTCATTACCGGAACACACTGTGGTCCGGTTAACTTATGTGTTCCATTTTGGGACAGCAAATGAAGACTCGTTGAAACACTATGGTGAGATGGAGAGCCGAAGCGGCTGCAAGGACGAAGCCAGTGGCAATGGTTTGTTACATTGCAATCGTTCATTATTAGTATTATTTTTAAAAATCTTGATAGGTGGTTTAATATGCATTGACAATAATAGTAGAGATTTAAGTGCGAAGGTTGAAACTACGTTAAGAATAACATGCTTGATTTCAGAAACTCTTGCAAACATATCTCGAGGTGCAGTGGGGAAACTTTTGAAACGAGTCAACAATTCACGTGGCTCTCGGGGTCTGAAAACAGATGATAGTTACCTATGCAAACAGGATACCATAGGCAAGGTTTGTTTCTTTTTTGCTCTATCTCTTCAGTTAGGCAATGTACCGAGTGAAACATTTCCTTCAGCAAGAAGTTCTCTTTGCTTCATAATGTTGGGTAATAATATGTGGTTTCTACGTGTTTCGGATGATGATTTAGACATGAATTTCATTTGAATAATTGATTTCTTAATTTCTATTGTGTTTTATATGTTTAGCCAGAGAACGGATCAAGGGAGGCAGAAAAGCAGCTTACTGGTACTGCAGTTGTAAGGACTACATTAGATGCTAAATGCTGCACTACAGATGTGTTACAAAATGTGCCATCGGAAGTGGAAAATGGAAGTACAGATGTTCAGTGTCAGAATATTGAGAGGGAAGATGAACTTGATGGTATTGATTGGGAAGATGGGTCAGTTCATACTTTGAAATCCAAAAGCAATGTTAAGGAAGATACAATCAATGGTGTGACTGTTGAGTTTGATGCTCTGCCTGATCCTAGTAAACAGAAGACAGTACGCCGAGCAACTGCTGAAGAAAAGGTGGTTTGAATATCATAGAGAAAATATATGAATACCATGATCTAAGATTTTAGTCCCTTGTTGGACGTGCATCAAGTTATACTTTCCCCCCTTAAATTACAGGAATTAGCTGAGCTTGTGCATAAGGTTAACTTGCTTTGTTTACTAGCAAGGGGCAGGTTGGTAGATAGCGCTTGCAGTGATCCTCTTATCCAGGTTCTTTCTGATGGCTGTAGTTTGATATTCTTCTCTCCCCCCCCCCCCAATTGTCATCAATATTTTAGCATGTACTGGTATTTGATGTGCCTAACCTCCTAACAGTTATTTTATTGAATTGTTTTTTATTCTTAACTTGAATCCACCCCACCTACCCAGGCTCCATGAAAAAGAAATAGAAGATAAATAAAACAGGAAAGTAAATTCCAACTTTGGGGAATTAAGGAATTCTAAGTCAAGCAACAGTATAATTCTCTGTTTTCCTTGGTCAACTCGGTGTGGGTGGACGGGGAAAATGATGAAACAGTGAGATGGCCTTGCTTTTTAGAAGTTGTGCCAAAATTTTCTTCATGAAATTATATTTTAAACTTAAGATAGTTTTGAGGAATATGTGAGTGGGAGTGAAAATTACAAAGATGTGGAAAATTGTAGGAAAGTCCTATTTGATGTCTAGAGTCTAGATTAGTCATCTTTCACCTTTCTTGCTGTTATGGACTTGTGGTTGTGATATGTGTTCAACTTAGAAATTGTGTAAATTTAAAATCTCTATATGATTCTACAACACATGATCACTGAGAACTTTATGGCTATGCATACATAATCTCAGATAATTTTAGTTATCATATGTTTTTTTTTCCGGTAACTCTCATTTATTATGACATTAATCTTTGATTTTTTTTTTTTAAAAAGACATTAATATTTGACTGGGCATGCTATACCTCTTCTGTGTGCATGATATGGAAATGCTAGTGAGCTTTTGCCTTTAAATCGTTCACTCCAAGTACTGCAAAGGCTTACTGAAATAAGAAATTACTTACTTTTGCCAGGCTTCTTTACTTTCACTGCTGCCCGCACATCTGCTGAAGTTGACAGATGTTCCAAAACTTACTGCAAAGGCTCTAGGTCCTCTTGTCAATTGGGTATGTGTTACATGTTCTCATCATAACTGCCCTTTGATATACAAGTTCCATTCTCTAATTTCACCTTTTACCACTGGATGCAGTTCCACAGTCATTTCCGTGTTAGAGGTGCAAATGATACGGAGAAGCCATTTCATTCAGCTTTGGCATCAACTCTCGAGTCTCAGGAAGGGACCCCAGAAGAGGTATGTTTTCCTTTATAAGTGTTTCCTCCTTGTTTTGCTTGTTCTAAGCATGGCTTTTTTCGTAACATTGCGTGCTTTCTTGGAACGTTCCTGTGTGATTGAATAATGGCTACCCTGACATTTGACATATTTCCTTTGCGTCACATGTTTACTTCTCCGCTCCATCATATATTTGCATCTTCTTGCTTTAGGATATGAATTAGGTGGTCGGAGACTAGGTTGCATGCTTAACATGGTAGACTTGACTTGCACAGTCTTATAATCACAGGAGATTGTAATAGGCAATTATGGTTGCTGCTGAAGAAAATGGTTTAACTAATGCTGTTCTGCTATAGTCACCAAATTTAACTTGTAATTTCTTGTAATTCAGACACAGTAATAAATGGCAGATCCGCTTGTGGAAGTTTCTCAGACAAGAAGTAGAACAACCTACCCTGTTTTTGTGTTTGTTCACTTAGATAGTTCTTAAATTCGTTGTTTGCCCTTCTTGCCTTAAAAAAAGGAAATAAAGAAACTATGGTCATTTAGGTGTAATTTCGGTTAATGGCTTAAACTTTGGAACCTACCTATTTTAATTAAGCGAGTTAGAGGCTGTGCTAGCTTCTACATCTTGATAGAAGAAACAGTGTTTACTATGTTGCCCATTGATCTTAGAAACAAGTCCTTTTGTTTTTCGTTATTACAGGTTGCTGCATTGTCTGTGGCACTGTTTAGGGCTTTGAATCTTACGACCAGGTAAGCTGTTATTTTTCCTATTCTATTACAACTAAATAGCCTCTATTGTTCTTCTACTGACTGTTGTATTATCCATTACTCTGGCTTCTGAATGACGATTGTGTCATAAATGCTCTAAGTCCTAACTTGTTGACCATGACGATTCATGTCATTGTTTAAGTCAAAGCAACAAGGGCATGCTAGGGGCACAGGTTCCCTCCCCTCCCCCCATGGTTTGGCTTCTACTTGATGCCAAGACTAGTTCAAAACACAGATAAAGATTGGAGAAGGGGGAAGAGGGATTACTATAAGAGAAAATAGAGAAGGGGAAGGGGGGATTGGAGTGATGGTGGAGAGAGAGCTATGGAAGAGACAGAGGGGTGGGTTGCTAGGCGCAACAGAAGTTATCCAGAGCATTTAAGCTATGAAGTTAAGCTGCGTAGAGTGTTTAAACTCTGAAACTGTCTCAAGCCAGTTGAATTATTTTTATGACTTGTCTTTCCCACTTCGTATTAAGTGAGTTCTGTTTCTCATTTGTCTGTTACATATTTAGTTAGTTGCTAGAGCTATTGCACCGTGATGTTAACACATTTATCAACGAATTGACTATTGTTGGAGTAAGGAAGTGCATAAATATAACCTAGCTAAGTGCTGACAATTCAAGTTCCCCTGGCTTTTGACACATTTGTGGAAGTCCGCTTCTGCAGACTTTTATTTTGGTAACTAGCGGCATGGGCTGGGAAGTTAGGTAACAATCTTGCATTAGAACTTTCCTCTTGTACAGGTTCTTTACTGCATTTCAAACATGAAAACCCCCTGGTGGTATACCAAAAAGGACAATTTAAGCTGCTTATTTCTTCTATTCTTGATCTTGCAAGCTTTAAGAAAGCCCTAAAGATTGCAAGTTTTCAATCTCATGAGAAATTACCTTCAAGATATCTGAAGACATTCATTGCAGGTTTGTATCAATCTTGGATGTGGCTTCCTTGAAGCCTGAAATTGAGAAACCATATCCCTCTGGTCAAGGACCTAGTAGGGGTGGTAGCGGGATATTTAACTCTTCAACATTGATGGTGGCTGGACCAAAGTGTTCACCTCTCTCTCCTGCTAAATCTATGGCTGGTGTCAAACATAATGCTTCTGATAAGACTTCGACATCTGCTGGCCAAGCTAAAAATGGCAAGTCTAGAGAAACTATTACAGATAAGTCTAGTAAAAGAATGTCGCCATCAACATCAGATGCTCAGCATGATTCTAGTGATGCATGTATTATGAATAGAGAGCGGCCAAAGAGAAAAGGGGATCTTGAATTTGAGATGCAGTTGGAAATGGCTTTTTCTACCACTGCTGTTGAAATGGCTAGGAACACTATGGTCTCAGACGTGAAGGATGTACAAAGTACTTCATCAAATGTATCACCATTCAAAAAGAAGAAAATTAAAGCAGAAGAGTGTTCAACGTCCTCTCATGGAATATCAACTGCTCTTGGATCTAGGAAAGTAGGGGCGCCGCTATACTGGGCAGAGGTCTACTGTAGTGGTGAGAACCTGACTGGGAAATGGGTGCATGTTGATGTTGTAAATGCAATCATTGATGGAGAGCAAAATGTGGAAGCTGCAGCAGCTGCATGCAAGTTGCCTTTAAGATATGTTGTTGCTTTTGCTGGAAATGGAGCTAAAGATGTGACACGCAGGTTTCCAGTTCTTGCTGCTTTGGTGTTCCGAATTTCATTGAGTGCTGTAGTTTCTATTAGGTTTAGTTCTGTTAGTCATTGTTTTATGTATAATCTTAATCATTTTATCTGCAGCATGATACTTCACTTTATGCATTCGTATTTTATGATTTGTCCATCTTGATTTACTCCTTAGCTTCATTACTATAAAGTTACTTTTCTCATACCATCATTGTTTCACGCACAGAGTCTTAAACCATTGTTTCTCTCTCAATCATCATAGTCCTCATCCCATACCCCACTTGTGGGATCATACTGGGTATGTTGTTGTTGTTGAATCATTATAGTCCTCATCATTTTGTTTGTGACCTAAAGTACTCTTATTATTATCATTACACTTTAGTTGTGCTTTGCGCTTAAAGCTCTGATAGACCCGGAGTACTTTTTAACTCTTTTCGCCTTTGACGACATTGGATCAATTCAGAAGCTTTTAAATTAATTGGACGAGCTGACTTACAAATAAATATATTAAAAAGTGGTAGCGTCTTTAAGAATGAGATTAACTGGTAGATGCTTCTGCCTAATATATCTTGCAATTTTCTTGTCAGGTACTGTACAAAGTGGTACAAGATAGCATCTGAACGAGTCAACTCAATTTGGTGGGATGCAGCATTGGCACCATTAAAGGAGTTAGAGTCGGTTGCCACCAGTGATGTAGTTCATTTTGCACAAGGAGGTAATGATTGTCTGCTGGATATGCGTGAACATAGTGATAGAAAACTCATGCAAAATTCTTTACACGGAATTCTTTTACAGCAACCAGGAGCTCTCTCGAAGATATGGAGTTGGAAACTAGGGCACTGACTGAACCTCTTCCAACAAATCAACAGGTATAACAAACACAAGTATTTGCTAAAATGTGACTATGTTGTACTGATAGATTTGTTCTGAGCTAATTTTCTCTGCAGGCTTACAGAAGCCATCACCTATACATAATTGAAAGATGGCTTAACAAAAATCAGATACTCTACCCCAAAGGACCTGTATTAGGTTTTTGTTCTGGTCATCCAGTATACCCACGATCCTGTGTACGAACACTCCAAAGAAAGGAAAGATGGCTTCGTGAGGGGCTCCAAGTGAAAGCTAACGAGATACCCGCAAAGGTTTTTGTCTGCACATAAATGTTTTATGTCTGCATTATGATTTTTGATTGTCCGCAACTCCGCAAGTACAATAATCTGTGGGTTTACGCTCAGGTTCTGAAGCATTCTGGAAAGCAGAACAAAGGACAGGATGTTGAAGATGATGATTATGGCGAAGGAGATTGTGGAGGAACTGTCGCCCTCTATGGACAGTGGCAAACTGAACCGCTGTTTCTTCCTCCCGCAGTAAATGGCATTGTACCTAAGGTGAAGCCTTCTAAGTGATACACGTGTTGAGAAAGTTGAGATTTGTTTGGGATTTCACATTTTATGCTAATATTATAAGCATTGTACTGCACAAGTGCATGATTTATTAAGAATAGGTTATGACTTGTTTTATGGCGGAAACAATGAGAGGATAATGGACAAAAAGGTTTTCTGATTGGGTGAGAGTAACTGAGTAAGGAAGAAAGTAGGAGATTTGCTTACAACATTAGCAGATAGAACAATTGGTTACAACATTTAGCTCCTCAGTTTTTGGTTTATTTGCCGATCTTGTCTTTATGGTTGTTTTTGGCTAGAATGTGACAGTTGCTGGTTTTTTTCTAGAATGAGCGTGGTCAAGTGGATGTCTGGTCCGAGAAGTGCCTTCCACCCGGTACAGTCCACTTGAGATTTCCAAGGTTGGTTCCTGTTGCTAAAAGGCTGCAAGTAGATTTTGCACCTGCTATGGTTGGATTTGAATTCCGGAATGGTCGATCTCTACCTGTTTATGAGGGGCTGGTGGTGTGTGCCGAGTTCAAGGATGTAATTCTAGAGGTAAATAAATTGCTTGACTGGAATAGGTTTTCATTGCTTGCTTACGTATTTTTGATGTCCTTTGTAACGGGGGACCAATCACGTTTCTCTGAAATGCCTCATCAAACATGTCCAAACTACTAATCTATTTGAAGCCATCCGATAGAACTAATGTTGAAATTGTTGAGATGTTATCAGGCATATGCAGAAGAAGAGGTGAGAAGAGAGGCCAAAGAGCGGAGGAGGACTGAAGCAGAAGCTCTTTCTAGGTGGTATCAGCTTCTTGCATCGCTTATTACCCGACAGAGGCTGCACAATTGCTATGTAGATGGGGCATCCTCACAATCAACTGTCAATATTGCAACGTCCAACGATAAATCCTCCTTACTAGCTAGTGTCAGTGAGAACACGAGGAACGCTCATCAAGAAAAATCTGAGATTGCCAAATCTAATAGTCCATCAATTGTACTTGCAGAAAACCATGAACATGTATTCCTAGTAGAAGATCAGACTGTTGATGAAGAAAGTTCAACAAGGACGAAACGATGTCGTTGTGGATTTTCAGTTCAATATGAGGAGTTGTAGAGCTTTTATTCTCTCAATTTAATCAGTAAGTTTTCTGTTCAGTATGAGAAGTTAGAGAACTTTTTATTCTCTCTATATTTTGTCTCATGAAAGTTGGGTTGTAAGTTGAGGTTGATAGAAATACTAATGTATGATTGCATGTAACATCATATCATGACTTAAAACGATCCGCGTTTTGTGTAATATCGGTTTGAGATGAGATTACATGGGGTGATATGGTAAGTGATGATTCATATAACTGACCGCAACTTGTCTAGAATCGAGACGTTGTGTAACATCAGATCATGACTTAAATGATCCGTGTTTTTGTATAATATCGGTTTGAGGTGAGCTTACATGGGGTGATATGGTAAGTGATGATTCATATAACTGACCTCAACTTGTTTAGAATCGAGACGTTGTTGTGTAACATCAGATCATGAAACAACATGTGTGCGCTTTCTACTATTGTCCCAAAAAAAAATGACAATATTTTTCCAATTTCAGTTTCAATTACATTTTTTTTTTCATCTTCAATTAAATATTATCCTTTTCTGGGAAGGATAAAGTAAGAGAAAAAGTTTGTTAAAATACATTTTGTATTCTTGTTCTACCAAAATTGCCCCATTGCAACTACTGGGATTGATTTATCCATGAAAAGATTAACAACTAACTAGTTTTATTTCTTTTACAATAAATAAATCTTTTAGCTCACGATCTAAAGATTTCTTTTGAGCAAACAATTTTTTTTTATGAGAAAACGTTAGATTACGACCTTAGCTTCTACCACAAAATAAGTAGGACAAGATTATACAACTATACTAAGAGGAAACTTTTGATGCTGACCATATACCAAGATAGGATCTTTAAATCCAACAACATTTTCTGTTAGGAAAATATATTTCAAATACAAAAAGTGGTCCATGGTCCATATTAGAGATGTCCTAATGTAAGAGAAAGACATGGTTTTAAATAGATATTGTATACTTAATACTCCTTCTGTGTGAGCTCACATTGTCGATCTCAAACCTGGATAAAGGATGAAAGTCGTGGTAAGATGTTAACTACCTTAAACTACTTAATATAGATGAATCCTCAAAATACAAAATATATCGTTAGAATTTGGAACGTGCTCACTTAGGCACACATTACGTAAACCTAAATGGATCGAAATACTTAGTGATGATTTATAGTCAATCCCAACTTGCTTCGTGTTGAGCATTAATAACTATTGTTGTTGTATACTACTTTCAAACAACAAATAGTTAATGGAGATCAAAAATGCAAATTTAAAGGATCAAAACTGTTATAAGAAAAATATATAGAAATGACTATTTTACATTTATCCCAAACATAAAGGGACCATTTTTGTCATTTGCTCTCAGATTCTACCACTGTACTTAAGAGGAGACTGTTATACTGGCCATACACCAAGACAGAACCATTAAATCTAACAATAGTTTCTTTAGGAGTTTTTTTTTTTTTCAAATACAATGAGTGGTCCAAAACCATAGCCTAAAGTACAATTGTAACCTTTATTGGCTTGATGGGCAATTTTTTATGTTCACAAGTCTATCAAGTACTGCCTCCATGCTCTTTAATTTGTACTAACATATGATATTTCTAATCTTTTTTTTTTCACTCGGTGTTCGTTTTCCGCTTTGGAGTTCGATTAATCTAAATTCGCACGCTGGAAAAATCCAGTTTAACGTAAAACGATCACTGTCAAAGACAAGCGTCATTCCACAGCTCAAATTTTGAACTCGCAAACTAGATTTTTGAGCTATTGTTCAAGATTGACTCAGTTTTTTTAAAATTTTCAAAAACAGTTTCTTGAATTTTTTTATGGTAATCTTCCAAAAATTTCAAGTGATACAAGTTTTAGAATCTACCATGCAATAGAAAGCCTTTGTTGACGATCCTTTATTCTTACAACATCTAAGATTCCTTATAACAATAACAACATACCCAGTGAAATCACACAAGTGGAGTCTGTAGAGAATGACATATACACAACCCCACCTTATAAGGGTAGAGATGTTGTTTCATGATATTTCACACCAAATAAATCTTTAAGTAGCTTTTCTCCAAGCGACCTTGACAAGGATGACTCCGCCACAAACTCCCCTAGTTCTCGTGTGTTTTACCACAACAACATATCCAATGTAATCCCACAAGTGAAATTTGAGAAAACTAGTGTATACACAGCCTTACCCCTACCTCGTGAAGATAACTTATACTAAATCTTTTTAAGAAATTTATTTAGTCTTTCCCAATGTACTTAAAAAAACTAACAACCAAATTCTTTCTGGATATAGAAGAAGATTCCAACAATAAGTTGCAACCATCAGCCAATGACTTGAGTAACAAATCAAGATTCCAAACCCAAGTGGGGACCTTAAGTACCTTTGACAAAGACATTACAAATTCAAAGGAAATTTTAGAAGATGAAAGAGATAATGTCTTGGACAAAGACTATCAAGATTTTTCTTTTGTACATATGATGTTTTTGGTTCACAAATCATGTCACAAATCCACTTTCCCACTGTCTCCATTTTTATATATCATCCCCTTATCCAAATATTCTCCTTTCTTTCACCTTCACTACCAGCACACACTCACTTTAACAGTCACCATCAAGCACCACAATTGAATTTTTCAACAAAAAGAAAAGGTTCACTTGTATAATTTCTTGAAAACCAAGAATTGGGTCTCAACCATAAAATGAACTCTTTAACAAAGAATTCTTATAAGAAAACTCTTGGATTCAAATATTGTTGTTAAAGAAAAATGATTGACCTATTTCAACCGCAAAAGCTAGCTCATACGGTAGACAACAACATGAGAAACTAACTTAGACATTTGGAGCATGGACCAGGGGCGGAGCTAGAGGGGTGTAAAGGGTTCATTCGAACTCTTTTGCCAGAAAATTACATTGTACAATATATATAGTAGATGTTGATGCTTTTGACTTTTTCATATTTTTACTTCTTTATATTTTGAATCATCTTAGTGAAAATTCTGGCTCCGCCACCAGCGTGGACACCAACATGAGACTCGATGTTTGGTAAACCAAGAATAAGAATGAGTTTAGTTTAATACTCCCATGTTAAGAAAATAAATCCTTGGTCAACCTCAACTTCAAAAGCTAGCTTATGAGGTGAAGATCGTCGGGAGTATACTGTATATAAAAGACAACAGTCCATTCCCTTAACCAATGTAAGACACTACAATGGATGATAATAGGATTAGAGAGATCTATCTACTATGAATCTTGAAACAAGAAGCATTAAACAAGTACAATCCTCTTCTAACAATCTACATTGCTTAGCTACAAGAGCTACAAATACAACACCAACCAAGAAAAAAAGAAGACTAATACCTAAATAAGAAGTAAAAAAAGACAACACAACGAAGTCTTAAGAATCATCACCAACAACAAAGTCTAATGAACTACGATCCCACAAATTCTCAGCTTCATTCAAACACCATCTTGTGTTGGCTGTGGCTTGAATCAACAAGCATCAAACAAGTAGACAATCTTTCCCACAATCTAAATTGCATAGCTAAAAGAAACACAATTCACTACAACTAAAACATCAACCAAGAAAAACTTTAGAAATAACAGAGTCATAAGAGTCATCATCATCAACAAATTCCACAAATCTTCAGCTTCACTCTACACCTGGCTGTGGCTTAACCTTCTTATCTACTGTCAATCTTGAATCAACACGCATTAAACAAGTACAGACTCTCCTAACAATCTACGTTTCACAGCTAAAAGAAACACAACTCGCGCTACAACTACAACATCAACCAAGAAAACTTAAAGACATGACAGAGTCCTAAAGAGTCATCACCATCAACAAAGTCCACAAATTTTCAGCTTCACTCTAGACCATTTTGTGCTGGCTGTGGCCTAATCTTCCTAGGCCTACCTCTAGGCCTTCCCGTTTTCGAAACAGGGGCTAAGTTACTAGGGGCAATTGTTGATTTTGGTTTCTTGGGAGTAGGTGGTGCATTGGGGTCTTTTTTCGGGCGCCCTCTCGGCTTTGGAGCTGCAATTTCTGTTCCTTGTGGCAATGTAGTTTTGGGTTTTGGTGGACGGCCGCGGCCACGCTTAGGGGGTGCATCTGGACCAGGTCTAATGTAGTTGTTTTTAAGGAAAATAAGTTCACCAGTTTGTTTCATTCTATCCAAATGGTAAGTTAGCAACTTTGAGTGTGCATCATTCAAGTTTCCATACTTAGATTCAATGTACTTTGATATTGATGACTTGTTTGAGCCTTCTTTTTGTTGCAGTGCATCAAGGGCTTCATAAATCATCTGATAATTAATACCAACATCCCAAAAGTTGAATTCTTTTTGTAATGAAATAAATAATTAAGAAAAAAAAAAGACATGCAGATCTGTGTATAAAAAAAAAAGAAGGCATAATACATAAACGTGCCCTTTAGATGACATCTATGACTTTTAACTTTGTATGTGCACAAGTAGAGACACACCTTGAACTTGTATAAAGTTGAACAAATAGGCACACACGTCCTACGTGGCATAATGCACATAGGACCGCTACATAGGACGTGAATTGCCATGTATGACGCCACGTAGGACTCATGCGTTTACTTGTTCAACTTTATCCAAGTTTAAGTGTCTACTTGTGCACACCTAAAGTCAGAGGGCGTAGATATCAACTGAGATCAAGTTAAAGGGCACGTTTATGTCTTATGCCAAAAAAGAAGCATTCTTGATGATCATGTGATCATGTGGGAGCCATTAAAGCAGTAAAAAGCAAAAAATTAAAAGAACTAGACAAAAGTTGTTCCTGTCTCTTTATTAAACTGCTCTTTATTCTCTTTTTCCAAAGTCTTCTTGGGATTCCAAATTTCATTTTTGGCACTAAACAAATGCAAGAACCTACATTTTTGACAAGCCAAAATTCAAGAAAAATCCAGTGAAATTATCTTGTACTGCAACAAAGCTACAATTTTGCTTGAAGAAAAATGACTATTTCCTGTTTTTCTTCCTCTTAGTTATCAAAGATTAAATCTTTCTTCCAAAACCAAGTGAAACACTTAAAAAGAATCAATTTGAGCTAAAAAAAAAACTGGCTAGAAAGCAAGAGACACTTTGTAATAAAAAGAGTTTCAAATCTTGTAGTCTTACTAAATACTCCCTCCGTCTCATATTAGTTGGTCACTTTCCTTTTTACACGTATGTTAAGAAAGCATAAATAAGAAGGTAGTTTTACTAATTCACCCCTTAAGAAACTTCTTTGAGACTTTACAAACAAGGGTGAACACTTTCAAAAAAATTAATTACAAGAGTAATATGAGAAAATTTAATTAATGATTTCTTGATTTAGTAAGATAGCTAACTAATATGGAACAACTATTTTTAGTATAGTGATCAATTAACATGGGACAGATGGAGTATATGTAAAATGTACCAAAATATCACTTAATTATATGATCTTAAACATTCTTTAAAAAACGGACTAAAAGTAAGACAAATAAATTAAAACGGTGGGAGTAACTATTACAGTAGACAGAAAAGTAGATTTTTGTTAAGTTCATGAAAACATGCATACTTCATCTAAAACTAAACAAAGAAAGAACATCTCAATTATATGAAGAAAGGATCAGAATTCATCAAGAAAACATAAAAAAAGTTTTTTTTTCTCCAATTTCTTCAAAAAGTTCAAATCTTTCTTCAAAAACCAAGAAGAAGAAAAAACATCCCATCTGATATATATGAAAAAGGGTCAAATTTTTGAGAAAAGACAGAACAATAGAGCATGATTTGCAGCAAAAAAAAAAAAAGAAAGAAAAAAAAAGGGGTCAAAGTGAAAAATATGGAAAGTTGCTATTTTTTTATTTTTACCTGAGGGTATTCAGGATGAATCTTGTTGACAAATTCAGTAGCCATTGAAACTTGCAAAGAGAGAGAGAGGAGAGAGAGATGTCCCCACCAAAGAGATGGAGAGAGAGAGAGAGTGAGGACAGTGTCAGCTTCAAAAGCACAGTGAATAATTTGCTACTATACTACTAAAGAAATTAAAAATAGAGAGAGCTTATCCACAGAGAAATTCACAACAAAAAAAAGGGAAAAGAATGCTTTCTCCGTTTCAATTTAAGTGTATTAGTTTGATTGAATATGACTACACTTGGGCTGAAGATTTTTTGAAAATAGTGACTCTATCATTACGAGACAGAGGTAAGGTCTACGTTCACTCTACTCTTCCTAAATTCTAATTATGAGATTATATTAGATATATTATTTTTTGTAATTTGACTAGATGCGGAATTTAAGAAATAAAGAAATACTTTTGAATTTTGTGATCTTAAATTAAAGATACGTATAGTTTTTTAAATCTTGTGATCTTAAATTTGTCATGTAGGATGTGGGAACTGAAAATTTTATGTATTAAATATAAATATGCTCTCTTCGTTCCAATTTAAGTTTCTTAGTTTAATTGAGTATGATTACACCTGAGGCGAGGATTTTTTTTGGATATAGCCACTCTACCACTACGAGATAGTGGTAAGGTCTACGCATACTCTACTCTCCCTAACCCCACTTATAAGATTGCATTGGATTATTATTTTTGTAGTTTGACTGAGTACGAAATTTAAGAAATAAAGAAATACTTTTTGAATATTATGGGTTTTTATAGCATTGACTCTTGATTGGGCTATGCTGACTTTTGTCTGTCATAGGACCAATGAAATGCAACTTATAAATCACGATCTTTATTAGCAAATGTGATTTATAAATCGCATTTTATAAATATATTCGGTAAATGTTACTTATGTCATAGTGTTATGAATGATCGGACCAATATCGACAAAGCAGTTCAATATTAAATTAAGTGGTTATGTTTTGCGATTTGGGTTGATAAATAGTTTTTTTTTTAATTCAAAACTTGGGTTGATAAATAGGTAAGAGCAAAAAGAGGTTTAAATTATGTTGCAACTTTGCTGAGTCTGTTATCCTCTTCTATGTTGTAGTATCTCATGCCCTTCTTCTTTAATATCCCTAGCTATCTTATTTTCACTACTTCAATTATAATTCTATTATTCAAATATCAATTTGATTACTAGCCATTGTAATTGAGTGTGTTCCTATCAATACAAATTGGGAGTTTAGTTACTGTTACATTGCTTGCTATATAAACCCCGCATCAGCGTCCCATTCAATCGTTGTGGAACTCAAGTCACATTCCTTGCAATAGAATCATAACATATACTTAACATTTATTACTTTACCATATCCTTTGGTGATGTATTAGCTTAATCCTCTACAAGTGAGATTGACTCTAGTGGTAAAGCACTTTCACTATCAAACAGTAAACTTGAATGTCCGAATCATGAAAAGAATAAGCGCGAACACTATTGATCCTCGTGTGTGGTGCAATCATGAGAGGAGCAATAACAATTCTTCCTGACTAAACTTGAGTATTGCACAAACAAATGGCATAGACTGTTAAAACTTCTTTGAACTTGTACAACATTTTGCACTAACATTGCCATTCCAATATTCTTTTCCATTTTAAAAAGTACAGAACCTTCCACTTCCATTCTCAATAACCTTATTGTTATTAAGGTTTCCTAATATCAGTCCCCATTAGGAAAACATAATCAAGAGTTATATTAGTAACAAGATATTTATCAGAAATCTGCTCTGTATAAGAAGAAAAAGTGTTGCTTTAGACTTTTTATACATACATAAAATATCAAGGATCCAAAGATAGAACAGGTTACATAGCATGAAAGGATGAAAATCATATTGGGATATTTTTTTTTCTAATGTAAGTAGAGCTTATGAACTATTTTCCATAGGACTCCGGAATATCGATTAGTCCCTTCATCTAGATATCTACAGTATTTGAGTTACGGGGTGTGTTCTAATATGTCCCGTTGTTGTCATCTTGGCTCCCTACATCCTCGGGTGACACTTTGTCTACCATGAACCTCCAGCTATCTCCCTCTCCTATTTCCCATTGTCTTTTCAATTCAAGAATGGTTTTTGATGCAGCAGCAGCAATGGCGGGGTTGTCATCTTCTGCCAGTCTCTATCGACACATAACAAAGTCTTCCGTTATCTTTAGTGTTGAACAACGTCAATAAGAGAAAATGTAGTTCACGGAAATGGCATTACAAGGCATCAGTTTTCCGTAGAAATTACCTGCAATGCTCCCATGCCAGCGTTTCCTAAAGTCCACATTGACGGTGCAGCTGAGAGTGCATTTGCTAATGCTTTCCTACACGATGAAATTCCAGAGAAATTTACAAGTGTCCAAGTCATAGGGTAAGGTTGCTTACAATAGACTCTTGTGGTCCGGCCCTTCCCGGACCCCGCGCATAGCGCGAGCTTAGTCCCCCCTTTTTTTTTTAAGCGCAAAACAGATGACCACAGGGTCTAATTCATTTCATAGAAATATCAAAAGAGGGTAAGAAAAGCTAACCTTGTATTTACATCTGGAGAACTGGAACACTCAGCCAGCAATGATACACTACTTTTACCATCCATCGCATCAAGATCTATAAGTGTTGAAACCAACAACTCGAGCTGTTCGAATCAGGAAATTTATAAAAGAAATGAGATATGGAAGAGAGCTTAAATACATCAAAGGTAATAGCAAGTAATTATTATCAATTTTTTTTTAAGTTAAGACCTCTTCTGGATCAGTATAGTCAACTCCATCAGCTTCGGAAAGTGCAGATGCTATATCCCAGTAAGCTTCCTGCAGGTTGGTAACAAATTATACATATCCGAAGGATTCATTTTAGTCATAAGAACTTTGAAGCAGACAAGGGTCAATACCTGGATAGCAGTGATGCGATCAGCAGAAACTTCCCCAGGAAGAAACTCGAGAGTTTTCCCATTCTTCTCAAGTGTAATATGCCTTGTTTTCTCTGTATCTATGGAACTTCTTTTCCTGAACAGAGGACGGATACCAGTACGGAGCAGAAATGAAGATTTAAAGTCAGATGAATTGTTTTTTTTTACGTTATTACTGCTAGGATGCAAAATCACTAGATGAACTTACAATTTGTACATCTTTCTCACCATCCTATCATGAATGTTCTTGACAAACTGCAAAACCACAAACCAAACACAAGAAACCATGAAGAAAAAAGAAATACAGAGTAAAGTCCTTGATAAAAGCGGAGCAAGTAAATAAAGATATCTTCATACAACACATTATGAAAGATCAAATCCATTTTGTGCAATAACCATACCTCAAGAGCCATCAGAGAATCCTCCATTGCACGTTGTTTTGCCACAAAGTCAGCACGTCTTAAATCAGCCTGATTATTGGGAAAAAAGAGCTGCTTTTAGATTATTTATCTAAGACACCAAATAAATTTGATGAACCTATGTGTGAGCAAAGCAACATAAATTTATAGCAAAGACAGTGATGTCGTCAACAAGCTATTATCTGCTCTCAAAGTTCTGAATTAGTAGCAGAAGCCAAATCTGCAGATTCATAAAGATTTGAACTTCCGAATTATCAATGAAAATCCCTAACACAATACAGGTCTAATCCATTAATAACCTTGTTGAACACAATGTGCCTTACTGGGAAAGGTTGCAGCATTTTGAGGTGAAAACATGTTCAACTTAGGGATCAAGTGAAGAAATGCACTTCACGAATTTATACAAAACAAGTGAAAAAATGCACCTCCAAGGCACCATCGCTCCAGTGTCGATCAGCAGCTTTCTTCAGTCTCGATTGAGCTATGTTTTTAAGAATCTGTTAAGCACAATTAATAAGCATTCACAATGAAAAGATGGTGATGACATATCTTATGGTAGATTTACAAACTCTCTTACAGTGGCAACATGATGGATTCTTTCAGCTCTTTTCTTGACATCATGATCAACTTTCACAGTATCTTCCCGTGCCCGAGCTAATTGAAGAAAGAAAAAAAAAGGGGGATCAATCAGACTCTCAGGAGTGCATCACCAACATCAAATGACAAAAGTTATTGTCCAAATGCTATTATCCCTATCTCCTTCACGAATACCACTATCCAATATTTCTCTGTATGTGTATTCTATAAGCAGCATTGATCAAAGTACTGAACTTTGGTTCCCAGCATGAAAATTGCAAATAGCCAGTTGAATATGATTCCTTGAGAACCGGGTGAAGAATTTTACCATCAAGCTTAAGAAACTCTGAACCAAGAAATGCAACATCTTGGCGCGCACGGGCATCCATTCTCATTATTTCCCTGTTAGGTAAAAATAAATTTAAAAGATATTTGACATGAAGCTAATGTATCATATTTCATTTGATAAAGTAGTTTTTGAAGATGATGTATAGAGGTATTTGACAAAAACTGGAATATATGATGATGGAGCCGACGAGTAGAACAGCTTGAGGTAGCAAACATCAAACAAACACTTTCCCGATGTGTCATGATCACCAATTATGTCTCAGTCTTCGATTGTTAAACAAATTATAATCTCTCCAAAATTTTCTAAGTAGAGACATAAAGAAAACATTTACACAGCCAAAAAATATTCAGATTGATTCTACAGTATAGTCAACTGTATCAAAATCTCATTTTGAATAACAAGCCAGTCCTCTTCCTTCTATCTAAGTGAGGCTCACAAATTATATCATCATATCTTGACCCCAATTCAAAGCTAAAGAAGTCTTCTTAAATTCACAAAAACCAAAGGTAAAAATAGACGAACTCCAAATATACAGCAAATGACAAAATGTTATTTCTTTTTCAATAACGGGGGAAAAACTGGTGAAGACGGTAATCAAGTTTTTAGACCCGTCTAAGGCTTTTCTAGGGTGTATAAAGTACTCCCTCTATTCTATTTTACGTGGCACTATTTCCTTATTAGTCTGTTTCAAGGAATGACACCTTTCTACCTTTGGGAAATAATTTAACTTTAAGAATGTTTTTATAGCCTCAAAAACCTCATGACATGTTTAATACCACAAGTTCCACAAAACTTTCTTTCTTGAACTCTGCACCCAATCAAACACCGCCATATAAATTGAAACGGAGGGAGTAATTAATTTAAACTGATGCAAGACTTGCATGAGTAATGCTTAAAATGTCAGGCACATATTGTACCGAGAAAGCAGCACAATATCATTCTTGGCCCTTTCATTCACAAATTTGGCATCGTTGTAAGCAAATTTACAAGCTTCAGCAATCGCCTGACTTGAAGGAATAACTTTCCCAACTTTGATTACTTGATCATTTTCTTCTACACTGCAAAAATATAGTCCAGAGATGAACTAAAATTACAATAATATCAACACAAGAAATCCAAGAAGCAACATTATAATAGTGTTTGTATGGAAGGATTTAGTAGGAAAGGGGGAGAGGAAGGAAGTAGTTGAAGTAATTGGGACCAAAATACTCTACTGTTCCTTATCCTCTCCTTATCTTCCTTTCCTTTTCATTCTGAACAAACAAAGCCTGTGTTATTGCTGTCAAAGATTTGCCACGGATGAAGCCAATAAATTCTTTTCAGAAGTTGGCCAACTTCTTCAAAAATCAAGATTTAGTTGAATGTACTATGCAAGGGAAATATGGCACAACCCACATGACAATACTAAAGGTGAACGCTGAGAGATCATAACCAAGGTAACACTGAAGAGAAAGCATCATTGATCCTTCACAGCTGTTTTTAGATTTCCCTATTCTTTGAAGGAACAGCAGTCTAACAATGGAACGAAGAAAGAAGTTCTAGCTTGTACCAACTGCAATATCCTTTTTTTTTGGTAAACAGTTTGTGTATCTTGTCCAATTCTCTATCTACAAATCTATTTTGTGCAATAGCTCCAATCAGGCAAAGAAGTATTTGCTCAGTTCTATATTAAGAATGATCTCATGTGAGTATGTTATTAGCAGCAAAAGATGATTGGTACTTGAGTAAGCTACCGGAGTAGCATAATCAAACATAAGGATATGCCTTCCGAATGAAGCCAACATCAAGTTCCTTATTCTCTTAATGAATGTTGACTTTGAACAACAACCAATAATAATGACAGTATTAAATTTCATTAATATGGTTTTCATATTTTTGCTGGTATTTATATTCATTAACCATTTGTTCTTGAACCATGCTTACCTAGATAGGTTGGAATAATCACCACTGTTTCTGGCAACCTCTTTAGTCTCGGTATCGCGTGTTTCTGTTGAGCGACATAACACAGGAGATCCCCTGAAGATGACACGGTTGCTTAGTTTTCCACACACCTCCCAGAACCCCTTATTAGAAAACTTCAGTCTATGCATAGGGGAATATCCGTTGTGTTTGCTATGTTCAGTCCCTTGACAGTGGGTGTGAACCTTTGGGTGTTGAGGTGATTTGGCTGAATAATAAATGATCCCGTTTGGGGTAGCCATGGTAATCTACAAGATTGTACAAGCCAAAAGCAAAATTCCTGGCTGTATCCGGTGAGGCGAAAAAGTTATTTAACAAAGCATTAACCGAAAACCTGAAAGACAAAGCAAATTCTAACATAATAAGATTCTTAGTTTAAACTCTGAATAATTTTCTAGTATCAAAATGGTTACTGACGCAAATAAAGACAAAGGTTACTCTACGATGACCTCATTGGTAGAGTGTACCACAAACTAAAAAAAGACAATTAACTTCCACCGTATTAAGTATTTTTTGCAAAAGTAGTGTTGCCAAAGGCGTGCTTAAAGCGCACTTAAGCCCTGAACGAGGCGCAAAACATGTTGAGCGCTCTGTCTCGCTTAGCGGGCCTTCAGTGTCGTCAGCCGTACTCTATAGGATGATAGAACCTAAGCTTTCCCTCAAACTTGTGCTTAGACTTGGCAACTGCCTTTTGGTGATACAAATTAAAAGTTCTTTTTTACTTCTTTGCATTTCATGTCCTCGTTGCCAATAGTTCATACATATACTGTAGCAGAATACACGGATTTTTATACAATAAATTTGGATTCTAGATTAGTCATATACTTATCAATCATGAATGGCAATCAGGATCACCCAAAAAACACCTATGGATGCATAATAACTAGTAACTTCAAAGCACCCTAGCCTTCACAAGACCCTCAGAAGTTCAGTACTAAAGATTTGACCACAATTAGCGATGTCCCCTCAAATCTCTCTTCTTAACCAAAGACTAAATCGAAGGGTAAGAAAACTTTAGTTCCCAATAAGAAAACCATTTAAGTACCTATTAGTACCCCTCCATGCCAATTCATATGACACTTTTTTGGGATTTCAGAAAGACGATGAACAAATGTGGGGATAGCGGATAGTAAAGCCAAAATCTTGGAAATTTATAGACACCCACATGAAAACAAATCAAAATAAAGCTAAGCAAGCAGAAAAATCATCTCAGTTTCAGCAACAAAGAGGTACCACTTATGAACAGAATGAGGGGATAGTAAAGATGAAATCTTGGAAGAATTTGATGGACCCACATGGCAATCAATCAAAAGAAAGCTAAACAAGCAGAAAAATCCTCAGTTTCAGCAACCTAGAGGTACCACTTATGGAAAGAGTGAGGGGACAATACAGATGAAATCTTGGAAGAATTTGATGGACAATCAAAATAAAGCTAAACAAGCAGAAAATCCTCAGTTTCAGCAATCAAGTGGTACACCTTATTAACAGAGTGAGGGGACAATAAAGCTGAAATCTTGAAAGAATTTGATGGACATCCACATGAAAACAAATCAAAATAAAGCTAAGCAAAACAGAAAAATCCCCAGTTTCAGCAAGCAAGAGGTACAACTTATTAACAGAGTGAGGGGATGATAAAGATGAAATTTTGGCAGAATTTGATGGACACCCTCATGGCAATCAATCAAAATAAAGCTAAGCAAAAAAAATCCTCAGTTTCAGCAAGCAAGAGCTACAACTTATTAACAGAGTGAGGGGACAATAAAGATGAAATCTTGGGAGAATTTGATGAACACCCACATGAAAACCAATCACAATAAAGCTAAACAAGCAGAAAAATCCTCAGTTTCAGCAAGCAAGAGGTAGTGAGGGGACAATAAAGATGAAATCTTGGAAGAATTTGATGGATACCCACATGAAAACAAATAAAAAATAAAGCTAAACAAAACAGAAAAATCCTCAGTTTCAGCAAGCAAGAGGAGTGAGAGGACAATAAAGATGAAATATTGGAAGAATTTTATGGAAACCAATCAAAATAAAGCTAAACAAAACAGAAAAACCCTTAATTTCAGCAAGCAAGAGGTAGTGAGGGGATAATAAAGATGAAATCTTGGCAGAATTTGATGGACACCCACATGGAAAAATAAGCAAATTAAAGCAAAGCAACTATAAAATTTTCACCTTGGAACAAGAAAGACAGATGAATGAATTAAGTCAATAGCACATTAAGGAAAAGACTTACCTTTGCTACTGAGTACAGAGAGAGAGAGAGAGAGAGAGAGAGAGGTGGGGAGGGGCAATAAAGATGAAATCTTGGAAGAATTTGATGGACACCCACATGGGAAATTTAGCTAAATAAAGCAAAGCAGCTAGAAAAATTCCATCCAAGAACAAGAAAGATAGAGATGAAGGAATCAAAGTCGATAAAACATTAAGGAAAAAGACTTTACCTTTGCTACACAGTACAGAAAGAGAGAGAGAGAGTTAAGCATTGCAAAATTGGAGAAATTGCAGCCACAAGCATAGCATATGGCCCCTTATTTGCCAACACTACCTAACAAAAGAAAATTAACTACCATGGGGTATGGATATAGTTGGAATAAGAGAAACACTCATTTGTGATTGGAGGATTTGTAAGAAAACAAAATTCTAGGCAAAAAAATAGTCTTGTATATAATTTTTTTTGTCCTTTAGTTATAGGTAAATAATAGTATGGTTATAATTTAACTGCTTAGTTTAATGTAAACATAAGCATATTTCTTGAAGCCCAGGGTATCGGAAATCGTCTTTCTACCTCCACGAAGTAAGAGTAAGGTCGGCATACATTCTACCCGTTTCCAAACCATTATAATTAGTTCACCAGATTTGGATGGGCCTGGACCAATATCGACAAGGCAGCTCAATACTGGACTAAGTGGCTACGTTTGAGATTCGGGTTGATGAATAGCGAAATGTGAGAGCAAAAGAGATTTATGCGAATTATGTTGCAACTTTGCAAAGTCTATTATCCCCTAATCCCCTTTTATGTTCTAGTATCTCATCCCTTTCCTCTCTAGTATCCCTAGCTATCTTATTTTCACTACTTTAATTGTAATTCTGTCATTCAAGTATCAGTTTGATTACAAGCTATTGCAATTAAGTTTGTTCCCATCAATACAAATCGGGAGTTTAGTTACTGTTACATTACCCTTTTTTACAACTTGTGTCAAACTGAATACGGAGTATAACTTGAATAGTAGAGTGAGCATTGATAACTAGTCCATTAAACTAATTACAAAATTTATTGGTACATTTGTGACTTGTCCTGTCATATGAACTTATTTTACTAAATAACCCTAATATGTATCACCATTTTGATAATTCCTTATGCTATATAAATAGTACTATCTTTTTTGGTCTACTATTACCTACTAAAAGTTAGTCAACCTGATTCTTTAATAGTAGCAAAAGTTGTTGACACATCTGTGTCAAATATTCATTAACCTTTTTTAAGTCAGTAAGCTAAAATTGAGTCTTCCCATTTGTTCTGGCTGCTTGGTCGAAAGAGTTAACTGATACCTGTTGTTGGTGGGAGGTGACAAATATCCCGTAAAATTAGTTGAGGTGCACGAAAGGTGGCTGCCCGGACACCATGGTTATAAAAGAAAAGAATGTTCTTTTAACAGTTATATTTATCATGTGTTTGTGTGCTAGTGTAGGAAAGATTTGTGTTTGCTAATGATTTGGTGAAATTGGCTGTGTTGATTTCGAATATGTGTTGTTAAAACAGATACTAGCAACTGAAAAATTGTTAGAGATTTGTTATGCTACTGAAAAATTGTTAGAAATTTAGTCTTTTTCTTAAATTTGCTGAAGAATGTTCTTTTAACAGTTGTATTTAACATGTGTTTGTGTGCTAGTGTGAGAAAGATTTGTGTTTGTTGATGAGCTGTGAAATTGGTTGTGATGATTTTGAATATGTGTTAATGAAAGCAGATACTAGCAACTCAATAATCATTTAGTCGTATTAAAAAACAAGACGGAAACAGCCTCTCTACCTCCCAAGGTAGGGATAAGATCTGTATATACTCTATCCTCTCCAGACCCCACTTGTCGGATTACACTGGGTATGTTGTTGTTGTTGTTGTTGTAAGAAACAAGAAGATATAAGGAACAGAACTCATGTGTATGATTTACTTGAAAATGGCCTTAATATGTAAGATTTACATTTTGGAAGCAAAAAAGTAGTAGCAAGAATACATGAAAGACTCAACATAATAAAACCAAACATTTCTCCAGTAGGGGTTTAGCCAGAGGACTACAATCACTGCAACCACCACATTTGCATATGCCACAAGAAAGGAAATATAGAACGACTCTATATCTAGAAAACCAGTATCGTCTTCACAACAATGATCTGGTCCAAGAGGTGATATCGGTATCTCTTCAGTCTCTGTGCAGCTGATATGTAATGGAAGACCACAAAGAAAAGGATTTCCCTCGTAACTGCTTTCATTAAATGTTGCAAACTGCGCAGCACGCTGTGGAGTCCTACCTGTTAAATTGTTATGCGCCACGCTAAACACTGCTAGAGCTGTCAATTCTAGAAGTTGAGCAGGAAGCCTCCCAGTCAAGTTGTTGTATGACAGGTCCATACTCTCGATATTCTGGAGATTTGAGAATTCTGATGGTATTGCTCCAGTAAGGTGGTTATGTGACAAGTTTAATGCACGAATTTGGGTAAGATCACTGAGTTCCTTAGGTATTTCACCACTCAACTGGTTGGAAGAAAGATCAATTCCAGCCATATAATCAAAGACAATACCTTCATAGGAATAGGTATTATGTTTGGTCGTAAAGTCTGCTCTAACCCATGCATACATAACTTGAAACTGAAGTGTCGATCTCATCATTGAATCGTCTACGTATACCATGGCATCTCTACCCCACGTCTGGAATCCTGGAAAGTAAAATCTTAGACTATATGAGTACCCCTCTCCGCGCCCTAACATTATGTTTCCAAAGCAATGAGGAATAGGTCCCGAGAGATTATTATGAGAAAGATCCATAATTCTCAATTTACTTCCATGACATAGCTCTGTGGGAATGGTGCCTTGAAGATGATTTCCTTTCAAGAGTAAGGTGCTCATTTCAAGACTACTGCCTAACCATTTTGGAATTGAACCACTGAAGTTGTTATCTCCAAGATCCAATACCTTTAAATCCGAGCTATTTGAGAACATGTCGAATTGCCCTTGTAAATTGTTTTCGCTCAAATAGACATGTTTAAGGTTTTGGAAAGCACGGAAACATGATGGAACCACACCAACAATATTGTTTCTAGAGAGATCGAACACCTCAAGTCCTTCAAGTCTGCAATAATCTACTGGAATAGGACCCTTTAGATTGTTATTAGATAATGCGAGAAAGGTTAACGAGGGGATGTTACCAATCCAGGAGGGTACATTTCCTGACAAATTGTTGTTACTTAAATCCAGAGAGCTCAAGGGAGCAGAGGACAATTTCTGTGGAATTGAACCTGAGAAGTTGTTTCCATCCAAGTATAAGTATCGGAAACTGTTGATGTCAGTTGACACTGGAAATATTTCTCCTTCCAACATGTTATTCGACAGTCTCAGAAGGAATAACTTGGATCCATTACGAGCCAATTCAATCGGTAGGTCTCCTGATAACTTATTGTATGACAAATCCAAGCATTGCAGGTTTTTCATATCACCAAAACTTGACGGCAACATGCCTTCAAGCATATTTTTGGACATTTGTAACCTCAACATATTCGGGAAAATGGATCCGATGTTGGGAGGAAGTTGTCCCTGAATCTTGTTATTTGAGATATCAAAAGTTTTCAGATTTGGAAGGAAGGACAATTGAAGAGTTCCAGTGAACGCATTTCCATCCAAGTAAAATTCTTCAAGTCTGGGATTGTTCTCTAACAACCAATTTGGGAAGTTTCCACCCATGTTGCATTTCGAAAGACTAAGTTGTCTCAAGTTACGTTGATAATGAAGGAAATTTGGCATTTCAGAGCAGTTGTTAGTCAAGGAGAAGGCTTCCAATTGGAACTTAGGGATCCAACGCTTGACAGACGTTTGTACAACTAGTGAGTTTTCGTCGGGAATGACATACTTAAGCTTTGAATGGTTAGCAAATGATTCGAACGAAATTGGGATCTCAAAGTTGTTGTCTTTTAGCAAAAGATATTCAAGGGACAAGAGACTTGACAGTGGAGATGAAGCAATGTTTCCAGTAAACTGATTTTGAGTGAGATCAATTACTCGAAGTAATGTTAAGTTTCCAAGACATGGAGGAAGATTTCCATGGAAGTTGTTGAAGCTGAGACTTAGTTCTTCAAGATATTTTAGATCGCACAAGCCTACAAGATGAAAACAATTAGGAATTGTTGCTTATGCAGAAAATATATGATGAAGTAAGCGATGTCACGTTGGCCATGATAAACATCTACGTAATTTTAAACAATTGCATTCCAAAATAATATATTTGGATATATTACGTACCTTGAATAGGTAACGTTCCATTCAGATCGCAGCTAGATACTGATAATACTTTAAGGGACGACATTACACCACTGCTCCGTAGAAAGTCCTTGTCCAATGCATTCCGATCCAAAAGTAAATACTTCAAGTTTCTCAGAGTTCCCAAATCTTGCATGTAAAAGAAACACAATAGAATTATCAACCCGTAGTTAAACATAGTTGTTTTAAAAATATACCCAGAGACGAGTAATCCTACAAGTGGGGTCTGAGGAGGGTAGAATGCACACATACCTTACCCCTACCTCATAGAGATAGTGTTACTCATGACAACACATACGTTCATTGAAAATGGTTAAAAACCTATTAAGATGTTGATAATACGAGGTATAACTCGGGATAATTGTACATTCAAAATAACATCTTTGAGTTCAAAATCGATGGATTTTAAACATTTTAAGTACAAACAGAGCTAGAGTTGTAAGTGGTTTTTGCAGGTTTCAGTTCTTTTTTGAGTTTTGAGCTGAGATTTTGATCGAGTACTGGAGAAAGTACGTAATAAGCTATATTTACATATCGTATACACATAACTACAACAAGATCGACTGAAAAACATAAACTCGAGGAAGAATTAAAATGTACCTTCATTTGGAATAAAGCTTTGAAATCTGTTGTTCCTTATATCGAGCTTTTTCAACGTTGTACTAGATGTATTTAGATCTGGATGAGTAATCATAAACTGTTATCAGGAAACTGTAGGAACAAAAGCAGCAAAAGTAAAAGAGTATAAAGTTCTTCCAACAGAGTTATTTCTACCTATAACAGAGTGAACACTTTCATCATTCAAAAAGTTATCGCTTATATCTAAGATTTCCAGATTGCTTAACCCCGTCAATCTTCCAATACCTGAAATATTAAGGAAATGGATGAGTCACAACTCACAAGTACTTGTTCTTTACGGGAGATTGATGAGCGCGTTTGGAAATAAACAGTATTTGAAGTGAAATAATGGTTTGCACTCACAAAACCTCAATTTCTTTCTTTCTTTTCAAAGGTGAAATTCATGTTCAAACATAATTTCAACGTCTAAATACTCTTCTTTTGTTTCAACTACAACGAAATATCCTTCTAACGGACTAGTAAAATAGTTCAAAGTAAGCGGTAAACAAAGGGAATCAAGACGTGTGACCTGATCGAAGGTTGTTAGATCGGAGATTCAATGACTTGAGAGATGTAAGTCGACTAAGAGACAGGAATATGCTGCGATTAAAGTTGTTCCCTGCTAAATCAAGCCTTTCGAGTTTTGCTAGTTGTTTCAGTTTATCGAAACCTGTAAAACAAAATTGAGGAAAAACTTAACTAGACATATACACAACAATTTTACTTACTAGCTAGATCATGTGATACAACTACTTTTTCGAGTTAATTTCTCAAATGGTCATCCAACTTAAGATTATTTTCAACAAACTACTGTCTTCATTGAGATTTTCCCCACCACCATACCGATTTTAATACCACCTATAACGATCCAGGCTCAACTGTCAAAGTATTGTTCGCTTTGACCACCTTTGGAGTCTTAACAGTTTGTCCCAATGAATTTTAACCCAAATGGGGCTTCTCAGCTAAATCAAGAATTCGTCAAACTTCAATTTATTACAATCATACTATTTATAATAGCTCATTTAGCCAAACTTCTAAAATCAGCTTAAAAAGTTTTAAAAAGTACTTTTGATATGAAATATAATTTGTGTATGGCCAAGAAATTCAAAAAGAATTTGATGCAGCATCAATTAGTGCTTGATCAAACTTTTTTAAAAGTGTTTTCTCAAAATCAAAAAAGTTCATTTGCAAAAAAATCACTTTTTCTAGCTTCTGAAAAGATACATTCAAAAGAACTTATTTTTTTTCAAAAACATAACCAAACACCAAACTTTTTTTTAAAATAAACATTTTTGACCTCTCGAAAGTAATATATAGAAAACGAACCTTTATTGGGAGTCCAATTGGCCAAAGAATGTCCACGAAGGCGAAGAGCTTTGAGATTCTTGAAAGGAAGAAACAGAGATACATTAAAATGCCAATTTCCCCAATCATCAGTATTTGGACCATATATTCCAGATAAATCTTTTTTAACAAGTGTCTTCACTGAAATTGACAATTCAATTACTCTTCTGTTGCTGCAAATAATTCCTTCCCATTGACAACAATTTGAGTTTTCATTAGTCACCCATGATGAAAAATATGTACCATTTGTGTAATTTATTATGTTTTCTTTGAGTTTCAATAGAGCTATTCTTTCTTCTTTCAAACAACTAGAACACAACCACCACTCATTTGTTAAGAAGAAAATTAACACCCACAATAAGACTTCTCTCATAATTTTTTCTTCTTTTTCAATGTTCAGCTTGTCCTCTCTGTCTATATATATATACACAAACAAATGCTTGTAGGACTTCTCTTACACTGTTTCAAAAAAATAAAAGTCATCTTTCTACCTTTGAAAACTTTGTATTTGTACTAGAGTTGAATAAGTCCAACATAACTTGAGTCCTGAGTCATCAAATTCTTCTTTTCTTTCTTCATACATATGTTTATTTATTTATTGTCCACACCGGCCAATCGTATCATTATCAAACTAACTGCAATCTTTTTTCTGTCCGTGAGGATCCTACCAGAGTGCCTTCTACCACCAGTGAGTAGTGTAGGGTAAGTTGTAGGGACTCTGCCCACGGGGCGCGGACCTAACATGGAAAGTACGGGTCGACAGTAGAGACAGAATCAAAATTTGAATTTTATAAATTCTAAATTCTAAGACAACAACATCAAGCGTAAGTAATTGAGTTCCGAATTATTATTTTTTGTATATATTTAATTAGTAAATTACTTAATACAAATACAGAATTTCGACTAAAGATACTAAGTTTAGCCGAACATGTACCTAACCTTCTATCTCCCCTGCTTGGCAGAACGCACTACAAGAAAGTGGAGATACGACGAGAACCTAGACCATCACCATCATCAGAGACAAGAAAATTTTGCAGTCACTAATTAATGCAGTTCCCGTAAGTGCTGAAAGCAGACACAATCAAATCAATAAAACTTTCACTAGTATTAATAAACTTGAAGGTACAAAGAGAAATAACACACATGATTTGCATAATGAAATGTTACATAATTAAAGTACGTTAGGACTACATTTGAAAGCAAGGTAATCGTAACATGAATACATGAAAGAGTCGACAAAATAAAACCAAACATTTCTCCAGTAGGGGTTTACCCAGAGGACTGCAACCACTGCGACCACCACATTTGCATATGCCACGAGAAAGGAAATATAGAATGACTCTATATCCAGAAAACCAGTATCGTCTTCACAACAATGATCTGGTCCGAGAGGTGATATCGGTATCTCTTTAGTATCCGTGCAGCTGATATGTAATGGAAGACCACAAAGAAAAGGATTTCCCTCGTAACTGCTTTCATTAAATGTTGCAAACTGTGCAGCACGCTGTGGAGTCCTACCTGTTAAATTGTTATGTGCCACGCTAAACACTGCTAGAGCTGTCAATTCTAGAAGTTGAGCGGGAATCCTCCCAGTCAAGTTGTTGTATGATAGGTCCAAACTCTCGATATTCTGGAGATTCGAGAATTCTGATGGTATCGTTCCAGTTACGTGGTTATGTGACAAGTTTAGAGCACGAATTTGGGTAAGATTACTGAGCTCCTTGGGTATTTGACCACTTATTTGGTTGCAAGAAAGATCAATTCCGGACATATAATCAACAATGCTACCTTCATAGGAATATGTATTGTGTTTGGTCATAAACTCTGCTCCAACCCATGCATAGTTATCCAGAAAGTAAATTGACGATGATATCTTGGTTGAGGATTCTACATCTATCACGGCATCTCCTCCAAACGACTGGAATCCTGGATATCCAAATGATGTACTGTATGGGTATACTTCTGTTATAAAGTCTTGTTGCATTATGTTCCCAAAGCAATGAGGAATAGGTCCCGAGAGATTATTATGAGAAAGATCCATAATTCTCAGTTCACTCGCATGGCACAATTCTGCGGGAATGGTGCCTTGAAGATGATTTCCTTTCAAGAGTAAGGTGGTTATATCAAGACTGCCCAACCATTTTGGAATGGAACCACTGAAGTTGTTATCACTGAGATCCAACACTTTTAAATCTGAGTTTGAAAACATGTTGAATCCCCCTTGTAGCTTGTTTTTGCTCAAATACACACGTTTTAAGTCCGGGAAAGCACTGAAACATGACGGAATCACACCAACAAGGTTGTTTTCAGAGAGATCTAATACCTCAAGTCCTTCAAGTCTACAGTAATCAGGTGGAATATGACCCTTTAGATGGTTTCTGGACAATGCAATGGAGGTTAAGGAGGAGATATTACCAAGCCAGGCTGGTATGTTTCCGGACAATTTATTGTAACTTAAGTCCAATGTAAGTAAAGGAGCAGTGGATAACGTCCACGGAATTGGGCCTGAGAAGTTGTTATTGTCCAAGTATAAGTATTGGAAATTGTTGATATGGGCTGAATCTGGAAATATTTCCCCTTTCAACATGTTATTCGACAATCTCAAAAGATATAACCTGGATCCTTTACGAGCCAATCCTACCGGTAGCTCTCCTTTTAACTTATTGTATGACAAATCCAAACATTCAAGGCTTTTCATGTCAGCAAAACTTGAAGGAAACAAGCCTTCAAGCATATTGTTTAACATTGTTGATATCACGAGATTTGGGAAAATGGAGCCAATGTTAGGAGGAAGTTGCCCTCGAATCATGTTGTTTGAGACATCAAAAGCTTTCAGATTAGGAAGGAATGGCAATTGAAGAGATCCAATGAATGCATTTCCATCCAAGGAAACTTCTCCAAGTCTGGAATTGTTTTCTAACAACCAATTTGGAAAGTCTCCACCAATGTTGCATTTCGAGAGACGAAGAAGTCTCAAGTGATGTTGAGAATGAAGGAAGTTTGGCAATTGAGAGCAGTTGAATAAAGATAAGGCTTCTAATTGAAACTTTGGAATCCAACTTTCAGAAGTAGTTTGTACAATTACTGAGTTGTAGTCAGCAAAGACAAACTTAAGTTTTGAATGGTTAGCAAATGACTCGAATGAAATTGGTATTTCAAAGTTGTTGTTTTCTATCAAGAGGTATTCAAGGGACAAGAGACTCGAAAGTGGAGATGAGGCAATGTTTCCAGTAAACTGATTTTGAGTGAGATCAATTACCCGAAGAAATGTTAAGTTTCCAAGACATGTAGGGAGTTTTCCAATGAAGCTGTTTCTGCTGAGACTTAGTTCTTCAAGATATTTTAGATCGCACAAGCCTACAAAATGAACAAGTAGATAATTGTTATACTTGTTTTATTTTGTTGTTATGCAGAAAATATAGGAAGCATGTAAGAGGCTGAGTAGGAAAAATTAAAACATCGTAGACTAAACCAGAACAGGCTATAATAAACATCTTCTCACATTCAATTGTTTAGTTTTTAAACTGTTCTTTTAGAAAGAGTTTTAAACTGTTTATGTTAATCCATCATAATGTTTGTGTATTAGTCTTAGCAGTGCAGGCACTTGACCTGATATATCATTTGCTCGAATTTTCAACAACGAAAAGTGCTGAAAATAATCATATCATTTTGAAATGTCTTTGTTTTAGAAGCAGTGTCATATGTTTTATTCACAAAAGTAGAAAATATAGTGCTTCTAATGGATAAAAGCCGCACCATGGAGCCAAAATTCTGAAATTTTATCCCGTTTCCACAAGATTAATGTGACATTCCTACGTAGTATCATCTAGGAAGATGAAAATTTATAGGATAATTTGGTGGATGCTATGTCTGAAATTACCTTGAAGTGGTAGGGTTCCATTGAGGTTGCATTGAGCTACTGATAATACTTTAAGAGATGACATTACACCACTGCTCCTGAGAAAGTTCTCATCCAATGTGTTTCCGTCCAACAATAAGTACTCTATATTTCTTAAAGCGCCCAACTCTTTCGTGCAAAAAAGAAACATAGAAGAATCATAAACATGTAGTTATAACTTAGTGGTGTTAAAAAAGTAAGCTTTAAAGTGTAAATGTGTGAACTAAAATGGTAATAGTAACTTGCAAATGACGCCTAAAATGGTGAAACAACATATTTTTAACCAAGACGTTGACATCTTTGCGTGTAAATCTATGGTTTTCTAACATTTCATTTGTCCAAATTGAGACTTATGGATTGTAATGAATTTGGACGTCTGAGTTCTTCTAAGCTTGTGATTTTGATGGAGTTCCAATTAGTTATATCTATACAGCAAGAAAGACTGCGGAACGATAAAATCAACTGAAAGAAGAATCTTCCAGAATTAAATGTACCTTCATTTGGTATAAAACTCTGGAATCTGTTGTACCTTATATCGAGCTTCTTCAATGCCGTTCTAGATGTATTTAGCTCTGTACAGGATTTTATACTAATTATGTTAGGAAGCTACCGAGAAAAAATAAGGGCTTTTCAAGAAAATTTGCATAAGTTTACTTACCTAGAGCAGAGAGAACGTTTTCATCCTCTAGATTGTTATCGCTCAAATCTAGGATTTCCAGCTTGTCTAATCCTGACAATCTCTCAAAACCTAAAATGTTGAGCAAATGGATAAGTTAAAATATCTTATTCTTATAGGGAAGACTAATAGTTCAAAGAAGCAAATAGAGAGAACCTGATCCAATTTTGTTGTATGGGAACCATTTGTCGGAACCTGATCCAATTTGGTTGTGTGAGAGGTTCAATGACTTGAGAGATGAAAGTTGACTAATAGACGCAAAGATGCTGCGGTTGAAATTGTTCCCTGACAAATCAAGTACTTCCAATTTTCTCAGTCGTCTCAGTTTCTCGAAACCTGTAACCAAATTAACAAGTTGGAAGTTATATTTCAAACGATTGTGATCATATTTCCTATGTGGATTGGTAGTACTCTCTCTGTTTCATTTTATGTGACATTCTTTCTATTTTAGTCAGTTGACACTTTTTATATTTGGAAGCTCTTTAACTTTAAATTTCTCATTTTACCTTTAATGACATGCTCTTGTAACAACAGAATCATCATAACATGTTTACAACCACAAGCTTTAAGGTACCTTTGGTATGTACCAGAAATCATTCCTTTTTTTTTCTTTTCCTTGAAAAAAATATATTGTGCCTAGTCAAACACTGTCATATACTATAAAACGGAGGGAGTAGTATAATCTTTTATCATTCTATATGAGGGGAGCGTATATAGAGAGAAGGAACCTTCATTCTTCACCCAGCCGGTCAATGAATGTCCGGGAAGGAGCAGAGCTTTGAGATTTTTGAAGGGAATAAATAAAGATGCATTAAAAAGCCAGTTCCTCAGAATATCATCAGTATTTGTACCATTAAGAGTACTAAGTTGTTCTTCTTGACTAATTTTCTTGACAGTAATGGACAACTCTGTGACTCTTCTGGTGGTGTTGCTGCAAACAATTCCCTCCCATTGACAACAATCCGTGGTTTCATTATCCCTCCACGATGACAAATAATCATCGCCTTTACTGTAGTTTATGTTTGCCTTGAGTTGCAACAGAGCAGTCCTTTCTTCATTCCAACAACAATAACAGCACCACCATCCATTTGCCATGAACAAAATCAACAACCACCAATATACTATCTTGCTTTTAGTCATATTCTGCTTCTTTACATAGGCCACTGAATATTGAAACACTATAAGATATATCCAAACTATATATAAGAAGAGGAAGTTTGCCCGTTACCAGCGTTGGTGAGAGGTAGTTGGTACCCCATGAAATTATTCGAGACGCATACAAGTTGGCTCGGGCACCACGGTAATCAAAAAGAATATAAGAAGAGGAAGTTGATGATTACAACAACAACAACAACAACATACCTAGTGTAATCCTCCACAAGTGAGGTCTGGGGAGGAAGAAGCTTTCTTTGCACAAAAACTTTCTAAGGTCCACCTATAGATTCGTAGTGAAAATTGAAAATCATACCTATGGTTAGATGCTTGTGGATTTTTTGATTATTAGTGAGAAACTATAAACCTTTCTCATGAAGAAAAATATAGTGCAATAATTGATGTAGACTGGAGTGGAATTTTCTGCAACTACTTTTCTTGTTATGTCCCTTTCAGCTTCTTCAATATGTCTTCTTCTTCTTCTGGTTCTATATTTTGATCCAATTTAATATTAGTTCATTCATTTGTTTTTCTCTAATTTCTATCAAAACATTGCTTGCAAGTTGCAACTTGAGCTTGATTTTTCTTTTATAAAAAACCAATGACCTTGACTATCACAATCATTGACTTGAGTTGAGATGAGGAAAAATTCCCCTCAGTGTCACTTGTAAGGAAGCTTCATGCAATTACTAGTCAACAAAATTTGATTCCTTAGCCACTTTCTTCTTCCTTCTTTTTGCTTATTTATAATTTATGTGTGCTAATGTCAAAAAAGTTCAGCTACTTTAGGAGCTAAGTCTTTAGCACTTATTTCAGTGGACCATATATATACAGGAAATGGCTCATTGAGAAGCATACATTTCTTTCAAACCACTAATTGCACTGAAGAATTTTTGCAATTTGTCTGTTCCAAAAAAATAAATATGACACACTTCTATATTTCGAAACAACTTAACTTTAAATTTCTCATTTTATTTTTACTGATATGATTTTATACCCATACAAATGCGACATGTTTAAAACCGTCAAATTTCAAAAGTTATTTTTTTTTCTTTTCAAGTTCATGTTCAATACTTACTACTTGAAAATTTAGTCTCCAACATGAGTTTCCTGGTAACTATGGACTACACTAAATATGAACTGAATATTCAAAGGCTGTTTTGGTGGAGAGACCAAAAATCATCATAATTCATATTGAAACTGATCAAAGTACAAGCAAAACCAGTTGTTGACTAACTTTTATCCTAGTGAAAACAAGATCAAAGTACAAACTGATCATGCATTCTGCTGGCATCTCGCTTTCACACCCCGTTTAACTACCGCTAAGCATGTAGTTGTAGATAGATTAGTCTTGATGGGTCGTTGGCTCTACCCATTATCTTCTTCTACGACATGGTATTATGTTGTTATATTCCATATGTCACTTGGTCGTTTCTTTTATGTGTGACATGTCTTTTCTTTTTAGTCTACTCAATATTTTTGTTTAATATCCATCTTTCCTTGTAGGATTATACTGGGTATATTGTTATTGTATCGTATTAAAAAGGACAACTAAAATTGTTGATTCAATTATTGTTGAATGTCTGTACATGCTTAAAAATTACAGATCAAAACATCTCTGACTTGTTTTATATACAGTTACATTAACCTTATCTTCTTCTTTTTTTGACTTTTATCTAAAATTTTTGACTATTGACAATTTCAAGAACTGTGAATTTTTCTTCCATACAATCAGTGTGTTTCAGCTCAATTACCTCAGTCCTCTAATGTTCAAAACAATGCTTGCCAAAAAAAAGTTCAGAAACATCAATTTAAGTGTCTAAAGATAAAAAAGAGTACCTGAGTACTTGCTATAGTGTAACTGAGTTAATTTCACACAGTGTAACTGAACTTTGTCTACTGCAACAATAAAAGGAGTTACTCTTGAGTACTTTCTATACCTCTCCATGTAAAAACTGATCAAGCAGGGCGATATATAACCCCGTTGAGAGCACTAAATTCACTTTTTTCACTCAAATCTGACAAACTGTTTTCACGACACAACCCTGTGTATCTTCATAAGATATAACAACACTAATTTCATATCGTATGCCAAAATATTTTTGTATGCAAGTAGGGCCGGCTTTTAGCATAGTCAAGTTCGAAAGCTCTATGACGATGTTTCAATCTTTCTCGTGTGTACGTACAGATCATTCATATGATGGACTAAATATTAATCTGGCAAGTGCTGAAAGAAGGCACAAGGAAATCAATACAACATTCACTAGTATTATTGAACTGATAGGCACCAAGAACAACTCTCACATACATTATGTTGGTGAAAATTACAATAACAATAGCAATTACAATTGAAAAAATTACAAAGAAAATAAATTATCTTCTTGGCTGAGGCGCGGATATCTCGCTCTCTTTAAGGAGATTCAAGCCCACTGCAACAAATGTTTTCACTGGTCCAGCAGTAGTCTTCTTGACTTGTCCCCTCCAGGATACAATAGCCCACACACAAAGTATAACTCAACAAACTCTGGACAAGAGTTGAGTCCAAAGCTCCAACACAAGAACACCTTCCTTCAACTAATAAAACTCTCTTTTTTTACTAACTCTTTTACACTCTATATTTTGTTGTACTACAAAAAAATGCAAGACCACCTCTATTTATAGTTGAGGTACTCATCCTAGTATTGAATAGGAAGAATAAATTGTATAGTAAAGAGGGTGGATAAGTTAAATAGAGGTTACAAGAAGCAAATGCATTAGTGGGAAAAAGAGTTACAATTCTTATGTCTTAAAAGACCACTAACCCAAAAGAGTAATGTGACATATAATGCCACCCAAGAATATGGAAAAGCAGCAGCATAACAATGCATTGTAGAAATGCAACGGACAAAATAAAAGGCATAAAGTATCATTTAAAGCATTAGCCTTGATATGACCACTAACTGCTGAGAGTAATGGCGCAAAAATGCCACCAACGGACAAATGGAGAAACTGCCCAAATGACTTAGCAATATTGACACAATTTAATATAATTAAATTAATATTAAAATGTCTAAACTCCATCACATTAGCATAATGAACTGGTACATAATTAAAGTGACCTTTTGGAAGCAAAGTAATCATAACATGAATACATAAAAGACTCAATATAATAAAACCAAATATTTCTCCAGTAGGGGTTTACCCAGAGGACTACAACCACTGCAACCGCCACATTTGCATATGCCACAAGAAGGGAAATATAGAACGACTCCATTTCTAAAAAAGAAGCATCATCTTCGCAGCAATTTGGTGCAGGAGTGTATATTGGAACCTCTTTAGTCTCCGTGCAACTGATGAGCAATGGCGGACCACAAAGAAAAGGATTTCCCACATAACTGCTTTCGTTAAAAGTTCCAAACTGTGCGGAACGCTGTGGAGTCCTTCCTGTTAGATTATTATGTGCCACGGTAAAAACTGCTAGAGTTGTCAACTCTAGAAGTTGAGTGGGAATCCTCCCCGTCAAGTTGTTGTATGACAGGTCCATACTCTCAATATTATGGAGATTTGAGAATTCTGATGGTATTGCTCCAGTAAGGTGGTTATGTGACAAGTTTAATGCATGAATCACAGTAAGATTACCGAGTTCCTTGGGTATTTCACCACTTAACTGGTTGCAAGATAAATCAACTCCAGACATATAACCAAGAATGGCACCTTCATAGGAATAGGTATTATATTTGGTCGTAAACTCTGCTCCAACCCATGCATAGTTATCCTGAAACCCAATCGTGGCGAATGATTCCATTGAGAATTCTGTGTTTATCACGGCATCTCCTCCAAACATATTGAATCCTACATATTCAATTGATGTACTGTCGTCTGGGTATTCAACTGCATGTTGCATTATGTTTCCCAAGCAATGAGGAATAGGTCCTGAGAGATTATTGTGAGAGATATCCAGAATTCTTAAGTAACTTGCATTACATAACTGTGGAGGAATGGTGCCTTGAAAACGATTTCCTTTCAAGAGTAAGATGGTTATCTCAGAAGTACTTCCCAACCATTTCGGAATCGAACCACTAAAGTTGTTATCTCTAAGATCTAACAGCTTTAAATGTGAGCTGTTTGAGAACATGTTGAATTCCCCTTGTAACTTGTTTTTGCTCAAATACACAAGTGTTATGTCTCGGAAAGCACTGAAACATGATGGAATCATGCCAACAAGGTTGTTTTCAGAGAGATTCAAGACCTCAAGTCCTTCAAGTCTACAATAATCAGGTGGAATATGACCCTTTAGATGGTTTTTGGACAATGCAAGGGAGGTTAAGGAGGAGATATTACCAAGCCAGGCTGGTATATTTCCTGACAATTTGTTGGATCTTAAGTCCAATGTACGTAAAGGAGCAGTGGATAACTTCTGTGGAATTGGGCCGGAGAAGTTGTTCCCATCCAAGTATAAATGTCGCAAATTGTTGATGTTAGCAGCAATTGGAAATATTTCCCCATTAAACATGTTATTCGACAATCTCAGAATCCATAACTTGGATCCTTTACGAGCCAATCCAATTGGTAGGTATCCCGTTAACTTATTCTCTGACAAATCCAAGCATTCAAGGTCTTTCATGTCGCCGAAACTTGAAGGCAACAAGCCTTCAAGCATATTGTTTGAGATATTAAAAAATTTCAGATTAGGAAGGAATGGCAATTGAAGAGATCCAGTGAATGCATTTCCATCTAAGTAAACTCCTTCAAGTCTAGAATTGTTTTCTAACAACCAATTTGGAAAGTCTCCATGAATGTTGCATTTCGAAAGACGGAGAAATCTTAGATGACGTTGATAATGAAGGAAACTTGGCATTTGAGAGCAGTTGGATAATGTCAAGGCTTCCAGTTGAAACTTTGGGATCCAGCTTTTGGAAGAAGTTTGTCCAATTACTGAGTTGTGGTCAGCAATGACAAACTTAAGTTTTGAATGGTTAGCAAATGACTCGAATGAAATTGGTATTTCAAAGTTGTTGTTTTCTATCAAGAGGTATTCAAGGGACAAGAGACTTGAAAGTGGAGATGAGGCAATGTTTCCAGTAAACTGATTTTGAGTGAGATCAATTACCCGAAGAAATGTTAAGTTTCCAAGACATGTAGGGAGTTTTCCAATGAAGCTGTTTCTGCTGAGACTTAGTTCTTCAAGATATTTTAGATCACACAAGCCTATAACATGAACAAGTAAATAATTGTTATACATGTTCTATTTTGTTGTTATGCAGAAAATATATAATCATCATCATATCATATTATATTAAAAGTGGGAAGCTCCAAAATGTAAAGTTGGATTACCATTTTGCCCCTACACTAAATCAAAGATCTAATTATTAATTAAATAGTAAAATTAAAATTAACTCAAAGCTAAATACAATCAGTTATTTCCAAGATCTTTGGTATTCTCTACAAAGATGTATCTAAGCTTTTTTATCCGATAATGAAGAATAACTATTTCTTTTTCCAAACTCAAATCATTAAGATGGATAATAATTAATGACGGTGCATTAAAAAGTGTAACCTTTCATATTATAATTGGGAGAACAATTATCATATTAAACTAAATGTAACAGTTACATGAATCACAAAGGTCTATTAGTTATGCCCATATTATAATTATATTTAATTAGCTCTATCCGATCCTTTCGGAAAGACAAAATAGTTCAATGTTTTGGAGTTTTTTATCTCCCAACATTTATTACAATATCAACTCTTGAAATGTCAGCATGCAAATAATAGTTATTTATTCATTAGAAATGATTCAAGTTTTAGAAGAATTATCTCTATCGGATATGCTCTCATTTGCCCACAATATGTACTGTCATTTCTTGAAAAAATATCCTCCTGATATGTGAATTACATTTTTGCTATTTTTATTATGATTGTTTATTCTCCGGAGAGTTCACGGACAAATATTTATTGCAGTGCTATTTAGTATAGTTTCTTGGTACGTAGAAGATCATTATTTGTATAACTATGATTTTTTTTGTAAATACAAAGACCAAAATTAGTTCTGATTATCTTTTATATCTATTTGCAGATTTTAGCATATGATGTTTCACTTGACTTTGAAGAAACAATCCTTGAGTAAGTTTATAACAATGATATCCTCTTAGTTCATGATTAAACATTTTGACGTGCTCTTGCGCATTACATAATTTCTTCTTAACGGTTATGTTAGATGAGATGATTTCAACACTCAAAAATACTGTAGCAGTAATAATATACTTACTATTGTTATTTGGTGTTATTTTAATTTTATTCTACTAAATTCTTGATATGTATAACTGTGTTTGTACTTGTTTGAATGAAGAAACGGAATACGAGGTGAACATCTCAATTTAGAATTCTGTCTAATTTTATTTCATATCAGTTTTATATAGTTCTTTATGTATTTAGTCTTTGAATAAGTAATGTTGAATTCCTTTAACAACCAATAGAAATAGTCGGAGTATATAAATCAATTTTATAGAAATTATTTGCTCTAAATTATAATTCTCAACACACATTTTTCAATCATAATCAGCACCTCTTTTGCTAGATATACATGTGCCCAGAAACTACTCCAAAATGCAAAGTTGAATTATCGTTCATATTATAGTAAAACTAAAAATGGAAGGTGTTAAGTCAAAAGTTGAAAGAAGAAAATTATCTATAGAAAGTTAGATATTTTTTCCTTTTTAAAAACTAAATTAGTTTTTTTTATCATTTGCACTAATCTTTTTGTCTCCTTTATTTATATATTTTTTTTCTTTATTTGCTTTAGATATTCACCTTCATAACTCATATGTATCTAATTACCTATTGAATTGCTATTTTTAATATTTATAACTCTCATGCTTTTCATATTCATAACATTCAAATATTTAATTTAAAACTTTAAGATATCTTTTGGCATTCCTTCATTTTTATCTATATAAATTATTATTTTTATTTAATGAGACCCCTACCTAAGGTTATTCTTTTCATTCTATTGTTAAAGTAGTGAAATACTTATATCATTATTGTACTATTTGATTTATGCTTTAAGATAAAGAAGACTCTTGAATTTTGATTGCTTATGGAAGAAGATGTCGACAAGAACTTGAAAAATTATGTATTGATTTTGTATTCCTTTTTCCATTAATATTATTATGATTTATAAAGTCTTGAGAATGACGTATATGTTGTATTTTTTTCTTCTCTCTTTATCTTTTGTGTTTTCTCTCTATTAGACTTCTTTAATTTAATTTTCTATAAAAAATTTATTGTCGTAAGTATGTATTTTTATTTGGGTTCTTATTAGTCATTTGTGACTTTATTGGAAGTTTACTAACTACTGGCCAAAGTTCAAAATTTATAGCTCGTTGCTTAAAAAAATTAATTTAAAACATTAAAATACGCTCCTCATTTGGTGTTTCTTGTCAGATTTTTAAAGATTTATATAATTATTGCATTTTATTATTCATTACACGCATGTTTTCTTAGAATTTCAGTTGTTCTAACGGATTTATAAATATTTACATGGGGACACACGTGCAACTCACGTATCCAAAAACTAGTATATTATTAATTATTAAAAGTGGGAAGAGTCTAAGCCAAAAGTTGAATTACGAAAAAGTCCTTGAAAAGATAATTAATTATTTTGCCCTATACCAAAAAGAGTTAAAATATTTTATTCTCAGCACTATCAACATGCAGGTAAATTTATGATTTTTTTTTTGTTATTAATTGTTCAAAAATGTATTGCAATAACCAGTTTTAAATTTATACCATCTTTGGTAAAACAGGTATGCACTTGCAATAAGATGAAGAAGTGAACATTGATTTCTCACGTGGACAACAAAAAGTGCCGCAATTAATTTTACTTTTACACCAGTTAATTATTGTTATTGTCATTATTAATTGTAATTCTATTATTTATTTATTTTGTCAAAATTCTAAACACCATTTAAGGATAATTTTTTATTTTTCTTCTTATTTAACTGACATGCTAAGTTCTACTAAATTCAACCAAATATTATTTGGTTTATTTATTGTGGTGTCCATAAAAAATGTTCTCTTGAAAAAATAGTTTCTTTGGTATAAGATAATTAAGAAGCTAAGCTTACAATATACTAATAAGTAGAACGTATGTGATAATTTTGTGGTGTCAAAAGTAAGTAATAACGTTTTAATTAAAACAAATGGCAGAAAATAATAGTTAAAAGACATTGTAGGGGAAATTAATGACTAAGACCTAAACATACAAGTCATTTTCTCAAGTGTTAAATATTTCTTGTGCAAAAATAATTTTGAGAATTCAAGTAATTATAAGTATTAAGTACTATAAGTCGGAAAATATTTCCACTAAGAAGAATATGAACCACATCCTTCAGACTCATTAATTGAAGAAGTTCACTAATCGATCCTACGATTGTTATACATTCTTGATTTTTTCCAATTTTTATTTGCACTATTTTAATTACTATGTGGCAGCATTTGTATGTACATCAAAAGATTATTATTTGTATGTACATCAAAAGATTATTATGTGCATTTTGAAATTACGTTAACAAATTTTTTTTCTGAAACTTTCATATATGTTTTTTTTTTTAACTATTTATGCCAGTTTACTGTTTGAGCATTGAGCACAAGATCAATCAATTACCAGAACATATTTTTACAATTTTCATGAACAATTGTACAATATACTTTCAAAAGGAATAACAATATTCACACCAAGAGTTGTAGCAATTGAAACGTCGGGATGAAATATATTGTACCAAAAGACAAAAACAACTTCTTTAGGTAAGGTGCGACTATATCACACGTTTATATCTAATTATTGATATCATTACACATTGTACATTTTTTAATTAAATTATTTTGTGTTTAACAATCAAAGTTGGTCGAAAAAGCTCACCAATAGTCAATTTGAGCTTGCATTTACCTTTTTTGATTTCGGGTTACTTATCACAAACATATTATTTATAACGCCTAAATTGTTTGAATTAACGAGCATGGATACACGTGCAACGCACGTGTTCAGAAACTAGTAGATTGTATACACCAGACTGATATAGGTTCAGTTACCTAGAGCAGAGAACCCATTTTCATCATCTAAATTGTTATACCTCAAATTCAAGATTTCCAACTTGTTTAACCCTGACAGTCTCTCAGGACCTGAAATGTAACGGAAATGGATTAGTTACCATATTCTTGTCCTTGTGGGAAGACTAGTACTCCCTCCGTTTCTAAATAAGTGATTATTTAGGCTTTCAAGAATAAACTGATCATATTCTTTCAAATTTGCCCTTGTTTACATAATCAAAAATCATTAATTAAAAGATCACATTAAATGGACGGTAAAATTTGATTAGGGATAAGGTAGTAAAAACATCTTTTATTTTCTAGGAGTGAGCAATTTTTTAAGGGGTGTGCTCAACCTAAAATGCTCTGTTATTTAGGAACGGAGGGGGTAGGTCAAAGGGGCAAAAAAAAGGAACCATAAGTTGGAACCTGATCCAATATTGTTGTATGCGAGGTTCAATGACTTGAGAGATAAAAGCTGACTAAGAGACTCAAAGATGCTGCGGTTGAGCTGATTCCATGACAAATCAAGGCTTTCTAGTTTCCTCAATTGTCTCAGTTTCTCGAAACCTGTAACCAAATTGTAATAAATAAAGTATGAAGAATAACTTATTTCATTATTTAAAGAATACAATGATATAAATACACAGAGAATAAGTATTCGTCTAATTTTATATTTCATGCATAATTGTTAGTTTTTAACAGGTAAATATTTTTATCATATGCATATATACTAATATATGTTCGAGTTTGTATTCGTCTTTAAATTAAAATATTATATATGTTGGAACCTGATTCAATATTGTTGTGTGAGAGTTTCAATGACTTGAGAGATGAGAGTTGACTAAGAGACTGAACGGTGCTGCAGTTGAGCTGATTCCCTGACAAATCAAGGCTTTCTAGTTTCCTCAATTGTCTCAGTTTCTCGAAACCTGTAACCAAATTGTAATAAATAAAGTATGAAGAATAACTTATTTCATTATTTAAAGAATACAATGATATAAATACACAGAGAATAAGTATTCGTCTAATTTTATATTTCATGCATAATTGTTAGTTTTTAACAGGTAAATATTTTTATCATATGCATATATACTAATATATGTTCGAGTTTGTATTCGTCTTTAAATTAAAATATTATATATGTTGGAACCTGATTCAATATTGTTGTGTGAGAGTTTCAATGACTTGAGAGATGAGAGTTGACTAAGAGACTGAACGGTGCTGCGGTTGAGCTGATTCCATGACAAATCGAGGCTTTCTAGTTTCCTCAATTCTCTCAGTTTTTCGAAACCTGTAACCAAATCAACAAGAAACTTAAAGTGGACATGCTAAATTATGTTCTAAACAGTAAAGTTTTAGAGTCAAATAGTTTGAACTCTGAACTTAACATTCTTAAACTGTTATATAGTTGGCACTTGGAAGTTGCAACTCAAATTATAGTGATCATACTTGATTTATCCTACATGAATAGGTAGGTAGGACCATTTTTGCAGATATGTATTATACCTTCAGTCCTTTTTATTCGTCGTTTAGAAATCCAGTAAGGTATTAATTTTTTTTCCCAAATTTATCTTTGCTCCAATACATGCATATACAATTTTCTAAAAGGTCTAATCAATCTAGCTTCAGAAAATTTTGAGGTAAGATAAAGGGTCAAGAAATAACCTTCATTCTGCGCCCAGCCGGCCAATGAATTATAAGGGAGGAGCAGAGCTTTGAGATTTTTGAATGGAATAAATAAAGATGCATTGAAAAGCCAATTCTCCCAACTATATTCAGTGGACAACTCAGTGACTCGTCTGGTGGTGTTGCTGCAAACAATTCCTTCCCATTGACAACAATCCGAGGTTCCATTAGTCACCCATGACGACAAATAACTATCATATGTGCAGTTTATATATGCCTTGAGTTGCAAGAGAGCAGTCCTTTCTTCTTTCCAACAGCAATAACAACACCTACATTCATTTGCCAATAACAAGATCAACAACCACCAATAAATCTTGCTATTACTCATTATCTACTTTTCCTCTTTCAAGTTTCAAACAATCCTCTTTACACCACAGAAGATATATAAGAGGAGGAAGCTGATGATTTAATGTCCTTTAATTGCAGTCAAAATGGAAGACCTTGACTAGTTGACTATCACCATCAGAGACAAACCTCCTCAATTTTCAAAAGTGATTCTCTTACCACTGAGAATACAACAACATATCCAGTGTAATTCCATAAGTGGGGGTCTGGGGAGCGTGGTGTGAACACAACCTTACCCTTACCCTATGAAGGTGGAGAAATTGTTTCCGATAGACCCCTCTCTTACCACTGAGAGATATTGTGCAATATTTATCCAAGACATTTAAATATCTATCCATTCTAGACCGGTGTTATCAAAAGCAAAAAACGCAAAAAAGTTCTAAGGTCCGTTGGGGCTTTAAACGCAAATAAAGCGTGAGCTTTAACGAAAAAAGGTGCAGAGAGAGAAAAAAAAATGCAAATATATATGTTTATTCTAAGACTAATAATTATAAGCATGAATGAAAAATATATGAACAAAGAAATTGAAATTTCTTTTACTATAAAGTGAAATATCAATTGTTTAGTGTCGCCGCCTCTTCGGAAGAGGCTCATTGGCAAGAAAAGTATGTCTTAGAACCTTGATGGCAACACTGAAGCACATATAATCGAGGCGAAGCGCTCAACACGTTTTGAGCCTCGCGTCAGGGCTCATGCCCGACAACATCAATCTACATTATTTAGAGTATGATTATTTTTCATCCCTTTTTTTTTTATGACTGTGGTGTCCGGGCCAGCTTTCGCGCACCTCGACTAAATCCACGGGATACCTGTCGCCTCCCATCAGCAACAGGTACCTGGTACTCTGTCCACCAAGGCTAGAACAGATGAGAACAGATGGAAAGAATCCGCTGGGATTTAAACCTGAGACCTCAGGCCTCAAGGCTATTTATGATCAAATATTTGTTATTTCATGTTTCTAGGTTTTTGTTCTTCTGTACCTATATTTTCCTCTAATATAAAAACTTATAATTGATTTCTTTCTCTTTAAAATTGCACCAAAATATTGCTTGCAATTTTATTGATTTAATTAAAGTGAGCTAGCAAAGAAGACCTTGACCATCACCATCAGAGATACAATAATGACCTTTCTCATGAAGAAAAAATTTCAGTCACTAATTAATGCAATTTGAGTGCAATTTGATGCAACTACTTTTCTTGTTATCTCCCTTTCAGCAATTCTTTTCAATATTTCATTTTTGTCCTTCTGTGCCTCTATTTTGCTCTAATTTAACATTAACTTTGTTTATTTCCTTTTGATAAAAAGACATAAGTACCCCTTGAACTATAACTGAAATCTCAAGACACACTCTATCTTTACCGGGGGTTCTATAACTCTCCTAAACTTTTTTTTCTGAATTTTTTTGCACCTATTGATCAGATTTTTCTCATATTTTTGCCTTTGTGTCATCTCAGCACCAAGAGTGTATTTATTACACTTTAAAATAATTTATGAGGGGTAATAGGAATCCTGTAAAGAAAAGGTATGTCCCTGAGATTTCGGTCATAGTTCGGGGTAGTTATGCCTTTTCCCTTTCCTTTTAATTTGCATCAACACGTTGCTTGTTTAAATTGATTGATTTAAAGTGAGCTTGGAAAGAAGAATTCCAAAATGGAAGATGTTGACTAGTTGACTATCACCATCATAGACAAACCTTGATTTTCTTGCGCCTACATTACGCACCGAACAAGTGATTCTCTTACCACTTAGAATACTACAACATATCAAGTGTAATCTCACAAGTAGGGTTTGGGAAGGGTGGTGTACACGCAACCTTACCTCTATCCTATGAAGGTAGAGAGATTATTTCTGATAAACCATCTCTTACCACTGAGAATATGTGACTTAATTTCAAGCTCCCTAACAATTTTCAGAACACTTCCATATAAACTGATTTTGACACTCATCTGGTTATTTCTTTATATTTTTGGGCAGTAGACTTGAATTCATTATCTTTGCCAATAAATATTGGCCACAAGAAAATAAAATACTTGACCTAGTCAAATCTTGCTAACTACCAACAGGTTGGAATTTCTTTTGGTAGGTGGGAGTGGGTACCAACAGGTTGGAATTTCTTTTGGGAGGTGGGAGTGGGTGTTTTACCCTCAAAGATTTATTGTGCTCAATAAGTCAATAAAATTTGAGTCCTCAGTCACTCTCCCAGTAAAGAAAAAGTGTATTCCTGAGATTTCGGTTATAGTTCAGGGTAGTTATGCCTTTTTCCTTTCCTTTTAATTTGCATCAACATGTTGCTTGCAAATTGATTGATTTAAAGTGAACTGGCAAAGAAGTATTCCAAAATGGAAGACCTTGATTAGTTGACTATCACCATCAGAGACAAACTTCGATTTCCTTGAGCCTATATTACGCACTGAACAAGTGATTCTCTTACTACTTAGAATACAATAACATACCAAGTGTAATCTCACAAGTAGAGTCTGGGAAGGGTGGTGTGTACGCATTACCTCTATCCTACGAAGGTAGAGAGACTGTCACTATACCAAAAAAGATACTTAGCGGCAATTAGTTAATGACAATAGCTTAATTGCCGCTAAATTATTTTTCTAGAGGCAAGTATTATTAGTGACAATTTTATTTTAGCACTCTTTGTAAATGCTTCTAAAGTTTATAGCGACATTAAATTCAATGACAATTAATTAATGCAGGTAAAAGCCTTAACACTCTTTGTTAAAGTGCATATTTGCTTGCAATTTTACTGATTTAATTAAAGTGAGCTAGCAGAGAAGACCTTGACCATCACCATCAGAGATACAATGAACTTTCTCATGAAGAAAAATTTTCAGTCACTAATTAATGCAATTTGAGTGCAATTTTCTGCAACTACTTTTCTTGCCATCTCCCTTTCAGCAGTTCTTTTCAATATTTCATTTTTGTCCTTCTGCAACTATTTTGCTCTAATTTAACATTAACTTTGTTCATTTCCTTTTGTGAAAAGAGATAAGTACCCTCTTGAACTATAACTGAAATCTCAAGACACACTCTATCTTTACTTATTACCCCCTAAACTTTTTTATATTTCTTTGCACCTTATGTGCTGATGTGGAGCGACAATCCAATTCAATTAGTTGCGGTAATATGCACACGCAACCACATGTATATATGTTTTTTTTTGTTTTTTTCTTAAGAAAAACATCTTATTTTCTTGGCCTTATATTTAAAATAAGTTGATACGCATAAAAAGTTTTATTTTCTTTTCCTTGTATTAAAAAATTTCTCAAACACACGCAATTTTTTTCTTTTTGTATTTTTCACCTTCTTTCATCGTTTTTCCATTTTCTTTCTATTGCTTTTTTTTTTTTTTTTTTTTTTTTTTTTTTTTTTTTTTTTTTTTTTTTGGCCTTTCCTTTAGATTTGATTCCAAATTTAATTCCATATGTCTTGTATTTAAAATAAGTTAATTTCGAATGAATACCAAAAAAAAGTGAAGAAAATCAAATAAAAAATAAAAAATTAAAACGTTAAAATAAAGGACACTTTTTTAAAAAAAAAATATTATTATTTTTAATAAATACACGTAATTTTTCAAATTAATTAAAAGTGAAAAGATAAAAAGTTAATGAAAGAAAAAAAAATAAAAAGTTAAAAATGAGGAGGGAAATAAATATTTCACAAAGAAAGAAAGAAAAATACTGTAATTGAATATATATATATATATAAGTTTTAATGTTAATGCTTATGTATACTAACTAATTATGAAAATGTCCAATTAAAAAAGGACATGTGTCCAATATTGATCAGATGTCATCTCAGCACCAAAGGTAGTATTTATTAAACTTTAAAATAATTCATGAGAATAAAGGACCCCTATAAAGAAAAGGTGTGTCTCTGCCCCCTAGGATTTCAGTCATAGTTCGGGGTAGTTATGCCTTTTCCCTTGCCTTTTTATTTGCATCAACATGTTGCTTGGAAATGATTGATTTAAAGTGAGCTGACAAAGAAGAATTTCAAAATGGAAGACCTTGAATAGTTGACAATCACCATCAAAGACAAACCTCGATTTTCTTGCACCTACATTACGCACTGAATGAGTGATTCTCTTATCACTAAGATATAACAACATATCCAGTGTAATCTCACAAATGGGGTCAAGGGAGGGTGGTGTACACACAACCTTACCCCTACCCTATGAAGATAGAAAGACTGTTTCCGATAGATCCTATTTTACCACTGAGAATATGTGACTTAATTTCAAGCTCCCTAACAATTTTCAGAACACTTCCATATAAACTGATTTTGACACTTATGGTAATTTGTTTAGATTTTTGGCCAGTAGACTTGACTTCATTTACTTTGCCAATAAGTATTGTCCACAAGAAAATAAAATACTTGACCTAGTCAAATCTTGCTAACTACCAACAGGTTGGAATTTCTTTTGGGAGGTGGGGTTGGGTGTTTTACCCTCAAGATTTTGATAACTATTGTGCTCAACAAGTCAATAAAATTTGAGTCCTCAGTCACTCTTCGTGTCATCTCAGCACCAAAGGGTGTATTTATTATACTTTGAAATAGTTCATGAGGGTAATAGGAACCCTGTAAAGAAAAGGTGTGTCTGGGATTTGGGTCATAGTTCGGGATAGTTGTGCCTTTTCCCTTTCCTTTTAATTTGCATCAACACGTTGCTTGCAAATTGATTAATTTAAAGTGAGTTGGCAAAGAAGAATTCCAAATGGAAGACCTTGACTAGTTGACTATCACCATCAGAGACAAACCTCGATTTTCTCTTACCACTGAGAAATACAACAAAATACCCAATGTAATCTCACAAGTGGGGTCTAGGGAGGGTGGTGTATACACAACCTTACCCCTATCCTATGAAGGTAGAGAGACTCTTTCCGATAGACCCTTTCTTACCACTGAGAATATGTGACTTAATTTCAAGCTCCCTAACAATTTTCAGAACACTCCCATATAAACTGATTTTGACACTGTAATTTGTTTAGATTTTTGGGCAGTAGACTTGAATTCATTATATTGCCTTGCAGAGACTTGATGCGTGTTCTTCGAAAAACAGTCAAAATCTTGTTGTATCCAAAAATAAAATTATGAGAGGATAACATTTACCAGAGTCCGTTGCAATACATCGGTGCCTGTATATGCAGGCAGTGAAGCAGCAACTAGCACTCTCACAGCCTCGTCCTTTACAGTGAAACTTCTTACTATTGACAAAATCAGTGAAAATCCAAGAAACGCCACAACAGATGAGTAGTCCAGTTTTCCTGTAAATCCATGTCTCTTCAATAAAGATATGTAAACAAAATTCAATTTTGCTATACCAAACCACTGCTGCAAGACAAAAAATAAACTTCAAATCGGATAGGCAGGCAATGCCAACGACAATATCCAATTCACATTTGATCAACAGTGAAAAGCCTGAAGTCTACAATGGGGAAAATTAGGAAATGAAACTATAACAAGCATTGTCAAGACTGTCAAAGCATAAGCTCACTGACAGTGGAAGCGAGCACTCTAACCATGAGTTCATAGAGAAGATCGGATAAATGTGCACAAATAATTAGTGCAATCATAGCAGGACTTGTTATCTTCTTTTGTTTGTAACTTGTTGTAAATAAGCACGTGAGAAAGAACAGCCATCCGCGGAAATGCATTGCAAGGTAACGTGCAGAGAAAAAGTAACAGACACAGGCTGGCTCTTGGGAGACTAACATATTACTTCAAATCAATGCTCAAATATACCCAAACATAAATGTTAGGACTTCGGAGCTGTGGAACTCCTATTCAAAGCCATAAATTTACATACCTGCAGCGCAAACACACGTTTAAATGGACATTTTCCGTGATATTTTAGAGGCCCAAATCCAAGTGTTACATGTTCTTTTTATCTTTGAAGAATGTAATTATACCTGCATGGCAGTCATTTAGGCAATTCAGTTCGTCCAACCACAGGTATAGAGGCTCTTTCACAAACCAGAGGTCAGAAGAAGAAGAACCGTCTAAAGAAATTTCGCGAATGTAGGAAGCATGTTTCTCCAGGACAGCCAATATATTTTCACATTGTAAAGATATGGCACCTGGGCCTAACTCAACTCCAAAAGCTAACTCATAAGGGGAGGATTGCCCAAAGTCCATATAAGCAAACCACCAGTCCATTCCCCAACCAATGTGGGACTTTTAACTCATAAGGGGAGGATTGCCCAAAGTCCATATAAGCAAACCACCAGTCCATTCCCCAACCAATGTGGGACTTTTACCCATTCTAACACCCCCTTCACGCCCAGGGCCCAACTGGAGCGTGGACCGGGAGTCCAAACGGGAATGGACCTGGCTCTGATACCATGTAAAGATATGGCACCTGGGCCTAACTCAACCCCAAAAATTAGCTCATGAGGGGAGTATTGCCCAAAGTTCATATAAGCAAACCAACAGTCCATTCCCCAACCAATGTGGGACTTTTACCCACTCTAACACACATTGGCAAAAACAAGCCCTAAATCATAGGATTCGATGTTTCAAAAATTTCATGTCTGATATCCAGACTTAACATAAGTCGTGATATGATTGGGTTTAGACTCTATAGGAAGAAAAGGAAGTAGAACTCTTTCAAATAGATATAGACGCAAAAAAGACCATCATATCACAACCATATCCTCAAACACAACACCAGATTTTGCATGAAACAACCTTGTTTATCTTCATATTCATTTCTTCAAGGTACGTACAACAGTCCTAATTTCATAACATATGTCATAATTTGCTGTATGGCAGTAGTTCATACAGTTATTACACATTTTTTGGAAGGCCATTTTCGATTATGTTGTGCCTTTTGCACAGTTCAGTTCGAAAGCTCTAGAACTATGTTTCAATCTTATCTTCCCAAGCTGGAAATCTTCCTGACAAGTGCTGAATGCAGACACAAGCAAATCAATAAAACTTTCACTAGTAAACTTGAAGTTCCCAAGAACATCTTAGATCTTACACATACGATGTGGATAATGAGATGCTACGGAGTTAAAGTCACCTTAATAGTGGAGGTTTACATTTGGAAGCAGAAAAATAGTAACATGAATACATAAAAGATTCAACAAAATAAAACCAAACATTTCTCCAGTAGGTGTTTACCCAGAGGACTACAACCAGTACGACCACCACATTTGCATATGCCACAAGAAAGGAAATATAGAAAGACTCCATATCTAGAAAACCAGTATCATCTTCACAGCAATCTGGCACAGGAGGAGATATCGGTATCTTAGTCTCCGCGCAATTGATATGTAATGGAGGACCACAAAGAAAAGGATTTCCCTCATAACTGCTTTCAGTAAAAGTTGCAAACTGCGCTGTACGATATGGAGTCATACCTATTAAGTTATTGTGTGCCACGCTAAAAACTGCTAGAGATGTCAACTTTAGAAGTTGAGCAGGTATCCTCCCTGTCAAGTTGTTGTATGACAGGTCCAAACTCTCAATATTCTTGAGCGTCGAGAATTCTGATGGTATTAATCCAGTAATATGGTTACCTGACAAGTTTAGTGCACGAATCTCAGTAAGATTACCGAGTTCCTTAGGTATGTCACCACTTAACTGGTTGCAAGAAAGATCAATTCCAGACATATAATCAACAGTTCTACCTTCATAGGAATAGGTATTATATTTGGTCGTAAACTCTGCTCGGATCCATGCATAGCTATAACGGAAGAAATTTGTTGATGGTGACTTGATTGAGGATTCTACGTCTATCACAGAATCTCTTCCAAACGTCCGGAATCCTGCATATCCAAGTGATGGACAGTATGGGTATCTTTCTATTATAAAATCTTGTTGCATTATGTTCCCAAAGCAATGAGGAATAGGACCAGAGAGATTATTATGAGAAAGATCCATAATTCTCAATTTACTCGCAAGGCACAGCTCTGTGGGAATGATGCCCTGAAGATGGTTTCTTTTCAAGAGTAAGGTGGTTATTCCAAGACTTCCTAACCATGTTGGAACAAAGCCACTGAATTTATTTTCTCTAAGATCCAACACTTCTAAATGGTGAGAGTTTGAGAACATGTTAAATTCTCCTTGTAACTTGTTTTTGCTCAAATACACATGTGTTAAGGCTAGAGAAGCATTGAAACATGATGGAATCACGCCAACAAGGTTGTTTCTAGAGAGATCTAACACCTCAAGTCCTTCAAGTCTACAGTAATCAGGTGGAATATGACCCTTTAGATGGTTTCCGGACAATGCCAGGGAGGTTAAGGAGGAGATATTACCAAGCCAGGCTGGTATGTTTCCTGACAATTTGTTGTAACTTAAGTCCAACGTACGTAAAGGAGCAGTGGATAACTTCCTTGGAATTTGGCCGGAGAAGTTGTTCCCATCCAAGTATAAATATTCTAAATTGTTGATGTTAGCTGAAACTGGAAATATCTCCCCTGTCAACATGTTGTTCGACAATCTCAGTAAAAATAACTTGGATCCTTCACGGGTCAATCCAATTGACAGGTCTCCTGTTAACTTATTGTATGACAAATCCAAGCATTCAAGGCCTTTCATGTCACCAAAACTTGAAGGAAACAAGCCTTCAAGCATATTCTTGGACATTGTTGACATCAGGAGATTCGGGAAAACGAACCCAATGTTAGGTGGAAGTTGTCCTTGAATCTTGTTGTTGGAGATATCAAAAGCTTTTAGATTAGGAAGGAATGGCAATTGAAGAGATCCAGTGAATGCATTTCCACCCAAGTAAACTTCTTCCAGTCTGGAATTGTTTTCTAACAACCAATTTGGAAACTTTCCACCAATGTTGCAGTTCGAGAGACGAAGAAACCTTAAATGAAGTTGATAATGAAGGAAACTTGGCATTTGAGAGCAATTGTATAGTGACAAGGTTTCCAATTGGAACTTAGGAATCCAGCTTTTAGAAGTAGTTTGTAAAATCACTGAGTTGTTGTCAGCAGAGACAACATTAAGTTTTGAATGGTTAGCAAATGACTCGAATGAAATTGGTATTTCAAAATTGTTGTTTGCTAACAAGAGATATTCAAGGGAAAGGAGACGTGAAAGTGGAGATGAGGCAATGTTTCCAGTAAACTGATTTTCAGTAAGATCAATTACCCGAAGAAATGTTAAGTTTCCAAGACATGTAGGGAGTTCTCCAATGAAGTGGTTTCTGCGGAGACTTAGCTCTTCAAGATATTTTAGATCACACAAGCCTATAACATGAACAAGTAGATAATTGTTATACATGTTCTATTTTGTTGTTATGCAGAAAATATATAATAGACCGTATACACCAGAATTTCATTGTAGGTTATGATATAGGTTTAATTACCTAGAGCAGAGAGCACACTTTCATCATCTAGTTTGTTATTGCTCAAATCCAAGATTTCCAGCTTGTCTAACCCTGACAATCTCTCAGTACCTGAAATGTTAAGGAAATGGATTAGTTAGCATATTCTTGTTCTTCTGGTTTCATTAAAACAATACACTACGATACAATACAACACAATATGACACATTATGAAACAATACGTAACAACCATCCAAACAGAGTGCAAGGCTAATAGTTGCAAGGGGCAAACAAAGGGAACCATATATTGGAACCTGATCCGATATTGTTGTATGCGAGGTTCAATGACTTGAGAGATGAAAGCTGACTAAGAGACTGAAAGATGCTGCGGTTGAGCTGATTCCATGACAAATCAAGACTTTCTAGTTTTCTCAGTTTCTCGAAACCTGTAACCAAATTGTAATCGATAAGGTATGGAGAATAACTTATTTCATTACTCAAATAATACAATCATATGAATACACAAAGGGTGTATTCGGTATGAATTTTTCGGACTTTCTCATCTTCAGTTGGTCAAAATTTTTGGAGAACATTTTCTCTAGAAAAATAAGCTCCTTAAAAATGAGAAAAATGATTTCTCTAGTGGAAGCAGGGACAAAAAGTTAAACAAGCGGCACTCTACATTGATTGTGTCCTCCCCCACCTTCCAACACACATCATCTTTACCCCAACCCCCTAGCCTCTACCCTCTACATAAGTAAAAACCCACTTATTTTTCTAGAGAACATTTTCCTTCATACCAAATACACCCAAAGAGAATAAGTTAACTATGGTAACTATATATCTAAATCCCTAGAAAACGAACCTTCATTCGGAGTCCAATTAGCCAAAGAATGTCCACGAAGGCGAAGAGCTTTGAGATTCTTGAAAGGAAGAAACAGAGATGCATTAAAATGCCAATTTCCCCTAGTATCTCTTTTAACAAGTGTCTTCACTGAAATTGACAATTTAGTGACTCTTCTGCTAGTGTTACTGCAAATAATTCCTTCCCATTGACAACAATTTGAGTTTTCATTAGCAACCCATGATGAAAAATATGAACCATTTGTGTAATTTATGTTTTCTTTGAGTTTCAAAAGAGCTATTTTTTCTTCTTTCAAACAACTAGAACACAACAACCATTCATTTGCTAAGAAGAAAATAAACACCCACAATAAGACTTCTCTCATAATTTTTTATTCTTCTTTTTCAATGTTCAACTTGTCCTCTGTCTATATATATACACACAAATGCTTATATGACTTTTCTTAGACTGTTCCAAAAAAAAAAAAAGTCATCTTTGATCTTTCTACATTTGAAAACTTTGTAGTTTTGAACTTTTCATTTAACTAAAACAAATATATGCATCATATTGACGTAGTATATGCATATGCATATTGACAAAACTATGACAAGTTTAGAAAATTTATTATATTTTAAATTTTGACACACTTGCATGTTGAAATATGTACATGAGAAAATTGAACTTGACGTTGAAATTCATGATATGTGAAATATTCTAACAATTAATAGTAGAATAAGATTCTGTCTATAATATTCCACAACAGAGAAGAAAGAAAAACTAGTTTCTTTGAGGGATAAACTAGTCTCAGGCATTGATAAATTTTATTTTAATTTGATCCCTGTTATGTTTGAGTAAATAAGAAAATTAAGTAAACCAATACATTGCCAACATATATAAATTATTTGTGGAAATATATATACAAAAGTACAATTGAAGAAATGAAGGAAAGAAGAAATTTTTTCGGTTAAGAAAACATGACTATTTAACTCTCCTTAACATTTTTCATGAAAAACATTTTCCTTCGTAAAAAACACACCCTAAGTGGTGAGCAGAGGGAATTAATCACAAGTTGTGACCTGATCCAATGTTGTTGCGTCCGAGGTTCAATGACTTGAGAGATGTAAGTTGACTAAGAGATAGAAATATGCTGCCATTGAAGTTGTTCCCAGCCAAATCAAACTTTTCGAGTTTTCTTAGTAGTTTCAGTTTTTCGAAACCTGTAAGCAAATTGACAGAAAAAACTACAGTTATTTACATTGAGTTTAAGTTTTGTGTACAGACATTCATAATTTTTTACGCAATCAACTTAAGTTCACAGATAACAATAGATAACTCTTCATAGCAACTATGATATGAATAACCTAGAAAATGGAGTAATAACATGCTACAATTTCATCGTCACGGTATATAACTTAAATCCTATGGAAAAATGTTCACCAAATCTGACTTTTGCCCCTTCTCGAGCACATTTACATATACATCCAGACCTCCCTATAACAATCATATCCTCTGTGACAATATTTCAGTATAACGACCAAGTTTTCTTTGAAATTGATTTTTCGTGTTATATTATATCATATGTTCTCTATAACAGCATTTCGCTATAGCAACTAAAATATATCTGGGGACACTATTATAAAGAGGTTTGACTATATTCAAAGGTGGAGCTAACTTAAATCCTATGGGAAAATGTTCACCAAATGTCCAAATCTGACTTTTGCCCCTTCCAGGGACATTTACGTATACAGTTAGACCTCTTTATACCAGTCATCCTCTATAACAATAGTTCACTATGATGGTCAAGTTTTTTTTGGAACGGATTCTTCACATGTTATATTACATTATATGTTAATAACAACACTTCGCTATTTTAGCCAAAAAAATATCCAGAGAAATGACAGCATTACAGAGAGGGTTGACTGTAGTCAAAGGCATAGCTAGGGTTTTTTTTTTTTTTCCAAAATTAAAAGTTGGGGGAGGGCTAACCAACTGAGCTAGTAATAAAAAATGCTACTTACTAGGTTCTACATATTAAGTGAATTTTTAACCTACACAAAATTTGAGCTAAAGCTACTCGATTCCACCGAACTCGTAAGTAGACATGTGATTTATTTGGTGTGTTTTCCTATTTTCTCATGTTCGTATGATTAAAATTTTGGAAAATATTTTCTTTAGGATAACAAGCTCCTTGAAAATAAAAGTAGGGAAAACAAATGGTATTGTCTTCTCCGAGTCTCACAACCACTCATTCCACCCACCTCCACCCCCCCACCCCACCCCACCCCCACCCACAATTTTTTAAATTACCTCAACCCCACCCGCACAATTTTTTTTAGAAAAAATTATCTTGTTTCCACCCCCACCCCCATAATTTTTTAACCCGGACTCCAACCCCTCCCCCCCCCCCCAACCATCCCAACCCCAATCTCGCCCTCACCCACCACCCCCTACAACCTCCGTTTGCTATGAAGAAAATAAACACCCACAATAAGAATTCTCTCATAATTTAGTGTATGGAATGTTCAGCCTCCGTTTGCTACTCAGCCATGAGCTTGTTGCACGAGACTTACCTAACACAATTTACATTTTTTGGTTTGCGAGGTGTTGAACAGTGAGGAGATTATCACAAAATACTCAGAGTGCTGACTATATTGATGCCTTTGGGTTTTAATTCAAAGATAAGAGGTTATTTTAAGATTTTTTTTTCCTATTTATCAACTTGAACTATATTATCTATATTTTATCCTCATTTAAAAAAAATTATTCGTTTCATTTTCTTTATTTATATGTTGCTTTATTTGCTTTATCGTCTTCCTATTGTGCTATAGTTATTTTTCTTTTAATTCCGACTTGATTATATTTTCTTTGAGTTGAGAATTTATCCAAAAACATAAGAATAAACGTATATCATTCTTTTCAAACATCACTTATAAAATTACACTGTTTGAAAAGTATTTTTGGACCCAAAAAAAACAATATAGAGAAACTTTGACTATCTCCATCAGAGAAATGAAGACCATTTGTCATGAGGAAAAATTTTCTGTCCACACTCTATTGTGACTATACTCGAATTTTCCCAATTATAATTTTTAAATGTGTCAATATTCGCTTCTCGAAATTTAATAATTAGAATTAAGACAGTAATAATTATTGGTGTATAGTAAAATCGAACATGTAGAATAAAATCAAGATGTTAATTTTATTTCGTTTATCTGGATAATTTTTAATTTCTATAACGAAATACTATTATGGAAAACATATAATATAACATAACATAAAATATCGATTTCCAAAATAACTGGATCGTTATTTGTGAAATATTATTATAGAGAATGACCGTTATAGAAAGGTTGACTGTACTATCTCACTAATGATCATTCTGTCATTTTTCTTTGTAACAAAGCACGAAAATGTTGCAAACCATGTGAGGAAATGAATAATGTCAACTCTGCAACTATAACATTACAATCTAATCTAAAGGTTGAACCCGTCAAATTAAAATCCTGAATCTGCCTCTGGGCAATATTGACACACTCTTCTATCGACTGAAAAACTCGATTTTTCTAGCACAAATAAAAGGAATTGCTACTGAGTACTTGCTATAGCTCTCCATGTCAAAACTGATCTAGCAGGTTGAAAATAAAACTGTCGAAAACACTACTCATCTTTTTTACTCAAGTTTGAAGTTCCAATCTTCGCGTCATCCTTGATGAAACTCCACCAGATATACGTCAGAGGGATTGTAGTGGCATGCCAAAGTGCATGAGCATCTACTAGTCCTTGATATGGAGGGAAGTCGAAAATCTCTAGGAGCATAGCGAGGCCACCTCCAACAACCACCGTCCATAACTTCCACCGGGAAGGATGATGGCTAATTCCAGCCCAGATTGACCAAATTAGAAGTTGAGAAACAGCTATCACAACACAAACTTTCATGTTCCATCCTGAGAATTTATCACAGTAATTATCATCAGATATAAACACCAGAAAAGTATGTCACGATTACGAAAAAATAGCTTCCTACGCTTTCCAACCCTTTCTGAGACAAAAATCATGCCAAACAACAATAGCCAAGAGCCATAAGCATCATCATATAAGGACCTTTCGGGTGGAATCTCTACAACATAGGCATTCGTCTTGTCATGAATTATTGCAGTAGGATAATGGATAGGAGGATTTTGAAAAGCATTATGGCATTACGATTTCCAAGGCTTAGCTTAGGACTCCACTACTCGTCGTGTTTGATTTGGTATTGTTACCACACACTTCGAGAGTCGGTAATTATGATCAACTTGTACACCAAAATGCAAATAACTCTACGCGAAATAGATATTGCATTCTGTCCTCTCTTACTCGAGTTAAAAACTATTTCGGTGCTTGTTTTTCCAGAAATACACTCGACATCCTTTTGTGGCATGCAATTTTGTTGTAAATTTAAAAGCGAGACAATGACATTACCATAGTCCATTTGATAGTTGTTCAGGTACAATATATGAGTGATGGTAAAGGCAAGCATTGGAGCAGCAACTAAAACTCTCGTAGCCTCATTCTTTACGCTGAAACTTCTTAGTACTGATAAAATCAGTGAAAATCCAAGTAATGCCACAGCAGATGAATAGTCCAGCTTTTCTGTAAAATCCATGTCTCTGCAATAAATAAATGAAGACAAGTTACTTCCTCCGTATCAATTTGTTTGTCTTACTTTACTTTTTAGTCCGTTTCAAAAAAGAATGCCTCTTTCCTTTTTTTGGCAACTCTTTAACTCCAACTTTCCACGTGGCATGTTTAAAACCACAAGATTAAAGGGCATTTTGGTACATTCCACATCTTTAATTTAAGACTACAAGATTCAAAAGTCTTTTATTACTTTCTTAAACTCCGTGTCAAGTCAAAACCAGACAAACAAATTGAAACGGAGGGACTAATACAATTTAATTGGTAGACTGAACTAATATTGCAAGAAAATAGAAAACTTTCAAGCCGGATAGGCAAGCACTGCCAACAAATTCCAATCATATACGATCAAAAATAAAAGCCTAAACTCTACGTTGGTAAAGTTAGGAAATCAAAATCAGCATTATCCAGACTGCCAAAGCATAAACTTACCGACCGTGGAAGATAGCACTCCATATCCATGCATTTATAGACAGGAACGCGTAAATGTGCCACAAACTAGTGTAATTGTAGCAGGTCTGCTCATCGACATTTGATTGTAACTTGTAGTAAATAAGCATGAAAAAGGACAGCCATCCATGGAGATGCATTGCAAGGTTAAGTGCAGAGAAAGCAACAGACACAGGCTCCTGAGAGATTTAGATGTTACTCCAGATTAATACTCGCGTCGTATATACGAGAGGATCTATTTTGAAGCTTTTGGAACTTAGGACAAGGCCACAAATTAACATACCTGAAGCCCGAACACTCGTTTGAATGGCCATTTCCCATGATATTTGACAGGTCCAAATCCATGTGTTGCTCGTTCTTTTTCTCTTTGAAGCATGCAGTGATACTGGCAATCACTTAGGCAATTCGCTTGTTTCAACCACAGGTATAGAGGCTCTTTCAAGTACCAGTTGGCATCGGAGGAAGAACCATTCAAAGGAATTTTGCAATGCGGGAAGCATGTTTCTCCAGCACATCCGGTTTCTTTACATTGGCCAAAACAAGCCCTAAATCATAGAAACGATATTTCAAAGATATCATGTCGGATCGTTAAGTGCTAGACTGCACAGAAAATTCATAAATTGCAACTTGCATTGGGTTGACTTTCTTGGAGCAAAGAAAGTAGATCTTTTCCAAATTAATGTAGAACTAAAAAGACCAGTGTGTCACAATCTTCACATCTGCGCACCCGATACAAGAATATCCTAGGTGATGAACTACAGAAAATTTCAAGGATTGACAAAAAAGGCTACTATCACATATAAGACCAATATACAGTGTCCTTTTCAACTTATTGTTTCCTTTTTGGTATAGATTTACTAGACTAATTGTGTCTAGTATTTTAAGTTAGCTTCACCAAAACATCTGGTATTTCAGTATCTTAAATTAGAACTACCATCCTACCCTTCCTAGTTTCTCCAAAATAGAAATATATTGCATGATTAGAGACTGAAATTACCTGTTTAGCCTTTGAAAATGTTTTTCTCGAACCGAAGGTCTTATCGGAAAGAGCTTCTCTACCTTTCCCAAGGTAGGGGTAAGGTCTGCGTACACCCCACCCTCCACAGACCTCATTTATGGGATCACACTGGGTATGTTGTTGATTAGAGACTGAAATTAGCACATAATTTCCTATACAGCCTTTACAAATTCGTTGCAACTTACATAACTATCAGTGGTTATCCATGTAATATCTCCAGAAACAGGAAAGTTTGATCCAGAGTAATGATCCAGCATCTTTACTCTTTCGACCTTTAGCACCAAGAACTTGACAGATTTATGTCTAAGCTCTTCCTACTCTTTTCCCATCCTTAACATTTTCTTCAATCTCCCAGGGTATATATGTCACACCTTAACAATGACAATTTTCGTTACTCACTTTTCAGGTCTATCTAAATGCTTGCAACTTTGCTACCTATCCCCACCAACTAGCCAATTTTGCAGGCCCCAAATTTTTCAAGTTTGCATAATCTTGATTAGGAGCCAAGGGTCTACCAGAAACAGCCTCAATACCTCTGAGGTAGGGGTAAGGTCTGCATACACTCTACCCTCTCCAAACCTCACTTTGTAGGACTACACTGGGTGTGTTGTTGGTGTTGCATAATCTTGATTAGGAACAAATGACATAATACCACTACTGGCATTCCTATAAGAAAATGTGCAGATTGTAATAACTAATAAGTGCATTTTCCTTCTCTCTAATAAAAATAATGTTTGTGTAGTTGTAATTAGATACGACTTATGTCATAATAAATATTTCAATTTTTCAAAAATACTGAGGAATTTTCTCTAAGTTAAGTAAAAGGGCAAGTTCTATAAATCGATTGAGAGACAATAATGTATTATAATTGTGAATGTTGGGCCTTTACAGCACAATATATTCACAAGATGAATGTTGTAAAAGAATTGGATGCTAAGATTGATGTGTAGTTAATACTAGTTATACAAGATTAAAAAATGGTCATATCTGACGGAGGGTATAAGTAAAACACATAGAGCATGAAATAAGAGAAGGTCGTTTGACATGATTAAACCATATTTTAGGTATACCTCCATGGAACCGGTCCATAAGTGTGGCACTATGATGAATGAATGTGGTAAAATGGGGTCAAGACAAACCAAAAGTTACATAGAGTGAAACTATCTCAAAAAACCTACAATCTTTCAAAATCAATAGGGACTTGACTAAGAAGAAAACGGAACAATAGCAAAAAGGTTCTATTACATGTTATACCAACTGGTTGGGATTAAATCTTAGTGATCGTTACACTTACATTATATCCACTGTTTGCAACAAGTCGTTTATTCTAATCACAGACTTGTATATCGATGAAAGATAAGTATGAGATTAAAGAATCTCTAGTTTTAGAGAACCCATAGTTTGCTTATAGACAAATTGTTTAGTCTTAGAAAGAAATGAGCCTGAAGAACAGAATAGATCCATATGATTCATATAGGCGGCCCTAACTAGTTGGGGACTGACCCGTAGCTGATTGATATGATGAAACCTTAAACCACTCTAACTGGAGACCTACTCGACCCAATCTCCCGAGTATACTAGTGTATATCATTCTTAAGTTGCTAACCAGTTTCCTTCCTCAATGATGGGACGAATATGCATTAGATGCCTAAGCAATTACCATATAATTCAGTTAGAAGTTTGACAGACATTTAGGTTTGAGAAAAATCAGACCTTTCCCACAATAAACTATTGCCCGAAAAGGATCAGAAGAGCACTGAAAACGATTCAACCAAGTCAATGTTACTGCACCGGAACAGGAACCTCCCTAAAACTTCAATAATAATGCTTCCAGAATGGTCTAGAGACCTCACAGTAATGGCATCGTTACTGTTAAGTCCTGCTACAGAGCTTATACACAAGCTGAAACAGACAACAACTGTTGGCCTCGGATTCACGATCCAGAAACACAACCTCCTTACAAAGTAGCTTGTTTCTCATGGTTGGTGGCCAAAGAAGCATGTCTAACACGGGAACATCTTCAAAGAACGCGTTTCAAGTTGCACAGCAGGTGTTAACCTTGTGGGATTGAATTGGAAAGTGTGAGCCATATGTTCACATCTCTTTCTCAACATAGTGAGTCTTTGATAGGTGATGACCATAGAAGCAAATCTAGGATTTGAACATTATGGGTTCGAGTTCAGGATCCTACCATGCTCATTTGATTTACTAGGTCCAAAATTTGTTATTTTTACTTATTTTATGGATTTTGTGATACACACACCGAGTTCGAGCCAAAGCTGCAGGGTTGGATGAACCCATAAGCTACACACCACATCCACCCCTGGATGCCCAAAAAACACAACATAGTTGCCACAATGTTTGTACAAAAAGAGAAGGAAAAAAGGGAAGACAATCTAGTGGAATGTCATTCCAGCATGCATTTGGACAATTGGTAGACCGTGTTTATAGAAAGCTAACTCGATTCAACAGATCAAGTTCAACTGCACACCTTTGTTCCTTTTTTTGGTGTAAAGAAGAACTTGTGAACGAAGCAGAGTCCATACTTAGTCTCTTACAATCCTACAAGATTAGAATGGAATTCTTTCATAGGTTTTTGAATTTTTCTCACTTGTACATATCATTGACTTTCTTAGTGCTTCTTCTATGATATATTTACCTTTCTCAAACAATAAAAATTACCGCACATGTGAATTGTAATTCCAAATCAGTTCAACAATGTATATTATATCTTTGCACTTGTGGCCTAAACTACTAAAATCAAAAGTAGAAAATGGAAAAGCTCTCACAAAATATTAAGCATAAGGTAACATTCTCAGAAAAATTTACCTGTACAAAGGGTCAGCATCTCCAGCACTAGCATCAAAAGCTCTAACAAGACAAAATAGAACTACCACGAAAGTGATCCAATAACGATCTGCCATCTGATATCACAAAATTGGTAAAAATGAAATCTTTAATGTCACATATTACATATAGTCTAACCAATTACGTAAACTGGTTTCTATTTCCAAAACCAGATAGAAAAAAGCTCCAAATTTTCAAACAAGATTCAATTTTTCAGTCTAACCAATACAGTAAACTGGTTTCTATCTCCAAAACCCAGATACAAAATGGCTCCAAATTTTCAAACTGGTAAAAAAATGGAATCTTTGATGACATATGTTATAATTTATATATAGTCTAACAGATTAAGTAAAATGGTCTCTAGCTCCAATACCCAGATACAAAATGGCTCCAAATTTTCAAACTGGTAAAAATGGAATCTTTGATGACATATGTTATAATTTATATATAGTCTAACAGATTCGTAAAATGGTCTCTAGCTGCAATACCCATCTACAAAAAGGTCACAAATTTTCAAACAAGCTTCTATTTTTCAGTTTAAATTGGCAAAAGTGAAATCTTTGATGTCACATGTTATATATAATAGTCTAACCAATTCAGTAAACTGGTTTCTATCTCCAAAACCCAGATACAAAAAGGCTCCAAATTTTCAAACAAGATTTTATTTTTCAGTTTGAATTGGTAAAAATGGAATCTTTGATGACATAAGTTATAATTTATATATAGTCTAACAGATTCAGTAAAATGGTCTCTAGTCCCAAATTGTCAAACAAGATTCTATTTTTTCAGTTTAAATTGGTAAAAATGAAATCTTTGATGTCATATATTATACATATAGTCTATCAAATTTAGTAAACTGGTATCTATCTCCAAAACCCAGATACAAAAAGACCAAATTTTCAAACAAGATTTGATTTTTACATTTGAAATTGAAATTTTGGAAGAAACAAAGGGGTTAGAAAAGCAAATTACCTTGTTGGATTGAAAATTGGGTACTCAATTTGTGTATTAAATAGCAAAGAGATTCAACATTCTTTCAATCCACCATAGGCATTTTCACATTCATGAAAATGTAAAAAAATGGGTTGTAGAATTGTAGTGGCTAGATCATGGAGAGGAGAATCCAAAGCATGTGAGGAGAAAATAAAAAAAAGGATTGTCAACTCAAAGAAAAAAAACAATCGTGGGAAAATAGCATTTTTTTTTTAAAAAAAAATAATCGTGGTATTCCTATGTGTATCTTATCTAATTTTATAGAATATGTCAGGTTCCACCAGCAATATATAGAAGATAATTCTATTTGTCAAAGCTAACATATATGAAAAGAAATCACCTGCTATTTTTTTTCTCTATTGGGATTTAAACGTGAGATTTCATGATTTTGTGTACACTCTATTGACTACTAGGAACATCCTTGGATCTAGGGTTGATCACGAGTCGATTTGGGTCATTGGTCAAAATCAAAACCAAACCAATATAATCGATTTTTAAATTCTTAAAACCAAATCAAATCAAATATACTATACATTTATCAGTTTGGTTCAATTATTCAATTATTAACCATACACGAAAGTAAAGGAAATGATTCATTCAAACGGAAAAAATAATAATAATTCTTTCAAAAGAAAAAAATATATTGTGAGATTACCACGTAAAACAATAAAATGACGTACTCTAATACAAGATATTTAAATTATAAATAATTTTTGATGAAAACACATATAAGATAATTAATATTCATAAAAAATAATAAATTATGTATATATAATTATAAAAAAAATATTACTCCATATAATTTAGCGGTTCGATTCGGTTATTTCTTCGATTTTTTTTTACCAAACTCATCACCAAATTAAATATTATCGATTTTTAAAAATGTAAAATCAAACCAAATAAAAATTAATTTGGTTCAATTTTTCGATTTGGATTGATTTTTACCCAAACTGTAAATACCCCTCCTTGATCCATTAGTTATTGATAAGATTTTGATCTTTGTGATATATAATTAGATATTTTTAATCTTTAATTAATTAAAATATATGTATTTGATCCTTTTGTAATGAAAATATATTATACTTGGACTATTTTTAGCCCTCAAATATGAAGAGTACAAGTTTATAACATAACACAAGATTAATTAAACAGTAGAACAGTAAATAATTTGAAAATAAGTAACTTCAAATATATACATATTGTATTTATTCACCATGTAAAAAAACAGGAGCAATAGTATTTCTGTATATACAAATTTAAAATTCGTGATCCCATTCTGCTCAGGTTGTTGTCATTTTAAATTTTAATAAAGGAGAAGATTTGCGGTAAGTTAATCATTAACATAAATTTAGTCTATTTGTAACAAATAAACTTAAATGAAGTGACGATTGATATAGCAAATCCATCTTGCTAGAAATTGAGACATAATTATTATTATTATTGTGATGATTGTGTTATCAAGTAATCATACTAATTAGTTTGAAGTGTATATTCGACTCAATGATGCGTGTAGATATCTTCAATGCCTCAACTTAATTCTTTAGATGCAAATTGTAATAAGTTATAGAGTAATTTTTTTAATTTGGTGTAAATATCAAACACGATTCCATATTTATCCTTGGTTAGCTTTCACAACTATGCCAACTATTCAATAGTAAGATTTAAGTAAATTACATTTTTTTTATTATTTGTCATTCGATGTTTGGTATTTATATTGAAATTCGAATAAATTCATATTCGCACCGGAAAGTCTATATTTGAGGGAGGTAAAATACTCTCTAACAATCAAACACGACCCTATACCCAACAAAGCTCAGAATTAAGATTTCTAATTAAGAATGAAGGAGTAAAATTAAATCATTTTATCCAACAAAGCCCCAACTAAAGTGTCAAAGGAGAAAAAGAATATATCAGAACAGTAAAATTACTATGATGAAATATATTCGATTCAATAAATAAGTTATTACATTCTCATGGCCGGTAAAAACATACTACAATAACACCTTAATCTAAAACAAGTTGAAATCCGCTATAGGAATCTTCACTAACCATATTGCTCCAATATTACAACTCATCTTAGATTCCGATAACAACAGAGAAGAGAAATAATACAAAATGCTCAAAAAGAGAAGAGAAAAAATATCAGAACGATAAAATTAATGTCATAAAATAGACTCGATTCAATAAATAAGTTATTATTATATTCTCATCGTAAAAATAGATTACAATAACACCTCAGGTATATGAATAGATTACAGTAAAATAGACTCGATCCAAGCAAGTTGAAGAAAACTATATGAATCCTAATAAATGGATCATATATCGCTCTAGTACTACAACTCATCTTAGACTCCGATAACATTAACATAGTAGAGAAATACAAAATACTCAAAAAAGGAAAAAAAATATCAAAATAATAAAAATGATGTCATGAAATAGACTCGATCGATTCAATAAATAAGTTATTATTATATTCTCATCGTAAAAACATATTATAATAACACCTCGGCTCCAAGAAAGTTGAAGACGGCTATATGAATCCTAATAAACGGATCATATATCGCTCTAGTACTACAACTCATCTTAGACTCCGATAACATTAACATAGTAGAGAAATACAAAATGCTCAAAAAGAGAAAAAAAATATCAGAACGATAAAAGTAATTTCATGAAATAGATTCGATCGATTCAATAAATAAGTTGTTATTATATTCTCATCATAAAAACGTATTACAATAACACCTCAGCTCCAAGCAAGTTGAAGACGGCTATGTGATCCTAATAAACAGATCATATATCGCTCTAGTGCTCCAACTCATCTTAGACTCCAATAACATTACATATAGTAAAGAAATACAAAATGCTTAAAAAACATACATCAAAAGTACTCCAAAAGAGAAATTAAATTAATGCAATACAACACAATATATGACCATAGTACCCTTAATCTTTTCCCATTAATTATTGGGAAAAAAGATTAATTACCCTAATAATTAATATTTTAATTAAGGGCATTTTGGTTTTCCTTCTTGAGTCTTCCAGTTGTTGTAACAAGGGCATGATGCTTTGTTGCCATAAACACCTTTAGGAACACACAAACATGTGGCACAACATTTTTGACAAAAGAACATACATGGCTTCTTGTGTGATGTTGCTGAGCATCTATAGGTACATCTTGGCTTGCAATCTATATAATAATAAATAAATAAAAACATATATTAAGAAAAAAGTTACACACAAAAAAAAAAAAAAAAAAACATGGTCAGATCCTAGCGGTAATTCCTTTTTATCTGTCTATATTTTAATATATAGAATTATCAGTTATTGTGTACGAAATTATCACTCATCCCTAGATAAAAGAGTTTTTTTTATTTTGTATTAGTCGAGTTAAAGCGGTAAGTTATGTTTTCACCTACTCACCAGAACTCTAGAGCTTGTTTGGCGTAAAAGTAGTTGATAAGCATTAATTAAGTGTTGAAACAAATTGATTATGTATACAAGTGCTAAAATTGATAATAAGCCGATGGTGTGAGATACTTTTTTGTTAAAATAACTAAAATATCCTTTAAAGTTATTTTTTGAAAAGTACAAATTTACAAGTATCTTTACAAGGAAAGGACGATCATTATAAATAAAATGGAGAAAGATCCGGGGTATAGGTTTGTTTGGGGAGGGTGTTTTGAAAATTATAAGAGATATTAAAGGTGAAATAGTAAAAATATTGATCAAATAAATGTACTTATAATCGGACTAATTTATGCCCTTTTTGTTGATTTTAACTTATAAACACATATAATATTTGGCAACATATAGATGTAAGTTAAAAATTACTTATAAGTTGGTCAAACTAACTTATAAGTATATCGAAACATCTTTGAGATCTATTACTAAAAAATGAGAGTAAATATATGTACCTCTTGGGCGGAGCTTGTTATAACCCTGCATGAAAAATAAATAAAATTAAAAGGGGTTCCTAAAAAACCTACATTATACTCTTATCTAATAATTAATCGAGATCGATCAGTGGCATAGCTACATAGACTAAAGAGTGACCAATTGAAAAATATTGTGCATATAAATTAAAAATTACTTTTTATACATTAAATCTTGAACGTTCTTAGCGAAATTTTTAACTTCGAGACGAATTTGAAATCATGAATATTTACCTCAACCATATTGGAGAAAGTGAGCAAAATCAAGAACATTGAGAGAAGCAACAAAAAGCTAGCATTGTATCCACTCTTTGCCATTTTCTTCTCTTCAAATGGAACTAAAATTACAATATATTTTGCTTTAGTTGGGAAAGGAAAAAATCTAAGAAGAAGAATGGAAATATTTTGTGGAAGTAGAAAGAGTGAAGTGTGAACATTTATAGAGTGATTTTAACTTTGGATATTAGCACTTTTAGTCCCTCAAAAACAAATAAATTCTGATTTTGTTTTTGGTGATTTTTTATTAAGCACATCTAACTTTTAGTTAATAGATATGAACACTATTGATCCCTTTCCCTTTGAATCTTTACAAATTTAACAAATTATAGTACTTCCTCTATTTCAGTTAACGTGACATTCTTTCCTTTTTAGTCAATTTCAGAAAGAATTATATCTTTCTATATTTAGTAATAATTTAATTTTAAACTTCTCATTTTATTTCTTAATGAGATATAAATCATCAGTCACAATTATGTCTTATTTTAGACTACAAGTTTCAAATATCTTCATTTAAATTGTAAACTTAGTGTCTAGTAAAACACCATCACATAAATTGAACAAAGAAAGTAAGTGCTAAATTACTCAATCATCGATCTATTACTTTAACTTTGAGTTAATATTTCAAAAGGTCATTGAACTATGAGAAATTATCTTGCAAAGTCATTGAACTAAAATCACTCAATTACATTTATCATTAAAAGAAAAATATGGCAAAATAAATTATTTTTTAATTTATTAAGACCATGATTTTGGAAAATTGATATTAGGTCTTTTAGAGAATTCACTGCCACATGCATTAGTACAACAACGATTTCCGACGGTGTATTACTCCTTCGTGCTAAATTAGTTATTATATTTTATTTTTCGAGAGTTAAATTATGTGAATTTTGATGAACTATTTAAAATATTTTTTTTGTTTTTATTTGTTTGACCTACTTTTTTTTTCAGCTCGTTTAAAAAAGATCTTTTTTTTTAGCAAATCTTTTATTCCAACTTTTCACATTTAAAATCACAAGATTAAAGGGTATTTTGATACATTTGACATATCTTTAATTTAATATCATAGGATTCAAAAGTTTTCTTTATTTTCTTAAATTTAGTGACAAGTCAAAATACCAAACAAATTAAAATGGGGGGACTATATTTTTCATTAAATTAATATGAGAAAAGATGCAATTTATAGTACTTTTTCTTATAATTTTTGAATCTCTAAATATTAATTATAAAATATTGAGCAGAACTAGTTAAATTTAATTCGAAAATTAATCAAGTTGACTTTCAAAAAGCAAAAATGTGTTTTATTGCTCTTTCTTCTTCACCGTAATGGAGCAATTAGAAGTTCAAATTTGCGGAGTGAATTACTATGTTATCATTGTCGATGGAGATATTTTTTTAATTACTTTCTAATTTTCTTATATTGTGTTCTAGTTAATAATCTTAGTTGGGAAAAAATATAGACTTTAATGTTATCATTTTTGTAATTAGTTTTGAAAGAAGATTATGATACCCATGAATCAATTTGTCAAGTAAAAAATTACCTCACACAAATAATATTTGTTATGTGACTCACAAAATAGAAGTTTTTTTACACAATTGGGTTTCACCTAAAGACTAAAATCCTTAATTATTAATTACTAATTAAGCTTTTATTAGTATTAAAGTAAATATTAATATTAAGTATTCTTTCTATTGTTTTCATTTCAGAGTTTGGGTCTTATAATTAAAAAAAGTTTAAGCTTTTCGTCAACATCATTTTTCTTTCTTTTGCTAATAATAACTTTTTCTTATGAATTAATATTTATTTCTTTGTGTGAATAACGTGTAGCTTTTCTTATGATTAAGCTTTTATTGGTATTAAAATAGATATTTAATACTAAAGTTGAGCTCTTTTTTAGCGAGAATTTTGGAGAAATAAAGAAAGAAGGGGAAAACGGGAGATTAAGTTTATTGGGGAAATAAAGTTTTGCTCATTAGATGAAATTTAATTTGTGAGTGTATGGGTATAATAATAATAAAAAATAGATTTTTTAATGTGGGGTCCATGTTTATATGACATGGAAAAAAATTTATTTTGTCATGTCATTTATTTTAATGATAAATGTAGTTAAGTGATTTTAGAAAATAAAAGGCTTAAGTTGAGTGATTTTATTAATAAAAAGCAAAGTTCAATGACTTTGCTAGATAATTTCTCATAGTTCAATGACCTTTTGAGATACTCTACATTTGATGACATATAATTCTAAAAATAGTCTCACTATCACATATAACAATAATAACAACAATATACTCAATGTAATTCTACAAGTAGAATTTAGGAAGTATAGTATATACGCAGATCCTACCCCTAGCTATCTTGAAAGGTAAAAAGACTGTTATCGATAAATTCTCGATTCAAAAACATACTTACATTATAAAGCGACTAAAAATACATATTTTATCTACTTAAAGACTATAATTATAATTTTATCAAAGGGACCAAAAGTGCAATTATGTCTATAAATTTGGAGGTAGTAAAAGAAAAAAGAAAAAGCAAGTGGGCGAATATTAGGGCGTAAAAATGGGACCAATGCACAAGAAAAGTCCATTTAGTTGATTGATAATTATGAAAAAAATCACCGGTGATAACGCCGTGTTTGCGGTGATTTTTATTTTTTATTTTTATTTTTTTGGATTGATTTTTTATTTTATTTTTTGTCAACTTTATATGTACTCGCTCCGTTCCTAAATACTCCCTCCGTTTCAAATTGATTGATATGTTTTGACTTGGCACGGAGTTTAAGAAAATAAAGAAGACTTTTGAATCTTGTGGTTTTAAATTAAAGATATGTGGAATGTACCAAAATGTCATTTAATCTTGTGGTCTAAAACATGCCACGTGAAAAGTTGAAATTAAAAAGTTACTAAAAAGGGAAAGGGTCATTCTTTTTTAAACGGACTAAAATAGAAAATAGGTCAAACAAATTGAAACGAATGGAGTACTTGTTATATTGTATTTTACACACTTGTTATATTGTATTTTACACACTTCTTAAGAAAAACAGGGTAATCTGACTAAATTTAATCTTTTCAACATAGTACTTGTCTCATTTGCATTACATTAATATCTTTTCATATTTACGACTAAGGATAAAGATGAAAACAAATAACTAATTATATCTTGATTTTCTAAGATGACAAGTACTCCCTCAGTCTCATATTAGTTGAGCACTTTCCTTGTTACACGTATCTTAAAATTTTTAAATAAGAAGGTAGTTTTACTAATTCATCCTTAAGAAACTTTTTTGGAACTTTACAAATAAGTGTTTACACTTTTAAAAAATATTAATTGCAAGAGTAATATTGAAAAAAATTTAATTAATTATCTCTTATTTTAATAAAATGAACAACTAATATGGAATAATTATTTTTAGTATATGAAACAGAAGAACATTGTAGATCATCTATATTTAGTAAGAACGTCAAGTATCTAGAAACGGAGGGAGTTGCATGTTAGTTGAGTTTGTTTTCTTGGATCTTGAAATTTTAAGACAAAAAAAGGAACTTTTCTGTTGTTTGTTTTCTCTTTTTTCTCAATACTGCCAAAAAAAATGATATTTGTCCAAATTAATTGATTATAACTTTTTTTTGGTTTAATTATTTAATATTTGAAGTTTATACTGAACATATATATCAAGAGAATAAAAGACTATCTATTGAAAGGTTATTTATTGTCAAAGCTCAAACTCAAGATTTCAGATTAAGGACGAAACATTATAACTATCTTATCACCAGAAGTGAATCCACGATGTGGGTGCGGGTTCTGAAAAATTTGGTCTAACGATAGAAATGAACTTGCTCAAGTTTTTCTTTTTTCTTTTTTAAGAGTACTGAGGGAAACAAAGGAGAAAATGAGAATTTAACATTAAACCTTTAGATGTTAGATATTTTTGTATATTAAAAAAGGATTGAATTATAGCTCTTTAATTCCCTTATTTTTAATCCAAAAGAAAAAGTGAAAAAATGGAAAGATTGTGTAAAAAAAGTTAAACTATATATTAGAAAAAGTTAGATCTGTTTTAAATTAATTCATTGACTTTAAATAATAAATATTCGTCACATGCCGTGATTATATGGGACAAAATTAAAAAAAAAAATAAAAAATCCTAGTGGTCACATGAGGTAACATGGTCATTAGTCATAGTCTTAATTTATTTTTTCTATCTAATATATCGTAATTATTAAATATCGCCGACCACCAAAAACTATACGGGATGAATGCCCTTTACACTTAACCAGAAGGTTCGGGTTTGAATATTGAAAACGAAAAAAAAAAAATCGATAGGAGAAGTTTCTTAGATATCAAATATCGAAAAAAGGAAAAACTATATTTATGATGGCATAGAAATAATCGCTACGTTTATAATCAGAGATTTTGAATCCAAATTCGATGAACGAAAAAAAATAAAATTAGTACAAGTAGAAGTTGATAACGTGCAATGTTTACCTAATAAACTACATGCACTGTATGGACGTCATGCCTTATGAGAAAAGGGAAACCCATGTTGATGCATTTATGGCTTATGTTGAGTATATAATAGCAGATCTAGAACGGTAAATATTTATTCGCATTTGATATTTTACGTTAGATTATAAATTGACAATCGTTTACCATAAAAGGGGTTCTTCGTATTTAATTGAATTCATTATTTTTTTGTATATAATTGACAAGTAAAAATAAATCGAGGAAGTATGTTATTACTCATTTGCTCGAGGTGTACGTGTATAATTGCACTCATTTTGAAATTATTGGATTTAATTAAAACTTGAATTCGTCTCTAACTATGATATATGTCAAGCAATATGACTTTTGAATAAAAAGAACTATTAATATTACATCTTCTTCTGATTCCAATGGTAAATAATTTATTCAATATTATATTATTGACTTCTCATCAAATTATTATCACATCGTTATCACAAGAGATGTGATAATTTAAAATCATGAGATGAAATCACATATTAAAACGATGGATTACTATCTGTAAAATCAAATCTTGATCTTTAGCAATCATTGTGATGAAGTGTATATAATATGGTGTACTTTCAGAAGCAAAAAGGCATCAGTCATATAGTATCTTTGTTAATTAATTAAGCTATAAAAATATTTGAGTAACATGCTTAATTAACATCTTTGTTTGAAAAGTACAAGTGTATTTGCATGTATATAATATCTCTCCTAGTGGAATATAATATATTTGAGTGTATAATATAATAGTGGTTGCGCGTATAATAAATATCCTCGCCCGTATACAATATCTTATCTAATTGTATTTGTGCAATAACTAATATTTAGAAATAATTTATTTAAGAAAACACTTATCTTAAAAATAGGAAAATGACTTTTTTTGAAGAAGTAGCATAAAATAAATTCCATAAGTGATATTTAACTCTTTCTCGTCCCACTCTCCATTACTGCCACTCAGACGCTTAGACCGCCCCCATAATGTTTGTCTACATTTAGGAATGACAAAATTAGCCATAAAATCATGATCCGCCTAATCTGTTTAGATCTGAGCGATTAATAACCCACTTATTTTATTAATTTAGTGTATTTTAATCCGCTTAATTCAGGCCATTTAAAAACTGAACTGATATACAACTCAAAGTGATCCATACAAATCTGTCTAAATATTTTTAAAAAGACTTAGCTTTTATTTAACATGTTATATATAACTATAATATAAAAAAGAAGAAGTTATTAGGTACTTAAACAAACTAAAACAAAACAAACAAAAAATTTAAAACTTACCAAGAATTGAACGAGTTAAATTTAGCTATCTCAAGCCGACCCACTCAGTCGATTTTAACTCGCTCAAATTCCCTTTATTTCCCTAAAAAGGTCCCAATATGACTATGGTCCAAAGAACCTATTAATGTCATAATTGTATATGATTTCAAGACTAGCCTCTAGTCTCTTTATAGTTAACCAAATTTCATTATCAGAATTCAGAGTACCATTTCTCTAGCATGGTCCAACTTTAGCCTGCAAGAATGTTGGCCATAAAGCCCTCAGAACGTTTAACGAGTTTTGACTTTTGACCTTGAAAGTTTGCACCTGAAGCAAACAAGGGTAAAAAGTTGAGAGAGCTTTTTCAAACATACCCATCTTACAATTCCTTCCATATATACAAACCATTCCGACCAAACCTGCAGCTAATATAGACCAAAGTTGAGAGAGCTTTTTCAAACATACCCATCTTACAATTCCTTCCATATATACAAACCATTTCAAATCAGATGAAAATGGTTTGGAAAAGGAAAAACCAAACATAATTCAGTCAACGAAACTCGATTACTTAAATAGTTCTGTTTCATAAAAAAACTAAACAAACACAGACCCTGTAAACTGAGGCCGAAAACTTTGGCATCATATCTACTGCATCTATTTTATGTTTTTCTTTCTAAAACAACTCATTCTCTACCGCCCATTTTGTTCTGGGCTATGCTAGCTTCTCTGTGCCGGGACATAATTAGACATGTAACAAAGGTAGGTGATTTGACCTATAACCCTCTAACTGAGAGGGGAAGTCATCAAGCCAAGTTGAAATCGGCTAACAGTTTCTTGAAATCCAGGGACTGCACGTCGTTGCAGAGATCTGCTAACAGTTTCTTGATATCCAGGGACTGCAAGTCGTTGTAGCGATCCTCCAACAGTTTCTTGAGATCCAGGGACTGTGAGTCCTTGGAGACAAAAGCAGCACCCACAGCCATTGTCAGACCGATAACAAGGAAAGCCTTCATGCATCCGTTACCATGGGATAACCGTCCAAGTAGAATCTTGCAGTACTTCTGCACTTCCTTCAAGGATGCTTGACGGGAAGCATCATCCACACTGGCCAATGCCTTCTCACTCTACAGTATCATAAAGTTACAAATCAGCTTTGAATTAACAACAGAGCTTTGAATTAACAACAGCTTACTACTCCATCTATGATGGATTGATAAATTCCTTTACATCATTCAATTATAAGATGTCCCCATCAGACTACTTGTTTCCTTTCTTGGGTGGGCCATTCTTCATTATTTTTGATTGACTAATCCAGAAAGATCAATATAAACGTGGAAAGAAGAACAATGATGTCTGGCCTTGTGGGCTCTTTTTCTAATGCCAATGCCCCCGCCCCCCAAAAAAGAAATTCTAAATGGGAAACAGAGCTATAATTACCTTTCCAACTGAAAACAGGCCTACAGGAGTAACCAATAACTTGTAAAACTTTCACCACCCTACTCTATATTGATAGATTTTCATCTTTTGTTCAATAAAATATCATTCTGGTATGTTCAACTACAGAAAGATTAACATACCTTAAGTCTGATACTGTTTAAGGCCACCTTCAATGGATCAAGTCCAGGTCCCTTGGCAGAATGCGCCTTGAACTCTGTAGACAGCTTCTTTATTATTATCAGACTTGCTTCTACATTGTCCAGATAAATATTATCCTGTTACAATCACAAGGGAAAGATGACAGAGCAGTCACTAGAAATTTAAAGGAAAAAAGGGACGAGTTCGGAAAGAGAAAAAAAAATCAAGAACTAAGATTTCTTACCCACAGCTTGTAACAGTCAGGGTTCTGAGTCAAACACCAAATAGATAGCTCAGTAGCTTCCTTTGATAGAGCAGGAACACCTATAAAACATGTAAAATTCAGGACTATATAGTATAAGCAATCACTGACAAATCTGAAGCAGAAGCAAAGAGACTGCAGAGCCAACACAGAGTCGAACTTTTTGCTTTACCTTCCGCAATGGCTTTGATAGCAAAAGGCAGTATCCGCTGGGTTATCTGCTTCATTGCTTTGCTCCCGGGGGAAGCAACAAGAGCTATCTCTTTCAGTGTGGGATAGACAGCTTCAAACCTTTCGGTGGCCTGACATAACAAGCATCACAAACTACTCCGACACAGAAGCAACTTATTAAAATATTGATGGAACGCAGAATAACAGCAGTAAAAATCACCTTAATTCGAGCAGAAGGTGCAGGGAAGGTGATCCTCATCAAAGCCTCAAGAGCTGATGGAGGCACAACACGTTCTCCCTTTCTTACTGCACCATTTATGAGTATAGCACGGGCTTTTGGAAAGGATACAATTCTGAAAGAACAGCGAACCGACATTAGTACTTGAAGAGTTGATCAAACACCTTTTCAGTAAACTTAAGAAGTGCAGAAATATGTACCTCTCAGCCAACTGTAAGATTAAGTCTCTCGACTGTGGATTACTGTTCAATTTACTGCTTAACAATGGCAAAAGAAAATGTACCCACATGAACAATCCCACGATTAAATCACCTTGGCAAGCCTATAGGAATTGAGACAAGTTAGCACACGAGACAATGATAAGTGAAGGAGCATTGAAATGATAGATGATGGCAAATCTCAAAGATTATCTAGAAACGAATGATGATTTTTACCTGAGTGATCGCCCAAATCATGACTGGAAGCTTATCTTGTCCTTTGTATTTCCCATTTTCATTCATTATTGATAAGAGACTGATTAAAACATCAGGTTTACGTCGCAATACCATTGCTAGAACCACAAACATGGCAACCTGCAGTTCAATGACATATATCAACTACTTTATCATATAAAGACACAAATATCAGCTATTGAGATCCTTAATTTCCAAGTTCATCATTTCTTGGCAGATTTTGAATGATTAATATACAGTAAAAAGGAAAAGAAAGAATAAAGCTATCCCAGAATAAAGTTTGACTTAAACCAGTCTTCTAATAAAGCATATCGGCATGATATTTTCTCTTCTTATGTTGAAAGCAGATGCAAATAATAGTAAAACTGCACATAGCATATTCTTAGGAAACAGAACTAAGGAAAGAAATATATTAGTTATTCAGATTCACGAAACAATGACAGTGTTTCAGACGTTGCTTCTCCAGTGAAGTTTCGTTTAGAGAGTTCAGAAAGAACATTAGAGGAAGCTCCCACAAGAAAAGGTTGAATTACACAATGATCAAGTTAAATATTCTGAAATTGTTGGGCTGACATCAAATTGAAGTAGACAAGAAAAGTAATTACAGAGTTTACAATGTGCTGCAGTTAACATAACTGACCAAATTTCATAAAAAGAATGGATCAGATTATTGTTCTAACCCAAAAAGAAGATCTATTGACATGAAAAGACAAAATTTACAGCTGCAGGACAACCCCAAACCATTTAAATAAACAATCATATCACACTGTAGCAGAACCAGTCCATGACTACACGAATGTATAGATATGAAAGGGAAAAAACTCCAAACTACAAAGTTTTTGAACTAATATTACGAAGTTGAGAGGCAAACTGATCTTTTCCACTCCCCTTCCCCGGAGACAATGTTTATGTAGGCAGATGCATGCTATTCACTAACTATCACATTTATTACGGATGGATTTCCAGTCTAGTGTTGCTAACTCGTTAGGGATTCAAATTCAAGATTGTATGGGACTGAATGGAATCCGTTTGGAAGGATCTTATATTGAAAAGGCGATCAAATGGCTCCAAACCTCCACCGCACATAAAAGGTTCAGATATACATGCCCACTTCCCCAGTCAACCTTTTCCTTTCTCCTTTATGGTGTATAGTTTTTCAAACATATAGCTTCATTTTGTTCCAATCACACACATGCAACTGCTTATTTATTCTTTCACCATAAAAAGACAACAGCAGTTGAATCATTGAAGTTACACTACACATGCCACAAAACTTTCAAAATAACATGTAGAAAAGACAAAGCAACAAACAGAAAGGGAATGGCATTACCTGAGATTTTGAAGATACTTGCTGAACCGCCTTTTTGGATCCCTTTGAAGCTCCTTCGTGCAGTACAAGATCAGCAATAATGCTATCCAATGACCATAACACAAAGGAACCAAGTGCATCAAACGATCGCTGGTTAAGCCATTCAACCGATGTCTTATAAACATCCTCAGAAATATGAGAAAGAGGGATCTGTTCAATATCAAGAGGGTTAACACATTAAAAGAAACAGCATTACCAATAAGACAATAAATTCATTATTCAAAAATTGAAATGTGCAGGCTATAGCATTCAGACAATCAAAACCACTGGCAATAAGAGTGTGAAAAAGAAAACAAAAAAGAGAAACCCAAGCAAAGACTATCAAATTAAAGATCAAGAACATTTCATACAACATGCAAGGCATTCCCACTAAAAATTTAAGGACATCCATCTACTGATATAAAATCTATTCGGAAATTATAAAAACCGAATCTTGCAGAAGTATATACTTTCTAGTTTCTATATCACAATAGAACAGTGAAAACAAAAGTAAAACAGCCCCTTTACTCTGAAAGGGAGAATTCAGAATTGATCAAATCTCCCCAAGTAGGATCCAAAGAAGAAGAATCCTAGAACGAAATGAGAGGTAGCTAACTAACTTCTAGTAGAGACATAACTGACTGCATTGATCTCGGTATTCATTCTTGAACAAAAATCCATTTTTTTGATTTATTTCATCTATTCCATGACCAGAACAGGGGAGTATACAAATAGTGAAAACAAAAGTACAAAACTCAATCTTCTAGCTTTCTACACATTTTGCATATCAAAATTCTACTCCCTTCGTTCCAACACTACAGTATTTGAATATCCAAATTTTAATTTTAAAATATCGAATTAATCTCATCTAATTTAGCTCTGAAGATTAGTCAAACTGACTTTGGAAAAGCAAAAAGGCGAAAACTTTAAGCACCTAACAAGTCAATCAAATCTAATTGGAAAAAACAAAAGAGGGAGAGAAACTCACATCAACCATCTTCTCAACTGAAGATTCTCTGAGAATCTTCATCCATGGAAACTGAGATGAACTCACTTTCGCAAATGCACGTCCAAAGTAGTCTGCAAATCGCATTAGCTGTATATCTTCCTGCTTATCAAATGACGCCTGCAAAATTCACAAAAATGAATCCACAATTCCACATTCATAATCCAACAACAAAACTCACCGATTAAACAACAGATCAGATTTTGCAAATTGACAACCCACCGATATATCAACGAGAAAAACAACGAGATCAGAATTTTCGATCTTCGCAGCAGCTTCAGCAACAGTAACTTTTGGTTTCTTCACCTTCTTCGGCTTACTTTTCTTCTCCACAACACCGTCATTCTCGCCGGCGCCGGCTTCTTCCGCGTCGCTATCAATGACGGCGGAATTTTCACCGGAAGCAGCAGCAGCAGCAGCTTCGTATAGCTTCTGTGATTCAACTATACGCTTCCTTCTCTCATCCGCATGTTGTTCGATCGATCGGAAAACGTCACCGGAGCTCTCACCGTCGTTCCAGTTGCCGGTGGTGGAGAACTCCTTACCTGACTGTTTTTTGTTCTTCTTCTGATACGACACCGTTTGCCATTCCTGATCAGCTGCTTTATTCAAGCCGTTGAAATTCTCCTCAATCAGCATAGATTCATAGTCCTCCATGGTGAAAAAAAACGGAAAAATGAAACGGAAAACGGAAAACAGAACGGAAATGGAAATCAATTTTCCGTTTCCGTTTTCCTCGTCGGAATTTTCGCCGGAGGAAAAAAAGGATTAATTTAGCTCGTCGGAATTTTCGCCGGCGGGAGAGAGATCACGGTGGAGAGTGAACGGAGGAGGTTGGTGTTTATATAGGAGTGTTGATGAATCGGGTCGGGTTAAGAAGTGGACGAAGAGGCAGTGAGTAGAAAAGAGTTCACACGTGGACAAGTGACACCTCTTGTTCATTACCGGTTTTACCCTTGGGTTGTTTGATAAATAACATTATTGCCATTATATGTTAGGCAATGTGGTTTTGATCTGCTGTGAAGACACCCCATGATAAGCTGTCATCGCAACTAATCCATGCCATTGAAGTTTAATAAAAGGAAAAATGACTTTTTTAGTTCATGAGTTATCGTATTATTTCAATTTTGATTCTTATGATATTCGACTAAGCATGTTTGACCTTCAACTTAACAGTGCGTCCTACTTTGATCAGATAACTAATAGATCTGATCAAATTAAATGGAATGATAATTTTAAATGCAACAGGGTGAATTGTAATCCACTTTTAGAACACAGTTCCATAATCTAGTAAAACATAATCTATTTTTAGAATACAATTTCATCGTTGTAATTGAACAATGATTATCGAAGACTTCTGTGGGGACCTAAATATGTACAGAATTAGGGTATGCAGAAGAAGAGTTTTTCTCGATAATTATATATTGCAAAAAACATAGTTTCTTAAATATCTAAAGTGTTCTTACTAACAGTTATCATTCTGTTTAATTTGATTAGATCTGTTAGTCGTCGAATCAAAATAGCACGCAATATTTAATTGAAGATCAAAAATACTTTATCGAATATCATAAAGACCTAAACTGAGATAACATAATAACTCCGAGACTAAAAACATCATTTCCTTAATAAAAAGTATCATGAAATGTATTGATGATGAGAAAAGTTACATAAATATTTGAATACTCGTTGATATATCATAAAACTTAATTATTATAGTCGATTGAGATCATTTCTAAAATGAAGGTTGATTGAGGAGTAGAATAGGTATATATATGTACTAATGGTAAATTCATTTAGAAAATTTGGCTATAATTATATTAGTTATTTAAAATAAATATTATTATTGTGATTTTGTATGATAACAATAATTAGATAAGAAAAATAATTGATAACAAGTTGGATATGATTTTATTGATAACAAGTTGGATATGATAACAATATTATTTGACATTTTTATAGGTCCACTATCCATATTAGACTCATCGTCAAGGCTGAACATCTTTTACAGTTTTATCAAATCCTAAATTCTATTTTTATAGGTTCATTATTCATCCGAGGCTTGAGACTGATCCACTTTTCTTTTACAATTTTGTCGGTGCTAAATTCTATTTAGAGACCTAAATTTTATAGGATTAAATTCCTTCATTGATTTTTCTTCCCGGGTTTTTTGTGAAGCAAGGGAGAGAAATAATGGTTGTGTTGGACGTTACATCTCTACCTTTTCCCTATTCGGCGATTTAGAATCGTGCTTGTTCATCCATCCCCTTCATTTGTTTCTCAATTTTTCTTATATGGATGAACATCTTGTGTTAAATCACTAATCAAAAAATGTGTTCTATTGATAATTAAAATCACATGCTCGAACATTCCGTTCCAGTCAATCCCCCGTTGGATCGCCATAATTCTTATAATCTCGACCTTAACCTCGAATAAGTTTTTTGCCTCTATAAATTCACTTGAATTGTTTTTTTGTACGACCGTATCAGATCGAATGCCTCCTCCATCAAAGTTTTATGTTTCACGTGATAAAGATATGAAACACTCTTTTTACTTCATTTTCTCTACATGAGATGCTCCATCAAAAAGTCATATTAGAATAGTCGTTGAATACAATCAGTAAGAATAATTAAGAAATTTTTAAATTTAACAATAAAAATAACAGTTCTTACGCCTTGATCTCAACTTTTAACATATTTCCAACATCAAAGATTTTTCGATGTAAAATAATAATTTTACGATACTACAAAAAGTACAAAAATATTCTTAGTCAATGGCTTTGATTTTTTAAATTCCTAAACAAATAAAGTCAAGTGGTCATGCAAAGTACTCGTCATTAGGGGTGTCAATGGTTTTAGAAAAAACGACGTAACCGATCGAACCGAATCGTACCGAACCAATTTTTAGATTTCTTTAATAAAACTGACGGTTTTTATATAAGTTTATAACCGTACAGAATAATTGGGTTGATTTTTTATTTTATAAAAATTAATCGAAAAAAACTGAACCGTATCGAATAATACATGTGTAAATATATTATATATATTAAGTATAGAAATAATAAAATATTAAATATTTTGCTTAGGACCCAGGGTGATGGAAAACGACAACATAATTAACACTCAAAGTCCTAATTTTGAAACTTATTATACTACTCTAATCGAAACTAAATTAGTGCTAAAATTTTGACTTTCGAGTAATAACTAGTAAGCTACAAGGTATTCCAATGATATTGAATAACAAGCTACATGTTAACAGATATTTTTCCTCCTTTATGATTTAAATTTCTCTTATTTGATAATTAATTTGAGTATGACTCAATTCTTGAGTTTCATCTTCATTGATTTCTTTCCGCTCGTGTAATCTACATTATATTTTTTTATCTATGCCTAATATTATTTTACACTACCGTAAAATAATGGGATGAATTTCTATTCTTGTTTTCTTTTCATGTTTTCTTGATTCATCATCTTTTATACAATAAAAATGCGAAAGAGTTTTTGCCAAAGTCATATACAAGTATACATGATAGAATGTTCTAATTTTTTTAAAAAAATTAAAAAAAATATCAAAAATTAACCGAACCGTACTGATATCGAAGAAAAACCGAGGTGATGGGACGGCTTTGAAAAGTCTAATTTTGATTATATAAAAAAAAATCAAAAAATTGGTATGATATAAATTTTATAAAATAACCGTCCGAACCGTACCGTTCACCCCTACTAGTTATGTACTATATGATTAGAGTCTTAATAAATCCAATAATTAGGGGCTTATAAAGTCACAATTTTTTAATTATTCCACAAACACAATACACTCTACTTTTACACAGCATATCATAGCTCCACTTTCAATCCACTTTCTGTATTTAATTAAAAATAATTATTACAAAGGAAGTCAAATGAATTATCAAGATCCGTGGCATTTCTGCAAATAAATCTAAATTACAGGGACAAAACAGGAAGAACAAAAATTGCGATATTTGCAAAGACTTTTTTTCCCATCCCTTGTGTGGGGCACCAGTAATGGGTAGTAGTTTTGAGATAAATTTGAAATTAATTGTTTGGTGAGGGTATTTTAATAATTATCACAAATTAGATTTATTAAAATCTCATAATAATATTGGAAGTTTGTTATAATTAGAAAATTGATATAAAAAGTCTACTATTTGAGGGAAAATAATATTCCCTCCGTATCACTTTTATTTGTCGTACTTACTAAAAATAAATGCTTCAAAATAGTTATTATTATTAAAAGTCAAGATATAATTAGTTGGTTATTTGCATCTTTACTTTTTAGTCATAAATATTGGGAGATATCACTGCGGTGCAAAAGAGATAAATATTTTTATTGAGAGCAGTAATAAATAAAAATAATTTTGTCAAATTACCCTCTAGTTAATATTTTTTTTAACGGATGTGCAAAATAAAATATGACAAGTAAAATGAATCGGATAAAGTAATTAATATTAAGATTACCTAAATCTCTAGAAAGGGAAATTAGTTTTTTATATGATGTAGACATGACATCATAATTGCTTAGGAAAATAAGGAAGTGGTCCTTTTGTAATAAAAGGGAAAAAGGTGAATTTTTTCCCCTCAATTTTTATAAAATGGACTTCCTCTTTTTAAGAAAAGGACTTTTTTTTTTTGTATAGTATACATTAGTCTAACACACGAAAAAGAACAATTTTGGAAATAATAAAGGAGTTGAAAGCGATATCGCGCAATTTACTAATATTATAATTAAATTTAGTCGATATATATTTGCGTATTTATTATTATTTGATAGTTTAATATCATATTAATTTAGATTTTTATTTACCCTTTTCTCGGAAATATTTACTAGTCTAAATAAATTGTTGTTATTCTTTCCTTAACTTTTTTTTCTTTGTTACTCTTCTTTTCTCTTAAATCGTATATTTTTATATTACTTCGATCAACTAGATAAAAAGTTTGAGATAAAATTAACTTAAATGTTATAATAAATTTGATAAAGGCTCATATAAATAGTTTTGAATAAATCTGAATTCAATTTTTTTTTATCAGAATAAATCTGAATTTAATGGTTAGGTGAAGTGGTTTCTTTGTAATCTTAAAATAAATTCAGTCAAACCTCATATTGAAAGTTTGTTTGAATTTTGAAATTGACCCACATATTTTAATGGCAAAAGAGTAATTAATATTGATCACCTAAATCCTAAAAAGGAAAAATGGTTTTAATTCTATTTGATGTGGATATGCACATCATAACTCTTTAGGAAAATAAAGAAATGGGTCCTTTTGCAATAAAGGGGTGAAAAATCCATGAGCTCCCCCACCCACCCACCCCACCCCACCAAAAAAATAATATAATTAATGAAATTTACTCTTAATAAGAAAAAGAATTTTGTCTATAGAACATTATTCTAATATCAAGAAAAAGGACTTTTTAAAAAAAATAAAATAAAATAAAAGTGATATGGTAACACATTTAAGGGTCGTTTGGTAGCTGGTTTGGAGATAAGTTATGCAAGTATTAAATCTGTTATCAGTAATACCACATTTTATAGCTGGTTTAGAGATAAGTTATGCAAGTATTAAAACTGTCATAAGTAATACCACATTTTATAGCTGGTTAGGAGGTAAATTATCTAGGTATAAAATTAATATTGTGTTTAATTTGTAATTTAAAAATCAGTTATGAGGAAATCTATGTATTATGTTATGCAAAATAGAAGGTGGAATAACTAATACTACATGCATAACTAATACCTACACAAAATAATACATAACCCCCTTCATAACTAATCCCTACATTACTATTACTTGTATAACTCTGACCAGCTACCAAGCGATCCCTTAAATTTTACTACTAATTCAATTATATTTAGCAACATTTATGTATTTATTTTGTTTGATATAGTTTGAAATTTTGCTTTTGCATTTTAGAAGGGAGGGGAAAGGAGTCTTTCATGTTGCCATTTTTGTTATAATTGTTATCTAAAATATAGTGGTCGATCTATATGTTAATTACGAATTCACATAAATTCAATAGTTATTTTTCTCAAATTCTGTAAAGATATTACAAAATACATTAAGTATCAATGAATATTTGATTGCAAATTAATTTGTAGTTTTAATTTGAAATCGTTATAAAAAATTTAAATTAAAAATATTAAATTTGCCTTTGAATATAGATATATCATACTCCGTATTTATATCAGACAAATAAATATAATTATGTATATCATAGCTAGTAAGTAAATAATAAAAAAATAAAAAAATAAAAATATTAAGCAATTGACTACAACTAGATCAATCAAATTCCTTTCACTAATATTCCTTTTCAATGCTGATGTGACACATTAAGTTAGTAGTATCAAAACTTTGATTATTATTGACTATATAATATATAAATTTATATTGATAACTGAAAAGAAAAAAAAATTATATATAAATTTTAGGGCTTATGGATTTTGAATTGGCTGGTCGAATATGAAGATGTATGGTATAACGCCCAACTTAGTGTCGTTGTCTATCTACATATTAGTTTGCTATGTTTACCCGTTACTTTGAAGAATCGTACACAAAAAGGAAGCCAATGAACTTTAGTGATCATAAATACTAGGTTGAGGTGAGCGATACATAGTAAATTTATAAATTAGTAGATAAATAGTGATGAATCATGTGAAACTTAATTTAAGGGGAGATTGTTGAGCGCATGAGTGCAAACAAAGCCCCCCACATTAGTAGTTGGGAAAAAAAATACTACTTATAAGTTGTAAAAATACTCTAAATGATATGAAACTTTTTTAAGAAAATCGTACTGGTTTAATCAAAGCAGATAATATTACACCATAATAAAAATATTTTTGAGCTATTTTAGCCCAACTACTCGATATTTAATATGCACTTTAAAATTCAATTAGTTGAAATTCACACAAAAAAATTTCACTTTAAGAATAAAACGCTTAATTAGGTAGAATACTATATGAGTCGTATTTTTGATCTATTTTAGCTCAACTACTTAGTATTTAATATGCACTTTAAAATTCAATTAGTTGAAATTCACACAAAAAAATTTCACTTTAAGAGTAAAACACTTAATTAGGTAGAATACTATATGAGTCGTATTTTTGAGCTATTTTAGCCTAATTACTTGGTATTTAATATGCACTTTAAAATTTAATTAGTTAAATTTACATAAAAAAAATTACTTTAAGACTAAAACGCTTAATTAGGTAGAATACTATATGAGTCGTTTTCTTTTTGTTGTCTACTTTTTGAATTTGAATGTAGATGTGACAATCATGCGTAAATGGTTTACTACTATTTTGGACCATATGCTATATGAGAGCCCATAGATTTTAGAGTGGTCAATTCCTATTATTGGATTATTAGACCATAGATTGTACTTTACATTTAATATATTTTAATATTGATCGAATACGAAATTTAAGAATTATAAAAAAAATTAATAAATTTTATAAGTTTAAATAACAAATATAAAAATATTTTTTAAATCTTTTAATCTTAAAATGTAATGTCTCATTGTTATAAGGGAGTATCATCAAAGATAAAATATAAATATCAAACTTAAAAATTTATTAGATGCAGAACGAATTATAATAGGGTGACGAACATACTTACTAGCTAGTCGATTGTGTTAGTGAAGTTAGTTATTCCATGGAGAATGATCAAGATCGAGACGGGTCTACTTATAAATGATAATACACTGTAAACGTTAAATTTTCTCGATTTCTTCATATTTATATATTCTGAATTCTTTTAGTAAAGATTTTGAGTCCGTAGTTCGACACACATCCAAAATTAGTTTTAGTGAAATCCAAACAACTATATTGGGATAAATAAATAAATAAAAATTCATAGGTAGAGGCGGAGCTACATATAGCCGAGAAGGTTCATTCGAACCCCCTTCGATGAAAAATTACATTATTTATCATAATTAATTTATTTTTTATATATATAATAGGTGCTGACCCCGTTTAGTTTCTCTCTGTGTTTACTTATTCATAAAGAAAGTGAAGTACAAATAATGATGACATCAAGTCCAGGCACTTTGGCCTTTGGATTCTTGATTTGTTATGCATTTTCCATTTAAAATTTCGTAGTACCAGGAATCTAAAAAACTAAAAGTGCTGAATAAAGTTGTGTATTATTTTTTGTAGAAAAAAACAAACAAGTCCTGATTAAAAGATAGTCTAGAGGTGAGTATGATACGATAGATATTAAGTTATTATATCAAATTAATTTTTTTGATGTTATAGTATTTGATATGAATATTAATTTTTGTATATTTCGTATGAAGTAAAAAAATATTAAAATACTCAATATATCATATCAAAATATATATTTATATATATATATATATATATATATATATATATAATTCATGTATATTATTGCAATACTAATTACAAATATATAAATTATTATTAGTACAAAACTAATTATTTGAACGTTGAAATCATGATTACTTTATCTTTGTTAATTTTCTGTATTTATTACTCTCTCCGTTTCTTTTTAGTTGTCATGATAAGACTTTGCACAATCATTAAGAAAAATTAATTAGGAGTGTAATTTGACTCATATATTCCTTATTAATCTTTGTCTATTTATGTGTCTCTTAGTTCTAAAATAATTAATGCTAAGGGCAAAGTTTGAAAAAAGTAGTAACTAATTCTTTCTTGATTTTTTAAGACAAGTATTTTGTAACAACTATTTTTAGTATACATGATAACTAAAAAAAAACGGAGGGAGTATAAAGGAATTATTTGTACTTACTTTCAAAAATTTCTATATGTGTATGATGTTAAATATGATATAGTTCAGAGGTTTCTTGAAAAGCCTTATCATAAGAGTATATATAAATCGAAGTCAAACAAATTATATTTATCAATTTACTGAATAATAAAATATTAAAATCAGACTTAAAATATCAAATCATATCGAATTAATTTAATATAATAATATAATATTTTTTAAAAAAACTTTTTTCTGTTTTATTTCGTCTTTTTCCTCAAAGAATTTAGAGAAAAATTTTCAATTAAAGAGAATGACCCACGTCATGTTTTTTTTTTTAAATGCTTTTTAATTTTGAGACATTAAAGGACAAACTGGAATATGGATAAGAAATAACAAATGAAATTATTGGATTCGAATTTCACATATATTGCGTGAGAGATCATTATTTCAGGTTAATTTGTATAACTCTTGAATCGCAGATCACTACCTCTTGTAATGAAATCGTTCTCGCGCCCATTATTCAATCTGAATCCCATATTAACTTAATCGTATTAGTTATTCTCGATCCAATAACTATTATCAGCCCAATAACAACTTGTGTGACATTGATATTCACATTGAGTTGAAGTTGGTTCATAACATCGTGCCAGGTGCAAATACAATTGCCAAATGATTGTTACAACACAATGTTTGAAGTAATAAACTAAATAGCCGTCCATCCACTAATGGTCCTTTACAGTATTGGCATGCTAACACGTGTAACGTGCATCCTTCAGTTGTAAGCTAATAACCTGATGCTGATGTAGAAACAAGATTTCTGTACCCACATAAATTTAACTTTAGACCCACCCTGCATATTGTCTAAAGCCACCGCACCTCACATCTATTTGAACTCGCCTCACCCCGCCCCCGCATATTGTCTAAAGCCACCACACCTCACATCTATTTGAACTCGCCCCACCCTGCCCCCGCATATTGTCTAAAGCCACCACACCTCACATCTATTTGAACTCGCCCCACCCTGCCCTCGCATATTGTCTAAAGCCACCGCACCTCACATCTATTTGAACTCACCCTACCACGCCCCACATGTTGTCTAAAGCCACCGCACCTCACATCTATTTGAACTCGCCCCACCCCGCCCCATTTGATTTAAACTTGGAGTCTACTTGTATGTTAGGACTTGTTTCCTCTGTGGCCCAGATGCCATATAATCATTTTAGTCCAACAATTTTTCTTGCCAACTTTGTAAATAGAGGTTGTTAAATTGGCCCATGAGAACATAGTAAAACAACTTTATAAACGGATTATAAGAAAATAAATATATAAATAAATTAAAATTTTTAGTATTAATTGAGCAAATTGAGTTATGACCTATTATTAGCTCATTTCAACTTATGTTTGTTATTGATCTGCCTATTAATTAATTCAGTCCATTTTAATCGGTCCAAATTTAGTCTACCCATCCATTTGACACCATTTACTTATGCAACTATCGAGGATCATTATTTGCTAGTGCCACTATTGTTGCCCTGGTTCACGTAACGAAAAAGGCTATATCAAGCTTATCTTTCATTTATCTTGACATACCCATATCGAACTGGTCTAATAAAGTTATAAGTATTTCATGTCGATTAGTCACAATGCGTAAAATATTAGGAAAAACTTGATGTATTTGGACTCGATAAGTAGCAACAAACAGAAACACTTAACATAACTAAAAAGGTACAAATCTTATTTGACAATTTTTTTTTTGAATTTATTATCTTAAACACAGCATAGCACATATGTACAGTTACTATAAGTTTGTATTAAATTAATTTAAAATTTAAAAATATTATATTTTCTAACAGATTGAAAAAACAAAATAGAATCAAAATAGAGGGGAGCACTATATAAAAGCCCAGCCCACACCGAACCCTCCTATGCAAACTCAAAGACGCCTTTTTTTTTTTTTTTAAAGTGTTGTTCGGTATCTGCATTGGAGTCACATTAATTTGGATTCGCGCCCGCATAGGACCTATTAATTCGAGACCTTTGGTTAAGTAAAACATAGCCCTATCCATTGCACCACATGAAATTTCACACGTTGCAACAGAGGTAGTAGAAGAAATCAAACATGACTCAAGGTATTGAATTCTATATTTTCCTTTCTTTTTGGAATATAATTTTTTAAGAGAAAATTTCAGAAATAGAGGTAGTTTGGGCCTAATTATCAAACATAGCAATAGTTTAGATAATTACCAGAAGTACCTTAGAGTTTCCAAAATTCGCTCTGCATTAGTTATGCATCAATTTTCTGCATCACTGATACTTCTATTTGTTGTATCACTGACGTAGAGTGAATTGTTATATCTGAAATTGTTGTATCACTCATAGGGGTGAATTTCAGAAACTCTTGCTATGTTTGATAAATATAGTATGTAAATTTTCCTGGTTAGATTACGTGCGCAACCTTATCACTACCTTTGAGGGGTAGATAGGCTATTTCCGATAGACCCTCGGCTCGAAAAAGCCAATCGTTTACTTCATATATGAAATTTGAAGTTCTAGAATTTGACAAAGCAACTTAGATTCCTCAGTTTATGACTTGTTTCTGTCAAATGATCCCAATTTTTTTAATTTTACTCCTATTATGTGGTCAAAGAACTGGAAGAAAAAGAAGACAAATAAAGAAAAGGAACATACTGAGAAGAGTTGGTTTTAATCCTCTGCATAGTTTTTTTTTTTTGATGACCGTGGTGTCGGGGCCAGCTTTCGCGCTCTCGACTAAATTCACGGGATACCTGCTACCTTCCACCAGCAACAGGTACCAGGTAACTCTGTCCACCAAGGCTAGAACAGATGGGAAGAATCACCTAGTATTTTTTTGTCTCCGCCGGGATTTGAACCTGAGACCTCAAGCCTCAAGGCTCTTTAACCCACTTCATTGACCACTAGGCCACACCCTTAGGTGCTCCTCTGCATAGTGTTTTTCCTGAGCAGAAACACCTTTAGTTTGTGCATTTTGTGCACGGTTGACTGTGGCCTAGTGGTCGATGAAATAGGAGGAGAAAACCATGAGGTTTCAGGTTCATACCGGATATCTGTGTTGGTGGGAGGCACTACGTATTTGGTGGAATAGTCGATGTGCATGCAAGATGACTCAGACAACACCGTCATTAAAGAAAAACCACTACTAAACTTAAGGAACTAATTTGATTTCCCCCCCCAAATTCTTCTAACAGATGGAAAAAGAGTTGCTGTTGAAAAGGATAGTGAAGATAGAATCAGTGATCTACCAAGAAATATTATAGATCGTATCCTTGAGCTCTTATCGGTTCAAGACGCAGCAAGGACTAGTATTTTGTCCCGAAACTGGAGATATATTTGGGCCACGCTTCCAAATTTGGTGTTGGATTACGACTTCTGTCGTGAGTTAACAGTAAAGTCTCATTTCAACTTCAAAGAAGCAGTAGATGGTATTTTGTTGATGCATACAGGGGACATAATGAAGTTTGTCCTCAACACTAGTGGAACACGTCTATCTTCGTATGCAATTATTGATAGATGGATGTTTTATGTCACGAGAAATGGTGTCAAGACGCTAACCCTTCGCGTTTCAAATTATGATACCTATACACTGCCTTCTTCTATTTTTAATTGTTCAACCTTGCAACATTTGAAACTCTCTAACTGCGTCTTCAAACCACCTAATCCCTTTCTTGGCTTTCAGAATCTTATCACCCTTTATTTGGAAACGACAACCTTTATGCCAACCACATCGAATTGTGTCATCAAGGCCTCCCATCTTGCCAATTTGACGTTGGACTTGTGTCATGGTACTCAGTACCTAAACATCGTTTCACCGGGGTTGAAGTCCTTGTATGTTCGAGATAGTCACTACAATCCCTTCCTAGATTGTTTCATGAATTGCCAGAATTTGAGAGTGTTCGAACTTGAATTTGACGATGTAGATAATAACCCAAAACATGATGAAAAATCAACTTTGGAGAGGCTTCTTATTAGCTTGACTGCACTCGAGGTACTCCATTTGGATTCGTTCTTTGTTGAGGTAAGATTTCACTACTCGATTCACTTGAATATCTTATAGTGATGGTAATTTCATATGATTTTAATCATTGTATTTGCTCTAAAGTTTTTGAGTGCAGGCGTTGTTCCGAATGGGCTTCCTTCTACGCTCAACTGCTTGTGGCATCTATCAATAGGTGTAGACTTCGGCAAAATGGATCAGATTTGTTGTGTTCTCCAGTTGATCAAGAGTTCTCCCAATTTGAGTAAACTTGATATTTGGGTAAGAAAATAAATATTTGGGCATATGCTAGATTCAAAATTGTCAATTACACGTCTAAACTATGCGAATGTCCTATTACCCTCATGAACTTAATTTTTTCATATTATTTACACCCCCAAATTATGGGAGGGTCCTATTACCCCCTGAACTATGCGACAGTCCTATTATTCTCCTAAACTTAATTGTCAAGATTGCACTGGTTTTTGTGTTTAACCCGTTGGTGTCTATTTAGATGATGCTATTACATAGTTAAGTGCACTTTTCCGCTGATTTTTGTATCTATGAAGCAGCATCACTCGTTTTGATGACAGCAACAAAAGTTGGATCAAAATAATTCAAGGGTATAAATAATGCTGGAAATTTAAGTTCAGAGGGGTAATAAGACCCTCGTTCACTTTAGGGTGTAAATAATGCGGAAAAATTAAATTCAGGAGGAGAATAGGATCCTCACATAGTTTAGATGTGTAACTAAAAATTTCGTCATAGCTCAGGGGATTCTTATGCCTTTATCCCACATATATATGTACGATCTGGTTCATTTTTTCACTTCATATTTCTTCATATACACTATTAGGTCCGTGTTGCCAGCGGCAATGCTGAAGCAGTTCTTGAAAATCTGAACACACCAGGCTGCTTGGAACGACCTCTCGACAAGCTCAAGTATGTGTCCATCGATGGTTTTGAGAGTTCAGAAGCTGAACTGCTTTTTGTAAAGTTACTTCTTTCTCGCGCACCATCTCTGATAAGTATGTGCATTGATCAGTATACAGACATGGACGTTGATATTGCCTTAGAATTGAAGCGTTTTCACAGAGCTTCTCCCAGGGCAGAGCTATTCTGTTGATGCATTATCTGTATACTCGATGAGATTTGCTAATGAATAGGCAAATTTCGTAATGACGTTGGCTTTCCCTTAGTTAACATGTTTTTCACTAGATTTGCTTTAGTATTATGACTTCTTCGCTACTATATTTGCTTTACATACTTGATTGTCGATATGCATTACTTGAGCCGAGGGTCTATTTGCCTATTTTTGGTCCTCTATATTGGCAGGAGGAAAAATACAATGTCCTACATATATGTCTTGGTACACAATTACATGTTGGATAAAAACATGATATAATATCTTTGCTTAAATGATAACTAAACTATTGAAAATAAGTGATAAAGTCACTTTCTTTTTGTATAAAAGAAGTAACATATCTTTTGCTATTTCATTCAAAAGGTCACTCAAGGTAAAACGTGATATATATGTCCACTTTTTAATGACGTGACACTCGATCTTTTAAGCAACGAATAAATAAATATTGAAACCCAATCAATTTTTACAAAAAAAACCTCCTATAAATGACGTGATACTCGATGTTTTTAATGACGTGACACTCGATGTTCATTGCTCAGGAAATTTGTTTGTACAAACAATATATCAAACTTCAAAATTGATTTTTTTTATAACTACAATTGCGTATGTCAGAAGTTGATCTTAAAGCGACTAAATTTTACAAAAAAATATAATCGTTGATTATAATTAAATGAGTTTCGAGAGAACTATTTCATGCTGAGCCCACTCTTAATTAGGGTTAGTGGAATGGGAAATGGGGAGGCTATTACATAGATGGGCAATGAAACCCTAGCCGCGAAACTTCAGATAGCCAACCACTTGAGCCGCCGGGATTTTCTCCCCTCAACCCCTTCTCTTTCCTCTGAAAGCTCAAAAGCTCGTCAGTTTTGCTGAAATCCCACACATTGCAACAAAAAATCGCTAATTTCCCCAATCAACATGACTCAAGGTATGCAATTCTCTCTTTTTTTCTTTGTTTTGTTCAATTATTTAAATTTTACTGTTAAGTGATAGAATTTAAGAAAGTATTCTTGGCGTAGCTGGTAAAGTTGTTGATATGTGATTAGGAGGTCACGGGTACGACCGTGGAAACAGTCTCCTGCAGAAAATCTAGGGTAAGACTGCATACACTAGACCCCTGTTGTCCGGCCCTTCCCCGAATCCCGCCATAGCAGAAGCTTAGTGCATCGACCTGTCCCCCTTTTTTTTTAGAAATAAAATTTTGAAGTTCTAGAATTTGACAAAACAACTGAGATTCCTCATTTAATGAATTGTGTGTGTCAAATTGATCCCAAAACGTTTAGTTTCACTCCTATTAAGTAGTCAAAGAAGTAGAAGAAAAAAGAAGACAGATAAAGAAAGGGAACATATTGAGAAGGCTAGTTGGTACTTGGTAGGAGGGTATGGAGGTCGTGCGATTAGGGTAGTCGAGTATTGTCTTTCTTTTCGATGGGATAGGGCTTGGTGGTAGTCTAGAGCACCGTATCTGTCGTTATATTTCATCTAGTTCCTAGCTTTTGGAATCTGTTATTATTTGTTATTTCCTATGTCTAGCTAGGTGATCGCACTATAGATGTTACTTATGTTACTGTTCCTTGCATGTATGCCCTGCATTGCTTTCCGACTAATTAATTTCTTCACTATCGTTTTCCCTTATTACTACTTTATATGCTTCACTTGAGCCGAGGATATTTCGGAAACAACTTCTCTACCTCCACGAGGTAAGGTTAAGGTCTGCGTACACTCTATCATCCGCAGACCCCACTTTGTGGGATTTCACTGGGTACGTTGTTGTTCTTGTTGCTGTTGTTGAACATACTGAGAAGATTAGGTTTCAAACCTCTGCATAGTGTTTTTCCTGAGCAGAAGCACCTTTAGTTTGTTGTGTGCATAGTAGGATGTGGCCTAGTGGTCGATGAAGTGAGAGGAAAACCGCGAGGTTAAAAAAATGCTAGGTAATTTCTACTTATCTCCCTAGCTTTGGTGGACAGAGTTACATGGTACCTGTGTTGGTGGGAGGTACTATGTATTCAGTGGAATATTCGATGTGCACACAAGATGGCTCGGACACCACCATCATTAAAGAAAAACCACCACTAAACTTAAGGGACTAATTGGTTTTTTCCCCGAATTCTCTAATAGATGGAAAAAGAGTTGCTGTTGAAGGGGATAGCGAAGATAGAATCAGTGCTTTACCAAGAAATATTACAGATCGTATCCTTGAGCTCTTACCGGTTCAAGATGCAGCAAGGACTAGTATTTTATCCCGCAACTGGAGACATATTTGGGACACGCTTCCAAATTTGGTCCTGGATTACCACTTCTGTCGTGAGTTAACAGAAGTGTCTCAGCCCAAATTCAAAGAAGCAGTAGACAGTATTTTGTTAGTGCATACGGGGGACATAATGAAGTTTGTTCTTAACGCTAGTGGAGCACGTCTGTCTTCATATGCAGCTATGGATAGATGGATGCTTTATGTCGCTAGACATGGTGTCAAGACGCTAAGCCTTCACATTTCAAATAATGATACCTATACACTGCATTCTTCTATTTTTAATTGTTCAACCTTGCGACATTTGAAACTCTCTAACTGTGTCTTCAAACCGCCCATATCTTTTCTTGGCTTTCAGAATCTTATCACCCTTTACTTGGAAAAGACAACCTTTGTGCCAACCACATCGTATTGTGTCATCAAGGCCCCTCGTCTTGCCAATTTGACCTTGGACTTGTGTCAAGGTACTCAATACCTAAATATTGTTTCACCAGGGTTGGAGTCCTTATATGTTCGAGACAATCACAACCATCTCGTGCTAAATTGTTTCATGAATTGCAAGAATTTGACAACATTCGAACTTGAAATTGACGGAGTGGTTAATAATCCAAAACATATTGAAATATCAACTTTGGAGAAGCTTCTTGTTAGCTTGACTGCACTTGAGGTACTCCATTTGGATTCGTTCTTTGTCGAGGTAAGATATCGACTACTTGTTTCACTTGAATATCTTGTAGTGATTGTAATTTCATATGATTCTAATTATTGTATTTGCTACAAAGCTTTTGAGTGCAGATGTTATTCCGAATGGGCTTCGTTTTACTCTCAACTGCTTGCGGCATCTATCATTAGGTGTAGACTTCGGCAAAAGGGGTCAGATTTCTTGTGCTCTACAGTTGATAAACAGTTCTCCCAATTTGAGTAAACTTGATATTTGGGTAAGAAACATAAATGTACGTAACATCTGGTTCATTTTTGCACTTCATATTTGTGAACACGAGAATCTGAAATAGTCTGGTATTTCTTCATACCAATTATTAGGTCCGTGCTGCTACAAGCAACAATGCCGAAGCAGTTCTGGAAAATCTGAACATGCCATCCTGCTTGGAACGACTACTCAACAAGCTAGAGCACGTTGCCATCAAGTCTTTTACGAGTTCAAAAGCTGAAGTGCTTTTTGTAAAGCTATTACTTTTTTGCACTCCATCTCTGATAAGTATGTGCATTGGGCGTTATACAAAAACAGACATTGATATCGCCTTAGAATTGATGTGTTTTCCCAGAGCTTCTCCCCGGGCAGAGCTGTTCTATTGATGCATTATCTGTACTCAATGAGATTTGATGAACTGGCAGATTTAATAAAAATGTGGCGTTCCTTAAAAATTAGCCTCTTTCCTTGTTTTCCCCCCATAATTAAATGAACAAAAAAAAGAATGCCTTTGAGTGAGAGCAAAATGTAGGAAGAAGCTTCCCGGAGTCCATCGATTCATTCCCAATCACATCCCATTCTGCGTATATTCTACCGTACCCTCTCTAGATCCATTTATGAGATTACACTGGATATGTTGTTGTTGTTGTTGCCTGTCTACCTTATGCTTTGCAAAGGTGAATCATGCGTGTGCATAACTTAAGCGATAGCTCATTGAATAGGACATGGCTCGCGAAAGGAAATTATTTCAAATATCCACTTATAATTTGAATAGAAGAAAAGAAATTATAAAAACTTGAAGAGTTAGATATGTATATTTATTTGCCTATTTTTGGTCCTCTGATTTCATATGTGTAGGAGGAAAAATACAATCTCCTACAAACATACAACAACATGCCTAGTGTACAAGTGGGGTTGGAAGGGTGATGTCTGATGTGTACACAATTTTATCGTTGACTTGTGAAAATAGAGAGTTTGTTTTTGAGTTTAGCGTCAAAAGGGACAGTTTTTCAATACCATGTACCAAAACGGACACTCCCTAAAAACATAAACCAAAAGGGACAATTCGCCCATTTTTGGGCAAACTGTAGGTATCTTCCGTAACTCCCGTTAACGTTGCCGTATACTAAATAAAAAAAATTAAAAAAATTAAGGGGTTCGTTTCTATAATTATTTTCTTTAATAGTTTGCCAGGCAGTGGGCGAACTACATTTCAAAAAAAATAAAATTTTTGTATAAATTCTACTTATGCTTCTTACTTCTTACTATTTTTCACTTTTGCAGATAGGTGGCTTGGAGTTGTCAAATTATAATGACCTTTAGTTCCTATATATAAGAGAATTTTGTTTGAATATAGGTTCACGTGTCAGCATGCATGAAGTTTAGCAGTATTACTCTTCGTCCTATTTTAGTTGGTCACTTTATATTTTACACGATAATTAATAAATCACTAAATAAGATGGCTACTTTTATAATAGAAAATTCTTACTTGACTAAAATGGAAAATACATAAACACAAAAATTGAATTAATATAAAATACATATTAATAAAATAGAGCGATAATCGAAACACAATAAATAATAGACGATGATAGATATCTAAGGCAACATTAAATTGGATAGGGGCTAGATAAAGTAATATAGTTTTTTCTAATATCAAAATATCTTTTCCCACCAAATTTTGATTAATCCATAATCCATATTTATTTGTTTAGGTTAAGGTGGTAATCGGTGATCAAGAACCCTTAAAACTCCTAATAATTCAAGAAAGTTATTATAATGTAAATCTGTTTAAAATTTTCTCGTCTCAGCACTCAAAAGTAATATCGAATTTTAACATTCCACATTTTTTACTTTTGGTATTTACTATTTTAATAAGTGAAGTGAAAAGAAGCATTAGTAGAACTTATACAAAAATTTTGTTTTTTTTTCAAATGTAGTTCGCCACTTTCTGGCAAACTATTAGAACAAATAATTGTGGAAATGGGGTTCGCCAGGCGCTGGGTGAACCTCTAATTTTTTTTTGAAAAATTATTATCTAGTACACGATGTTAATGGGAGTTACGAAAGATATCCACACTTCGCTCAAAAATGGGCGAATTGTCCTTTTTAGTTTATGTTATTAAGGAGTGTCCGTTTTGGTACATGATGTTGAAAAACTGTCCCTTTTGATGCCGGACTCGATTGTTTTTCATAGCTCTCGGCTCAAGTCAACCTCTTGTCATTATTTAATGACGTGACACCTAATCTTTTAAGCCAAAAATAGAAAGCATTAAATCCAACCCATTTAAACAAAAAAACCTCATATCCAACTCAATACCCTACTTGAAGTATGTATCTATCAAGTTTGCTTACACGAGCAATATGTCTAACTTCAAATAACTTTTATAACTTTAAACATGAATTTTTGCAATTTCAGTCACGTATATTGAAAGTTATTTCTAAAATGCCTAAACTTATAAAATTTAAAAACTTCGATTATAGTTTAAATTGAGTCCCAAAATGCACTATTCGTGCACTTGCCGAGATTCAGAGAGTACTATTTAGGAAAAATTACATGGTAAAACAGTTATTAAGACTTGACTACATAAATAATAATACTTTTTTAATATTATATAAATATAATTTATTTATTTTTATGTATATAGTAATTTTTAAGAATTAAAAGAAATAATTATAATCCCTAATTTAATGCTATAACAAATCATCATTTTACTTTGAACTAAAGGATTCTTTTCCCTCCTTAAAAAAACAACAATAAATAAAATAACAAATCTTTATATTAGAATTTAGAAGTTATCCTCTACTTTTAAGAATTAGAAGAAATAATTATAAGAGTAAACTATATAAAACCTAATAGTATAGGAGCTAATTACTCTCCTGGTCACTAGTTTAGTGAATTACACTTTCTACCACTTAAATGGCATCCAGATACATGGTTTAGTATCGGATACATCACATAGATCACATGTATTCACATGTATCAAGGTTTAGTCGCATGTATCCGCATGTATATGAAGAGTTACAATATATTTTCACATATATTTGAGGGGTTACAACATGTATCTACATGTATCTGAGGGGTTATAACATGTATATGTATGGTTACGCATATATTCGTGCGTCTGAGTTTATTATGATATATTAGATAATTAAAATAAAATAGTGAGAGAATTAGTAGTAATTATAAGGATGTTTGACTCTTTATGTAGTTTACCCTAATTATAATCCCTAATTTAATGCATATACCAAATGTTTTCTGTTGTTTGCTCTTTTTCTTTTTATAAGGGATTACATTAAGTGATATTCTTATTTTAATATTATTATTTACTATAAAAGTAAAAATATTTTATATACCATAATTAATACTTAATTGATTAAAGTAAATATTTATGTTTTTTCTTTTCCTTATTTAAGGCCAGCCCATCCTCAATAAAAAATCGGTAATTTCCCCAATCAACATGACTCAAGGTATGCAATTCTCTCTGTTGTAATATTAGCCTTATTCATGTAGTTCTTCGTTTTTTGGTATCTGTTATCATATGTTGTTGAGGTTACTGTTCCTTACATGTATGCTCTGCACTGCTTTCCGACTAGTTGTTATGTTTTCTTCATTGTGTCTTTCCTTTCCATTACTACTTTGATTTGCTTCACTTGAGCCTAGGGTTGTTTGGAAACAACCTCTCTACTTCCACGAGGTAGGGGTATGGTCTGCGTACACCGTGCTCTCCCTAGACCACACTTTGTGAGATTTTACTGGATATGTTATTGTTGTTGAACATACTGAGAAGATTAGGTTTCATACCTCTGCATAGTGTTTTCATTTTCTTGAGCAGAAGCACCTTTTAGTTCGTTCATTTTGTATACAGTAGTATGTGGCCTAGTGGTCGATGAAGTGAGAGGAGAACCATGAGGTTAAGAAATTGCTAGGTAATTTCTACTTATCTGCCTAGGCTTTGGTGGGCAGAGTTACATATTACCCGTGTTGGTGGAGCCGGGAGGTACTACGTATTGTCGATGTGCACGCAAGATGGATTAGATACCTTCATCATTAAAGAAAACCACCTCTAAACTTAACGGACTAATTTGATTTTTTTTTCCTCCAAATTCTTCTAACAGATGGAAGAGTTGTTGAAGGGGATAGTGAAGATAGAATCAGTGATTTACCGAGAAATGTTATGGATCATATCCTTGAGGTCTTACCGGTTAAAGATGCAGCAAGAACTAGTATTTTGTCTCGAAACTGGAGATATATTTGGGCCACGCTTCCAACTTTGGTGCTGGATTACGACTTCTGTTGTAAGTTAACAGAGAAGTCCCAATCCAACTTTAAAGAAGCAATAGATGATATTTTGTTACTGCATATAGGGGACATTGTGAAGTTTGTTCTTGACGTTAGTGGAGTAAGTTTGTCTTCATATGCAGTTATCGATAGATGGGTGCTTTATGTAACCAGAAATGGTGTCAAGATGCTAATCCTTGACGTTTCAAATGATGATACCTATACACTGCCTTCTTCTATTTTTAATTGTTCAACCTTGACACATTTGAAACTCTGCAAATGTGTCTTCAAACCACCCAATACCTTTCTTGGTTTTCAGAATCTTATCACCCTTCATCTGGACGGGACAACCTTTGTGCCAGCCACATCATCTTGTGTCATCAAGGCCCCCCTTCTTGCCAATTTGACCTTGAACTTTTGTCGTGGTACTCAATACCTAAACATTATTTCACCAGGGCTGGAGTCCTTATGCATTCGTGACAGTCACTCCTATCTCGTGCTAAATTGCTTTATGAACTGCAAGAATTTGAGAGTGTTAGAACTTGAATTTAACGGAGTGGTTGATTATCCAACAAATGATATAACATTTGGTTTCAATGCCGCAAGAAATCCTTTGGAGAAGCTTCTTGTTAGCTCTCCTGCACTTGAGGTGCTCCATTTGGATTCATTCTTTGTTAAGGTAAGATATCGACTACTTGTTTCACTTGAATATCTTTTAGTGATGGTAATTTCATATGATTCTAATTATTGTATGTATTTGCTCCAAAGCTTTTAAGTGCAGACGTTGTTCCAAATGGGCTTCCTTTTACGCTCAACTGTTTGTGGTGTCTTCAGTTAGATGTAGACTTTGGCAAAATTGGTCTGATTTCTTACGCTCTACAGTTGATTATGAATTCCCCCAATTTGAGTGAACTTGGGATTTGGGTAAGTAATGGAAAATTATGTGGCCTTGCACTTGATATGTGTATGCTCTTTTATCTTTGATATTTTTCTGTCATCTTTTTCTTGTTACCCTTCTCCGAATAACTTTTACTTTTGAGCCGAGGGTCTATCGAAAACAATCTCTCTACCCCACAAAGGTAGGGGGTAAGGTCTTCATACATCTTACCCTCCCCAGACCCCACTTGTGGGATTACACTTGATATGTGTATAATCTGGTTCACGTTTGCACTTCATATTTGTGAACATGAGAATCTTAAATGACCTGGTATTTCTTGATACTGTTATTAGGTCCACGCTAGCAGCAACAACACGGAAGCAATTTTGAAGTATCTGGACACACCATCCTGCTTGGAACGACCACTCGACAAGCTCGAGTATGTGGCCATGAGTAATTTTGAGAGTTCAAAAGCTGAATTGCTTTTTGTAAAGCTGTTGCTTTCTTGCACTCCATCTCTGTTAAAGATGCACATTGATCAGTATAAACACATAGACATTGATATTGCCTTAGAATTGATGCGTTTCCCCAGAGCTTCTCCCAGGGCAGAACTATTCTATTCTCAAAAATAGATGTTAACTCAGTTGATATGTGATTTGAGAGTAGGAAGGCAAACTGATGTTTATCTGTTGTCAGTTAGTTTTGTTAAACAAGGGATGAATTGGCAAATTTTGTAAAATTTGGCGTTCCTTTAATTAATATGTTCTTCACTAGATCTTTTGGAAGCTCACTCTACGTCGATGTGTTTGATATGATTAGCAGTATTTTTCTATATTGTTCTGTCATCTACTTCTGATTATAGTTGCACAGGCTATTGAGAATGTTTGATGGTTTATCAGAAAGTGTTATTTTGCTCACAGCAATGTATATATTTCCAGTTAAGATTTTTGTCACTGTTATACGGATTGTTGTGTTATACAACTTACCTGCTAGTGGTCTGTGTACAGCCTCTCTACATCCCACGAGGTAGGGATAAGGTCTGTGTACACTCTACCCTCCGCAGACCCCACTTGTGGAATTTCACCGGGTATGTTGTCGTTGTTGTTTTGAACAGAGAAGGCAGGGGGTTGTGGGAAACATATGAAACCGGATTGTTATGTATTTTCAGATGGATAGTTTTGTTAAGTCCTCAATAATATACAAATCTAGTAGCTTCGCTCAACCCTAGATTCAAGACAAGTTCTAAACATTTATATCGCTATAAATCATATCAAAAAGTAATAAAATTAAAATGTTTCTAAATATTGAACTATGTTTTTTAGGACAAATCAAGAACAGACAGTTCTTTGTTATAATCAACATGACTCAAAGTATGTTTCTAATATTGTTGAAAGTTTTTTCCTTTACCCTAAGTTGTCATATTATTTTTGTTTGATCGAGTTGTCTATATAAATAGAAAAAACAAATGACCCGGATCGAAGCCCAAAAATTGATCGAATCGACCAAATATTTACCCTATTTGGACTTTATAAATAGGAGCATGGTGCAGCACCCGTAACCTTCAAATCCTGAATCCGCCGCTGCTCAACCCCTTTACCCCTTTCTCCTTTTCAGTGAGAGCTCAAGTTCCTCTTTTTAGCTCAACATGACTCGAAGTATGTATTTCTCTCTCTTTTTCCCTTATTTAGAAACAATTCATTTCCTAATTAGTTTTTTTCCTTCTGTTTTGCTGCTTGTAATTGTAAGATAGCATGAAGCAATAACTCATTTCCAATTTTGTTTTTGATTTGATTGCACTTTTTTGAGTCGAGGATCTATCGAAAATAGCCTCTCTAAACCAACAAGGTAGAGGTAAGGTCTGCGTACATCCCATCCTCCTCGGACTCCACCTGTGGGATTACGATATGTTGTTGTTGTATTTCCAGAATTTGAAGCTACTTTAGTATGTAAATGTAAATGTGGGTAGGGGTAGGGGAAATAGGAGAGGGGATTACAAGGTGGAGAATTAAACCCTCACCAACAAGGTGAAAATTCAAGTAGCCAACAAACTGAGCTACTAAGATTCCCCATGTATATTCTGTTAGTTTTAGGTTGGACATAAAAAAAATTGTGATATTTGAAAAAAAAGTTGAACAGGGATATTTGGAAGCTGAAGTTGTGTTTGACAGGGGAGGTTAGTAGGTAGTCGAGCGTCGCCTAAATTCCCTTCTCTGTATTGTTATTGTTACTTTCTGATTATCTTACTCTTAGATTTTAGAATTACCCGTTGTGTCCTTTGCTCCGGTTATCATATTATTTATTGTTGCTACTGCTCCTTTCCCGATTATCTTTCATACCTGATTTGATATGTTTTACTTGAGTCGAGGGTCTATCAAAAACAGTCTCTCTACCTCCGCAAAGTAGGGGTAAGGCTGCGTACACTCTACCCTCCCCAGACCCCACTAATCGGGTTTGAGCACACGACATCTTAATTGTGGAAGGCAAGGAGCTCACAACCCCCCACCACTAAACTTAAGGGACTAATTTGATTTTTTATCCCCGAATTCTTCTAGCAGATAGAAAACGAGTTGCTGTTGAAGGGGATAGTGAAGATAGAATCAGTGTTTTACCAAGAAATATTATGGATCATATCCTTGAGGTCTTACCGGTTAAAGATGCAGCAAGAACTAGTATTTTGTCACGAAACTGGAGATATATTTGGGCCGAGCTTCCAAATTTGGTACTGGATCACTACTTCTATCGTAACTTTAAAAAAGAGTCCCAATCCAACTTCAAAGAAGCAGTTAATGATATTTTGTTGCTGCATTTGGGGGACATTGTGAAGTTTGATCTTGACGCTAGAGGAGCACGTTTGACTTCATATGCAACTATCGATAGATGGTTACTTCATGTCACCAGAAAGGGTGTCAAGGATCTAAATCTTCGAATTTCAAATGATGATACCTATACACTGCCTTCTTCTGTTTTCAATTGTTCAACCTTGACAAAGTTGAAACTCTGCAATTGTGTTTTCAAACCACCCAATCGCTTTCTTGGTTTTCAGAATCTTATCTCCCTTCATCTGGACGGGACAACCTTTGTGCCAGCCACATCATTTTGTGTTATCAAGGCCCCCCTTCTTGCCAAATTGTCTTTGATCTTGTGTCGTGGTACTCAATACCTAAACATTGTTTCACCAGGACTGAAGTCCTTGTACGTTCGTGACAGTCACTTATATCTCGTGCTATATTGCTTTATGAATTGCAAGAATTTGAAACTGTTCGGACTTTTATTTAACGGAGAGGTTAATAATCCAAAACATGTTGAAAAAACAACTTTGGAGAGGCTTCTTGTTAGCTTGACTGCACTCGAGGTACTCCATTTGGATTCATTCTTTCTTGAGGTAAGATATTGGACTACTTGTTTCACTTGAATATCTTATAATGATGATAATTTCATATTATTCTGATTCTTGTATTTTCTCCAAAGCTTTTGAATGCACACGTTGTTCCGAATGGGCAATTTTTTACGCTCAACTGCTTGTGCCATCTTTTATTAGGTGTAGACTTCGGCAAAATGGGTCCGATTTCTTGGGCTCTACAGTTGATTAAGAGTTCTCCTAATTTGTGTAAACTTAATATTTGGGTAAGAAAAGTGTGTGTATATATATTTGGTCATATGCTAGATAAATATATGTGAACATGAGAATCTAAAATAGCTTGGTATTTCTTCATACCATTATAGGTCTGCGGTTCCAGTGACAATGCTGAAGCAGTTTTGAAGTATCTGGACATGCCATCCTGCTTGGAACGACCACTCAACAAGCTAGAGCACATTGTCATCAAGTTTTTTAAGAGTTCAAAAGCTGTACTGCTTTTTGTAAAGCTATTGCTTTCTCGCACTCCATCTCTGTTAAAGATGCGCATTCATCAGCTTACAGACATAGACGTTGATATTGCCTTAGAATTGATGCGTTTCCCCAGAGCTTCTCCCAGGGCAGAACTATTCTACTCTTGACGTAGGTTTTAGGATGTTAACTCAGTTTATCTGTGATTTGAGGGTAGTAAGGCAGACTGATGTTTATCTGTTGTCACTTAGTTTTGTTAAACAAGGGATGAATTGGTAAATATTGTAAAAACTAATATGTTTTTCACCAGATGTCTTGGAAGCTTACTCTGCGTCGATGTGTATGATAAGGTTAGCAGTATGTTGTTATAGGTCATTTAATGGTTCAGCAGAAAGTGTTTTCTTGTTCACAGCACTTTATATATGGTTTAGCAGATTGCTGTGCTATACAGTTTACATGCTACCGGTCTAGTTTTCTTGAGTTTTTGAACAGAGAATACATTTTGCCCAAAGTGTATTTTTTTTCTGTTTTATTTCGTCTTTATTGAGCCGAGGATCTATTGAAAGCAACCTCTCTACCTCCCAATGTAGGGGTAAGGTCTACGTACACACTGCTCTTTTCAGACTTCACTTGTGGGATTACACTGAATATGTTATTGTTGTTGTTTATTTCATTTTTGTCCTCAAAACATACACTCAAAGTATGTTTCTAATATTGTTGAAAGTTTTTTCCTTTACCCTAAGTTGTCATAATTTTTTTATTTGATCGATTCGTCTATATAAATAGAAAAAACAAATGACCCGGATCGAAGCCCAAAAATTGATCGAACCGACCAAATATTTACCCTATTTGAACCTTATAAATAGAAGCATGATGCAGCACCCGTAACCTTCAAATCCTGAATCCGCCGCTGATCAACCCCTTTACCCCTTTCTCCTTTTCAGTGAGAGCTCAAGTTCCTCCTTTTTGCTCAACATGACTCGAAGTATGTATTTCTCTCTCTGTTTTTCCCTTATTTGGAAATAATTCATTTCCTAATTAGTTTTTTTTTCCTGTTTTGCTGCTTGTAATTGTAAGATAGCATGAAGCAATAACTCATTTCAAAATTTGTTTATGCTTTGATTGCCCTTTTTTTTTGTCGAGGATCTATCGGAAATAGCCTCTCTAAACCGACAAGGTAGGGGTAAGGTATGCGTACATCTCATCCTCCCCGGATTCCACTTATGGGATTACGATATGTTGTTGTTGTATTTCCATAATTTGAAGCTACTTTAGTATGTAAGTGTAAACGGAGTTGAATCTATGCTTGAAGAAGAAGTAGTAATTTTGGAAATTTTCTGTTCATAGAGAATTTTTTTTTGAAGTTTTGAATTTGACATAAATAAAGAAGAAGAACATGAAAAGAGAATTAGGTTTCAAACCCTCTCAACACCTTTAGTTTGATCATTTTGTTTTGCTGTATCAGGGGAAGTTAGTACGTAGTCAAGCGTTGCCTAGTTTCCCTTCTCTGTGTTATTTTTACTTTCTTATTATCTTACTCTTAGATTTTAGTATTACCGATTGTGTCCTTTGCTCCGGTTATCATATTATTTATTGTTGCTACTGCTCCTTTCCCTATTATTTTCATAGCTGATTTGATATAGTTTACTTGAGTCTAGGGTCTATCGGAAACAACCTCTCTACCTTCGTAAGGTAGGGGTAAGGCTGCGTACACTCTACCTTCCCCATACCCTGCTGATCGGGTTTGAACACACCACATCTTAACTGTGGAAGGCAAGGAGCTCACGACCCCCCACCAGTAAACTTAAGGGACTAATTTGATTTTTTCTTCCCAAATTCTTCTAGCACGTGGAAAAAGAGTTGCTGTTGAAGGAAATAGTGAAGATAGAATCAGTGATTTACCAAGAAATATTATAGAGCGTATCCTTGAGCAACTACCGGTTCAAGAAGCAGCAAGGACTAGTATTTTGTCCCGAATCTGGAGATATATTTGGGCCGGGCTTCCAAATTTGGTGCTGGATTATTGCTTCTATTGTAATTTTACAAAAGAGTCCCAATCCAAGTTCAGAGAAACAGTAGATGATATTCTGTTACTGCATATGGGGGACATTGTGAAGTTTGATCTTAACGCCGCATGTTTGACTTCACGTGCAACTATCGATAGATGGGTGCTTCATGTCACCAGAAAGGGTCTCAAGGAGCTAACCCTGAGCATTTCACACTATAGATTGCCGTCTTCTATTTTTAATTGTTCAACCTTGACAAAGTTGAAACTCTTCAAATGTGTTTTCAAACCACCCAATCCCTTTCTCGGTTTTCAGAATCTTATAACCCTTCGTCTGAGAGGGACAACCTTTGTGCCAGCCACATCGTTTTGTGTCATCAATGCCCCCCACCTTGCCAAGTTGACCTTGGCCGCGTGTCATGGTACTCAGTACTTAAACATTGTTTCACCAAGGTTGGAGTCCTTGTATGTTCGAGACAGGCACAACTATATCGTGTTACATTGTTTCATGAATTGCAAGAATTTAATAAAGTTCAAACTTGATACTGGCGGAATGGTTCGTAATCCAATACATTTTGAAAAATCAACTTTGGAGAAGTTTCTTGTTAGCTCACCTGCACTCGAGGTACTCCGTTTAGATTGTTTCTTTGTTGAGGTAAGATATTGACTACTTGTTTCACTTAAATATTTTATAATGATGGTAATTTCATATGATTCTAATTATTGTATTTGCTACAAAGCTTTTAAGTGCAGATGTTGTTCCGAATGGGCTTCCTTTTACTCTCAACTGCTTGTCGCGTCTATGGTTAGATGTAGACTTCTGCAAAATGGGTTCGATTTCTTACACTCTACAGTTGATTAAAAATTCCCCCAATTTGCGTAAACTTGAGATTTGTGTAAGTAACGGAAAATTATGTAGTCTTGCACTTAACATGTGTACGATCTGGTTCACTTTTGCACTTAATATTTGTGAAACACGAGAATCTCTACCATTTTTTTTAGGTTGATGTTACCTGCAACAATGCTGAAGAAGTTTTGAAGTATCTGGACTCGCCATCCTGCTTGGAACGACCACTCGACAAGCTAGAGCACATTGCCATCAAGATTTTTTATATTTCAAAAGCTGAACTGCTTTTTGTAAGGCTATTGCTTTCTCGCACTCCATCTCTGTTAAAGATGCGCATTGATCAGTATAAAGACAGAGACGTTGATATTGCCTTAGAATTGATGCGTTTCCCCAGAGCTTCTCCCAGTGCAGAGCTATTCTATTCTCAACTTAAAGTTTTACTCAGTTGATCTGTGATTTGGAAGAAGCTCAGTCTGCGTCGATGTGTATGATACGATTAACAGTATTTTGCTATATTGTTCTGTCATCTACTTCTGATTAAAGTTGCACCGGCTATTGAGAAATAGGATGTCTGATGGTTTATCAGAAATATGATTCTGCTTCACATTTATACAGATTGTTGTGCTATATTACCTGCTACTGGTCTAATTTCCTTGAGTTTTTGAACAGAGAAGGCAGCTGAGGTCCTTCGGAAACAGCCTCTCTACCTCCACGAGGTAGGGGTAAGGTCTTCGACTCTGCGTACACTCTACCCTCTCGAGACCCCACTTGTAGAATTTCACTGGGTATGTTATTGTTTTGAACAGAGAAGGAACCCGAGGGTCCTTTGAAAACCACTTCTCTACCTCTAAACTAAATAGGTTTGTATGCATGACATGCCTCACCACATCCGCTGCTTGACAATAGTAGGAATTTGTCAAATTATGTATTTATATGATTGTTTTCTTTTATTTAAATCATAAGTGGATATTTGAAATAATGCCCTAGAGTTATTGAAATATCCACACAACAAATACTCTTGAGCATGATGTTAATTTTGATAATGGATTAAATTTGCTTTCTTTTCACCTATTCGACACTAGTTGAAAATAATGTTAATTTTGAGTTTAAAATTGTCACTCCTTTTAATGGAATAATGAGATGGCATACGTGAAACTTTAATTAAATAGGCGACATTTATTTATTGATCCATGTGGCCCCAACCATAAATAACACGACCTATTCGGGTTAACCCAAGACAACTAAAAACCATTTGATCGTACTCAGTTCCTTAGATGCTTCGCATTTTGCGACTGAATGGATTCAAAAGGCAACAATATATATATTCTTCTTTTGAAGCTGTATTTTTTTGGGTCAAAATCATTGCAAACAAGCTTCAATCGATTTCAAATTTCGGTTCAATTTAGCTTTGTCGTTCTTTAACATTACTCATCCCGGAGTATGTATGTCTGAGCAAACTTCAAATGAAATTTGTAAACTTTGGACTTAATTATTTACAATTTCAACCACATATACCAGAAATTGAATTTTAATACTCCACCTAGCTAGCACCTCCTTACCTCAACTACGAACTAAGAGCTTTAGAAGAAAACTACATCCACTACTTGCATTCATCCTGACAGGCTAATCCGAGCTTAGCGAGGGTCTTACCGTTCAAACTAGCAAGACTAATGTCTACTTATACTTTTGAAAGGTCCACTTATACTATTGGTAAAGTCTCTAAATTAATAAGGTCCCCATTTGAAAGTACTTAAATGCCCATTCAACCCCTTTACCTTCCTCCGAAAGTACTTAAATGCCCACTCAACCCCTTCACCTTCCTCCGAAAGTTCAAAGACTCCTCAGTTTTGCTGAAATTCAAATCCATTGCTAACTTTCCTCAATCACCATGGCTCTAGGTATGCAATTCTCTCTTTCTTTTTTATTTTTTCTGTCATTCCTTACTAGTAATCGTAGTAATTACTCAGGGAGTTTCTATCCTTTGATGTCTGTTATTATGGTTGTTTTTGCACTTTGATTATCATGTTATTTTATTGTAGTTACGTTTCTTTTTTCAGTATGCTCTGACATGATCTCTATAGTATTTTGACATGACTTCTTTACTCGGGTTGATTTTTTTTTCTTGAAGCCCAGGTTCTATTGGAAACAACCTCTCTATCTCCTCGAGGTAGGGGTAAGGTCTGCAAACACACCGGTTATGTTGTTGTGTTGAGTTTTAAGCCTAAGATTATTCAAATTGTTATAACTGATTCTCATCGTAATGTTAACCGATCATATCTTACAAATGTATGGTGGTTGTAATGGTAAAGATTTTTCTCTCAAGTTGTTTACAATGATGAACTAGAAATTTTACTGTTTAGAGATGAAATTTGAAGTTTCAGGAAATTTGACAAAGCAACTCGGATTCCTAATTTTTATGAATTGTGTCTGTCAAAAGATCCCAAAAACTTTTATTATACTCCTATTAAATAGTCGAAGAAGAAGAACACAAAACATTAAAGAAAAGAAAATGCTTAGAGAATAGGTTTCAAAGCTCTGCATAGCGTTATTTTTAGTAGAAGCACCTTTAGTTTAGGTATTTTGTGCACAGCTGGGGTGGCTTAGTGGTCGATGTAGTGGGATGAGAACCAGGGGGTTTCAAGTTGAAATCCCAGTGGAGGTATCTTTGGTGGGTAGAGTTACCCGGTACTTGCCGGTGGGAGGTACTAGTACCCGGTGGAATAATCGATGTGCATGCAAGATGACTAGAAGACCACTGTCATTAAAAGGACTATTTTGAATTTTTTTTCTCCAAATTCTTCTAACAGATGAAGAAAGAGCTGCTGTTGAAGGGGATAGAGAAGATAGAATCAGTGATTTACCAAGAAACGTTAGAGATCATATCCTTGAGCACTTACCTGTTCAAGACGCAGCAAGAACTAGTATTTTGTCCCGAAAATGGAGATATATTTGGGCCACTCTTCCAAATTTGGTATTGGATTATGACTTCTGTTGTAAGTTGACAGAAAAGTCCAAATCCAACTTCAAAGAAGTAGTAGATGATATTATGTTACTGCATACGGGGGACATTGTGAAGTTTGATCTTGACGCTAGAGGAGCACATTTGCCTTCATATGCAGTTATCGATAGGTGGGCGCTTTATGTCACCAGAAATGGTGTCAAGGAACTAACCCTTTGCATTTCAAATGATGATACCTATACACTGCCTTCTTCTATTTTTAATTGTTCAACCTTGACACATTTGAACCTCTTCAAATGTGTCTTCAAACCACCCAATCCCTTTCTTGGTTTTCAGAATCTTATCACCCTTCATCTGGAAGAGACAACCTTTGTGCCATCCACATCATTTCGTGTTATCAACGCCCCCCTTCTTGCCAATTTGGTTTTGAACTTGTGTCGTGGTACTCGATACCTAAACATTGTTTCACCAGGGCTGGAGTCCTTGTACGTTAATGACAGACACTCATATCTCGTGCTAGATTGCTTTATGAACTGCAGAAATTTGAGAGGGTTAGACCTTGAATTTTACGGAGTGTTTGATAGTCCAACAAATGGTAAAATATCATCTCTGGAGAAGCTTCTTGTTAGCTCTCCTGCACTTGAGGTACTCCATTTGGATTCATTCGTTGTTGAGGTAAGATATTGGACTACTTGTTTCACTTGAATATTTTATGATGATGGTAATTTCATATGATTCTAACTATTATATTTGCTACAAAGCTTTTGAGTGCAGATGTTGTTCCGAATGGGATTCCTTTTACTCTCAAATGCCTGTGGCGTCTATCATTAGGTGTAGACTTCAGCAAAATGGGTCCAATTTCTTATGCTCTAGAGTTGATTAAGAATTCCCCCAATTTGAGCAAACTTGAGATTTGGGTAAGTAATGGAAAATTATGTTGTTTTGCACTTGATATGTGTATGCTCTTTTATCTTGATATTTTGCTGTCATTGTTTTCTTGCTACCCTTCTCCTTTTGAGCCGAGGGTCTATCGGAAACAACATTTTTACCCCACAAAGGCAGGGGTTAGGTCTGCATACATCTTATCCTCCCCACCCCACTCGTGGGATTACATTGGGTATGTTGTAGCTGTTGTTGCACTCGATATGTGTATGATCTGGTTCACGTTTGCACTTCATATTTGTGAACATGAGAATCTTAAATGACCTGGTATTTCTTGATGCTGTTATTAGGTCCATGGTAGCAGCAACAATGCGGAAGCAATTTTGAAGTATCTGGACACACCGTCCTGCTTGGAACAGTCACTCAACAAGCTCGAGTATGTGGTCATCAGTTATTTTGGGAGTTCAAAAGCTGAAGTGCTTTTTGTAAAGTTACTGCTTTCTCACACTCCATCTCTGCTAAGTATGTGCATTGGTCAGTATAAAGACATAAACGTTGACATTGCCTTAGAAATTGATGCGTTTTCCCAGAGCTTCACCCAGGGCAGAGCTATTCTATTCCGAATACGAGGATGAGGATGTTAACTCAGTTGATCTGTGATTTGGGGGTAGGTGGGCAGATTGATGTTTATCTTTTCTGAATTAGTTTTGTCAAACAAGGGATGAATTGGCAAATTTTGTAAAATTTGGCCTTCCTTTAACTAATATGTTCTTCACTAGATCTTTTGGAAGCTAACTCTGCGTCGATGTGTTTTGCTATATTGTTCTGTCATCTACTTCTGATTAAAGTTGTACTGGCTATTGAGAAATGGGATGTTTATCAGAAAGTGTTATTTTGTTCACAGCAATGTATGTATTGCCAGTTAAGACTCTTGTCACTATTATACAGATTGTTGTGTTATACAACTTACCTACCAGTTGTCTGTGTACAACCTCTACCCTCCGCAGACCCCACTTGTGGGATTTCTCCGGGTATGTTGTCGTTGTTGTTTTGAACAGAGAAGGCAGGGGGTTGTGGGAAATATATGAAACTAGATTGTTAAGTGTTACTTTTGTAAATGTATGTATTCAGATGGATAGTTTTGTTAAGTCCTCAATAATATACAAATCTAGTAGCTTAGGATCAACCCTAGGTTCAAGACAAGTTTTAAGCATTTATATCGCTATAAATCATTTCAAAAAGTAATAAAATTAAAATGTTTCTAAATATCGAACTATGTTTTTTTTAGGACAAATCAAGAACAGACAGCTTCTTTGTTAATCAAGAGCAGAAAATTTCTTTGTTAATCAACATGACTCAAAGTATGTTTCTAATATTGTTGAAAGTTTTTCCTTTACCCTAAGTTGTCATAATTTTTTCGTTCGATTGATTTGTCTATATAAATCGAAAAAACAAATGACCCGGATCGAAGCCCAAAATTGGTCAAACCGGCCAAATATTTACCCTATTTGGACCTTATAAATAGTAGCATGGTGCGTCACCCGTAACCTTCAAATCCTAGATCCGCCGCTGCTCAGTCCCCTTTACCCCTTTCACCTTTTCAGTGAGAGCTCAAGTTCCTCTTTTTAGCTCAAAATGACTAAAAGTATGTATTTCTCTCTCTTTTTCCCTTATTTGGAAACAATTCATTTCCAAATTAGGTTTTTTCTGTTTTACTGCTTGTAATTGTAAGATAGCATGAAGTAATTACTCATTTCCAATTTTGTTTCTGCTTTGATTGCACTTTTTTGAGTTGAGGATCTATCGGAAATAGCCTCTCTAAACAAACAAGGTAGGGGTAAGGTCTGTGTACATCCCATCCTCCCCGGACTTCACTTGTGGGATTACGATATGTTGTTGTTGTATTTCCAGAATTTGAAGCTACTTTAGTATGTAAATGGAGTTGAGTCTATGCTTGAAGAAAAAGTAGTAATTTTGGAAATTTTCTGTTCAGATATAAAAAAAAAAATTGTAGTTTTGAATTAGATTTCAAACCCTCTTAATACCTTTTTCTTTTATTAGTAAAAGCACCTTTAGTTTGATCATTTTTTTGTTGTATAAGGGAGGTTAGTAGGTAGTCAAGCGTCGCCTCGTTTCCCTTCTCTGCATTGTTACTATTACTTTCTTATTATCTTACTCTTAAATTTTAGTATTACCCGTTGTATCCTTTGCTCCGGTCATCATAATATTTATTGTTGCTACTGCTACTTTCCCCGTTATTTTTTGTACCTAATTTGATATATTTTACTTGAGTCGATGGTCTATCAGAAACAGCCTCTCTACCATCGCAAGGTAGGGGTAAGGCTGCGTACACTCTACCCTCCCCAGACCCTACTGATCGGGTTTGGACACACCACATCTTAACTGTGGAAGGCAAGGAGCTCACAACCCCCCACCGGTAAACTTAAGGGACTAATTTTACTTTTTCTTCCCAAATTCTTCTAGCAAATGGAAAAAGAGTTGTTGTTGAAGGGGATAGTGAAGATAGAATCAGTTTTCTACCAAGAAATATTATGGATCGTATCCTTGAGCTCTTACCGGTTAAAGACGGAGCAAGAACTAGTATTTTGTCCAAAAAGTGGAGATATATTTGGGCTGTTCTTCCAAATTTGGTGCTGGATTACTACTTTGGTCGTAATTTTAAAAAAGGTTCCAACTTCAAAGAAGCAGTAGATGATATTCTGTTACTGCATATGGGGGACATTGTGAAGTTTGATCTTGACGCTAGAGGAGCATGTTTGACTTCATATGCAACTATCGATAGATGGTTACTTCATGTCACCAGAAAGGGTGTCAAGGAGCTAACCTTCGCATTTCACATTATGATAGCTATACACTGCCTTCTTCTATTTTTAATTGTTCAACCTTGACAAAGTTGAAACTCTTCAAATGTGTTTTCAAACCACCCAATCCCTTTCTCGGTTTTCAGAATCTTATCACCCTTCATCTGGAAACGACAACTTTTGTGCCAGCCACATCATTTTGCGTCATCAAGGCCCCTCATCTTACCAATTTGACCTTGGACTTGTGCCATGGTACTCAGTACCTAAACATTGTTTCACCAGGGTTGGAGTCGTTGTATGTTCGAGACAGTCACAACCATATCGTGCTACATTGTTTCATGAATTGCAAGAATTTGATAATGTTCAAACTTGAAACTGACGGAGTGGTTGGTCATCCAAAACATATTGAAAAATCAACTTTGGAGAAGCTTCTTGTTAGCTTGACTGCACTTGAGGTACTCCATTTGGATTCATTCTTTGTTGAGGTAAGATATTCACTACTTGTTTCACTTGAATATCTTATAGTGATTGTAATTTCATATGATTCTAATTATTGTATTTGCTACAAAGCTTTTAAGTGCAAACGTTGTTCGGAATGGGCTTCCTTTTACTCTCAACTGCTTGCGGCGTCTATTGTTAAATGTAGACTTCAGCAAAATGGGTCCGATTTCTTGCGCTCTACAGTTGATTAAGAATTCCCCCAATCTGAATGAACTTAAGATTTTGGTAAGAGAAGTAAATATATTTGGTTATACGCTTGATAAATATATATGTACGATCTTTGTTCGTTTCTGCTCCTGATATATTTTAACTTTGAAAAGCTAAATGACTTGGAATTTCTTTATACCATTAGGTCTATTCTTCCAGGAAAAATGCCAGAGCAGTTTTGAAGTATCTGGACACACCATCCTGCTTGGAACAACCACTCGACAAGCTCGAGTATGTGGCCATCGGTGATTTTAAGAGATCAAAAGCTGAACTGATTTTGGTAAAGCTATTGCTTTCTCGCACTCCATCCCTGCTAAGGATGTGCATTGGTCAGGTGACAGACATAGACATTGATATTGCCTTTGAATTGCTGCGTTTCACCAGAGCTTCTCCCAGGGCAGAGCTGTTCTATTCTCAACGTAGCGTTTAGGATGCTAACTCAGTTGATCTGTGATTTGAGGGTAGGAAGGCAGACATATGTTTATCGGTTGTCAATTAGTTTTGTTAAACAAGGGATGAATGTGCAGATTTTGTAATATTTGGCGTTCCTTGAACTAATATGTTCTTCACTAGATGTTTTGGAAGCTCAGTCTGCGTCGATGTGTATGATAAGATTAGCAGTATTTTGCTATATTGTTCTGTCATCTACTTCTGATTATAGTTGCACTAGCTATTGAGAAACAGGTTGTTTGATGGTATATCAGAAAGTGTTATTTTGTTCACAGCATTGTGTATATTATTAGTTATGATTCTGGTTCACATTTATACAGATTGTTATGCTATAGAACTTACCTGCTAATGGTCTAATTTCCTTGAGTTTTTTAACAGAGAAGGCAGCCGAGGGTCCTTCGAAAACAGCCTCTCTACCTCCACGAGGTAAGAGTAAGGTCTGCGTACACTCTACCCTCGCAAGATCCCACTTGTAGGATTCCGTTGGGTATGTTGTTGTTTTGAAAAGAGAAGCAGTTGAGGGTCCTTTGGAAACAGCCTCTCTACCCCCACGAGGTAGGGGTAAGGTTTGCTTACATTCTACCCTCCTCAAATCCTACTTGTGGGATTTCACCAGATATGTTGTTGTTTTGAACAAAGAAGGCAGCCGAGGGTCCTTTGGAAACAGCCTCTCTACCTCCACGAGGTAGGGGTAAGGTTTCCGTACACTTTACCCTCTCCAGACATGAGATTTCACTGGGTATGTTATTTTGAACAGAGAAGGCAGTCGAGGGTCCTTTGGAAACAACCTCTCTACCTCCATGAGGCAGGAGTAAGGTCTGCGTATCTGCCCTCCCCAGGCCCCACTTGTGGGATTTCACAGGGTATATTGCCGTTATGAACAGAGAAGGCAGCCGAGCGTCCTTCTGAAACAGTACGGTTTCTGTACACTCTACCCTCTCCAGACTTAGGATTTCACTGGGTATGTTGTTGTTTTGAACAGAAAAGGTAGCCAAGGGTCCTTTGGAAACAACCTCTCCACCTCTAAACTAAATAGGTTTGTATGCATGACATGCACCCCCACATTCCCTGCTTGACAATAGTAGGAATTTGTCAAATTATGTATTTATATGATTGTTTTCTTTTATTTAAATCATAAGTGGATATTTGAAATAATTCCCTAGAGTTATTGAAATATCCACACAACAAATACTCTTGAGCATGATGTTAATTTTGAAAATGGATTCAATTTGCTTTCTTTTTGCCTATTCGACACTAGTTGACCATAATGTTAATTTTGAGTTTAAAATTGTCACTCCTTTTTATGGAATAATGAGATGGCAAACGCGAGAATTTAATTAAATAGGTGACACTCATTTATTGATTAACGTGACCCCAATCATAAATAACTCGACCTATCCGGGCTAACCCACAACAATTAAAAACCATTTGATCGCACTCAATTCCTTAGATGCTTCTCAATCTTTTAAGCAAATAATACTAATATTAAAACTCAAACCCAACCAATTTTAACAAAAAAAAACTCCTATCCTAATTCCTACCCAATACACAACTTGAATTATATACATTAAAATTTTGCATGCCCAAAAAGAACTCCTATCCTCCTCCCTTTACTGCTCACTCGTAGGAGTCGGGAACCCCACAAAGGGGAAGAGAATCAACTGAACATCTCAGTTGTTGGCGGGAATTTCGCCAGCATCCGATCCCCAACTTTGTTCACCCCGAATAATCGTATTGAGTGAATTGTAACTTTCATACGATCTTGTTTGGTGAGCAACAACCGCTTCGTCACAGTAATTTACATAAAGTTTGATTATAATTTAAATTGAGTCCCAAAATGGGTTATCTAAGCACTTGCTACGATTTAAAGAGTACTATTTAAGGCCCAGCCCACACTCAACCCCCGATTTAAAGACACTCAGTTTTGCTGAAATTTCACAAATTTCAACAAAAAAAAATGGATAAAAAATTACATTGTATATATGGAGTAAATTTTGAATCATCTGAATAATATGCAAAAAGGTTAGCTCAGCAGTTCAGAGCATTTAAGGTTTGATTCTCACAGATTGCATTATTTTTTATATTTTTATTTTTTGAACCCATGAATGAAAATCCTGGATTCGCCACTGCATGTATAGTTGTAGTAATCTTAAGGATAAAAAATGTAGTTGATGCTATGCTTGAAGGAAAAACATATTTTTGTCTCGGGGAAAAGCTGAGAGTCTATCGAAAACAGTCTCTCTATCTGAGGTGGGGTACGATCTGCGTACACTCTTACCCTCCCCAGACACTACTTTGTGGGACTACACTGGGTATGTTGTTGTTGTTGTTGTTGTTTATGAGTTAGGGGTAAGATTTGCATACACTCTACCCTCCCTACGCCCTACTTCGTGGGACTACACTGGGTATGTTCTTGTCGTTGTAGTAGTAGTGTCTACTGGAGGGATGAATTGGAAATTTTACAGTTTGGAGATGAAATTTGAAGTTTTAGAATTTGATAAAGAAACTTAATTTTACTTACTATATTGATCCCAAGAAGTTTGTTTTACTCCTATTAAGTAGTAGTCGAAGAAGAAGAAGAAGAAGAGAGAAATAAAGAAAAGGAACATGCTTGGAGGATTAGGTTTCTATTTATGGATTGTGTCTTTGCCAAAAACTTGTGGAGAAGGCTCCTGTTATGGTAAGGCCTGATACTACTGCTATATCTTGGGAACACAAAGGGGTTGGCCTTCTGGGTCAAGCTCGTTGTATGGGGTTTGTCTAGTGTAGTTTATCTCTCCGGTGGTTTGCAGGCTATTGCACATGAGCGAGGTTTACCTTGTGTGCACCCAAAGGGTAGCGACTGTGGGTTCCCTTCGGTGGGGGAGCCATAATTTTCACTAAGGGGGTTCAAAATATGAATAACCAAAAACACGAACTAGTCGGGGGGGTTCAACATCTATCATATATATATATAAAATAATTTTACCCATGTATAAATAGTGTCATTTTCCGTTGAAGGGGGTTCAGATGAACGTCCTAGGCCCAAGCTAGCTCCGCCCCTGGTTCGCTTGTCAAACAAAATAAAAATCTTGGGAACAACATTAGCTTGGGTGATACAAAGTGTCAAGGGGTCTGGGAGATCTCAGAAAGCTCAGATCTTCAAAATAGTCCATGCTGAATGTGTTTGTGCCATTTGGTTGGAAAGGAACCAAAGAACTTTTGAGCAGAAATCCTGGGAAGCTATTGGCCGGGAGATAGCATATATGTGCAATGTCAGGGCAGCCTATTGATTACAATCTTTACTGGACAGTTTATTGTCTAGCTAGAATTTCTTTGCCTTAAGTGCTGGCTATGTCCGGGTAGTTTTTTCTGTTGGATTTCTTTTGAGATAGTTAGTGTGTTGACGGGGGGAAGCGATGGCTCAAGGAGAGAACAGTGCAGACTTGGTTAATCACTCGTTGTGGAGTGTGATGTAAGTGCACAAATTTAACCAAGTTAGCGAGTGTGAGAACAAGAATTCGCTCATATGCAAATATAGTAGCCCAAACAAGGTTGGGGTAGAATCCCGCTGAGAATTGGGAGAAACGGCTTGCTATTGGGATGAATACTAGATTTAGAGTCAATTTCTGTTCTGTAAAGATTGAAGAGATTTAACTACCTATGTCTTTGTAATGTTGACTCTTGGTGATTAATACAATGTTAGTTACCAAAAAAAAGTGTTCACTTTTTAGGAAACATGAAGGCTCATTTATGTTCAGCTGTACCATTAAGGATCAAAATACACCCACCACTACATTTATGACTTAATGGACTATTCTGACATTTTTTCTCCAAATTCTTCTAACAGATGGAGAAAGAGCTGTTGTTAAAGGGAATAAAGAAGATAGAATCAGTGACCTACAATCCCTTTCTTGGTTTTCAGAATCTTATCACCCTTCGTCTGCAAGAGACAACCTTTGTGCCAACCACATCGAACTGTGTCATCAAGGCCCCATATCTTGCCAAATTGACCTTTAACTTATGCCATGGTACTCAATACCTAAACATTGTTTCACCAGTGCTGGAGTCCTTGTACGTTCATGAAGGTAACTCCTATCTCGTGCTAAATTGCTTTATGAACTGCAAGAGTTTGAGTGTGTTAGAAGTTGAATTTGAAGAAGGGGTTGATAATCCAACGTATGATAGAATATCAATTTTGGAGAAGCTTCTTCGTAGCTTTCCTGCACTTGAGGTACTCATTTTGGATTCATTCTTCGTTGAGGTAAGATATTGACTACTTGTTTCACTTGAATATCTTATTGTGATGGACTGATGGTAATTTCATACGACTCTAATTAGAGTATTTGCTCCAAAGCTTTTAAGTGCAGATGTTGTACCAAATGGGCTTCCTTTTACGCTCAACTGCTTGTGGCGTCTTCGGCAAAATGGGTCCGATTTCTTGTGCTCTATAGTTGATTAAGAATTCCCCCAATTTGAGTAAACTTGAGATTTGGGTAAGTAACGGAAAGTTATTAAGTCTTGCACTTAACATGTGTATGATCTGGTTCCCTTTTGCACTTAAGTCTTACAAATTTTGCACATTTGTAAAATTTGTCTTTCCTTTAACTAATATATTCTAAACTAGATGTTTTGGAAGTTCAATCTGTGTCGATGTGTTTGATATGATTAGCAATCTTTGGCTATATTTCTCTGTCATCTACTTCTGATTTAAAGTTGCACTAGCTATTGAGAAATAGGTTGTTTGATGGTTTAGCAGAAATTGTTTGCACTAGCTATTGAGAAATAGGTTGTTTGATGGTTTAGCAGAAAGTGTTATTTTGTTCACAGCAATGTATATATTGCCAGTTAAAAGATTCTTGTCACTGTTATACAGATTATTGTGTTAGTGGTCTGTGTACAACCTGTACTCTTCGGAAGCAAACTCCCTACATCCACAAGGTAGGGATAAGGTATGTGGACGCTCTAGCCTGGTAGCTTTGGTTCAACTCTAGATTTATATAAAAAAAATTATTTAACATGTATAAATAATTTTTTCCAGAATCTAGTAAGCAAAAAAAAATTGTGGTAGCTCTGCCTCGGACTATAAGAAAGCAATTTTAAAACGTGAGGTTTGTAATCATGAAAATGAGATATTTACCTACAAAAATAGGTTAAAAAATGCCGTGATGTGATGATGTAAGAATTTCTTACACTAACCATTTCGTATATAAGTTAAACTCTTATTTAAAATGTAATATCCCTCTCAATATATGCGACACCATTTGACTACAACACTTAAAGAATACAATTATTTATTTTTGAAGTTTATGATTCAAGACAAGTTTTAGGCATTTATATCGCTATAAATCATTTCAAAAAGTAATAAAATTAAAATGATTCTGAATATAGAACTATATATATTCGTTTAGGGAAAACTAAAAAGAAAGCATGCCGCATAAATTTGATCGAAGGAGTATTTACTCCTATTTAACACTCTACCTCCTTTACCCCTTTCTCCTTTTCAGTAAGAGCTCAAGAGCCTTTTTTTGTAGCTCAAAAAGAAAAAAAATAATCAAAATCCACACATTGAACAGAGAGGTAGAAAATAAATCAAGAACAGAAAAAAATTCTTTGTTAATCAACATGACTCGAAGTATGTATTTCTCTCTTTTTTCCCTTAGTTGTTTTCCTTCATTTTCGCTTATAAATTTAAAGCCCTGAGAAATAATTCATTTCCATTTTTTTTTCTGTTTTGCTGCTTGTAATTGTATCATAGCATGTAGACATAATTCATTTCCAATTTTGTTGATTGCACTTTTTTTTTTAGCCGAGGTAGGGTTAAGGTCTGCGTACATCTCATCCTCCGCGGACTCCACTTATGGGATTACACTTGATATGTTGTTATTGTTGTATTTACAGAATTTGAAGCTACTATAGAATGTAAATATTAATGGAGTTGAGTCTATGTTTGAAGAAAAAGTAGCTAGCAGTTTTGGAATTTTTCTGTTCAGAGATGAAATATTTTTGAAGGGGAGCCTAGCGTAACTGGTAAAGTTGGAGTTCACGGGTCCCGCCTGTGAAAACAGGCTCTTGCAGAAATGCAAGATAAGGCTGCGTACGATAGATCTTTGTAATCCCGCTCTTCTCCGAACCCCACACATAGCGGGAGCCTAGTCCATAGGTCTGCCCTTTTTTTTAGAGATGAAATTTTTGCAGTTTTGAATTTGACAAGGCAACTCAGAAATAAAGAAAAAGAACATGATAAGAGAATTAGGTTTCAAACCCTCTTAATACCTTTTTATGTTTTTTAGTAGAAGCACCTTTAGTTTGTTCATTTTGTTTTGTTTATTTTATTTCTTTTACTGTATATTCCGTTAGTTTTAGATTGGACATGAAAAATTGTGGTATTTGAAAAAAAATATTGAAAAAGGTATATGGAAGCTGAAGTTGTGTTTGACACGCATTTAGCTTTAAAAAAGTAGAAGTTTTGTGAGTGAAAAAAAGTTCACTTGAAAACTGATCTTTTTCAAACTTTAAAACTCATCATCAGGAACGACAACATATCAAGTGTAATCCTACGAGTGATGAAACTTTGAAACTCATCTTTTAAAAAAAAATCAGCAGAATATATAACCAAACCAAATGTTGTTTTGAAAAAAAAAAGTTCATGTCCAAACGGTCCCCAAGTGTTTGAACACGCCACATCTTAACTGTGAAAGACAAGGAGCTCACAACCCCCCACCACTATACTTAAGGGACTTCTGATTTTTTTTAATCTAATTTCTTTTGACAGATGGAAAAAGAGCTGTTGTTGAAGGCGATAGAGAAGATAGAATCAGTGGTTTACCAAGAAATGTTAAAGATAATATCCTTGAGCTCTTACCGGTTGAAGACGCGGCAAGAACTAGTATTTTGTCCCAAAACTGGAGATATATTTGGGCCAAGCTTCCAACTTTGGTGCTGGATTTCAACTTCTGTTATAAGTTTACAGAAGTGTCTGAATCCAACTTCAAAGAAGCAGTAGATGATATTCTATTAGTGCATATGGGGGACATTCTAAAGTTTGTTCTTGACATTAGTGGAGTAAGTTTGTCTTCATTTGCAGTTATTGATAGGTGGATGCTTTATGTAACCAGAAAATGTGTCAAGACGCTAACTCTTTGCATTTCAGTAGATGATAATGCCTATAGACTGCCTTCTTCTATTTTTAATTGTTCAACCTTGACACATTTGAACCTCTCCAAATGTGTCTTCAAACCACCAATACCTTTTTTTGGCTTTCAGAATCTTATCACCCTTCATCTGGAAGCGATAACCTTTGTGCCAACCACATCGTTTTGTGTTATCAAGGCCCCCCTTCTTGCCAGTTTGATCTTGAACTCGTGTCATGGTACTCAATACCTAAACATTATTTCACCAGGGCTGGAATTCTTGTACATTTGTTGCGGTCACTATCTCTTGCTAAATTGTTTCATGAATTGCAAGAATTTGAAATCGTTCAGTCTTGGATTTGACAGAGAGGTTAATGATCCAAAACGTAATAAAAAATCAACTTTGGAGAAGCTTCTTGTTAGCTCGCATGCACTTGAGGTACTTCGTTTAGATTCTTTCTTTGTTGAGGTAAGATATTGACTACTTGTTTCACTTGAATATCTTATAGTGATGGTAATTTTCATATGATTTTAATTATTATATTTGCTCCAAAGCTTTTGAGTGCAGATGTTGTTTCGAATGGGCTTCCTTTTACGCTCAACTGCCTGTGGCGTCTTTCATTAGGTGTAGACTTCGGCAAAATGGGTCAGATTTCTTATGCTCTACAGTTGATTACGAGTTCCCTCAATTTGAGTAAACTTGATATTCAGGTAAGAAAAGTAAATATATTTGGTCATATGCTAGATAAATCTCGTTCATTTTTGCACTTCATATTTGTGAACATGAGAATCTAAAATAGCTTGGTATTTCTTTATATACGTTATTAGGTCCTTGCTTATAGTGACAATGCCGAACCAGTTCTGGAGAATCTGAACACGCCATCCTGCTTGGAACGACCACTCTACAAGCTAGAGCACATTGCCATCAAGTTTTTTGAGAGTTCAAAAGCTGAACTGCTTTTTGTAAAGCTATTGCTTTCCTGCACTCCATCTCTGTTAAAGATGTGCATTAATCAGCTTACAGACATTGACGTTGATATTGTCTTAAAATTGATGCGTTTCCCCAGAGCTTCTCCCAGGGCGGAGCTATTCTATTCCAAAGGTATAGGATGTTAACTCAGTTGATCTGTTATTTGAGGGGAGGAAGGCAGACTTAACTTATGTTTATCTGTTGTCAATTAGTTATGTTAAACAAGGGATGAATCGGCAAAATTTTGTAAAATTTGGCCTTCCTTAAACTAATATGTTCTTCACTAGATCTTTTGGAAACTCAGTCAGCGTCAATGTGTATGATACGATTAGCAGTATTTTGCTATATTGTTCTGTCATCTACTTCTGATTATAGTTGCACTGGCTATTGAAAAATAGGTCATTTGATGGTTGTTATCTTGTTTCACAGCATTGTGTATATTTTTAGTTATGATTCTGGTTCACATTTATACAGATTGTTGTGCTATACAACTTACCTGCCACTGGTCTAATTTCCTTTACAGTTTTTTAACAGAGAAGGCAGCTGAGGGTCCTCCGGAAACAGCCTCTCTACCTCTACGAGGTAGGGGTAAGGTCTGCGTACAATCTATCCTCTCTAGACCCCACTTGTGGGATTTCACCGGGTATGTTGTTGTTCTGAATAGAGAAGATAGGGAGTTGTGGGAAACATATGAAGCCAGATTGTTAGTGTTACTTTTGTAAATGTGTTCATATGCATAATATTGTCAAGTCCTCAATAATAAACAGATCCAATTGCCAATGGTTGTAAAGGGTTCTTGGGCCAATAGCCACATTGGTTTGGCCAATATTTTTGGCCAAGTTTAAAAATTTTATCCACATATAGCGTAAACAAAGAGTTTACTTTCATGTATGGTCACTGAACTTTACTCGATTAGTAATCCTGAATTGAATTAGCTCATTTTCAGGGAATCACGACCCTTTGTCCCTGCTCTTATAACACGTGTTTCCCAATGGAGTAGTTGGATCAGAAAAAGGTGAGGTTCTGGTCGTAAGAAATCTAATGAAGCCGATGTTAAAATTGAGATTTTTTCCAAAGAGAGAAATCTCAAATATCTACGATTTCTTCTTATATATCATATAGAAGTTTTGTCGGTAAAGATCATGATTGAGAATTGTTTGATTGTCTTTCTCTGAAAAAATGTAGAAATAGAATCAACTTGAATTCATAGATGCTATGTTACGTATTCTAATTTATAGATAAAAATAACTTTATTGTTCTTGGCCAAAGCATATTCTTAAGATCAATCAATTAGATAACACATCTTCATATGTATACTTACAATGATTAATAAAAAAAAATCAGAGAAATACTATAATCGTTACATATAAATATAATCGAGGAGTGTGGTATGACAGATGGAATCCCTTGATTTTTAATCAGAGATCTCGAGCTAGAAATGAGGAAACATTTAATAGAGAACACTTCCTCTTTAATTAATCATACACTATACGAGTTCGAATTAATCAGATCAATGAATTTCAAATATCAGCAATGCCGTTATTATAGTATATATGTTTTTCATTTTTTATTTTATTTTATTGTTTTCTGAGTATTATTCTAATTTTCCACAAACATATATACTATAGTGGATTATTATTGTCCACAAATCTTGATCACATTACAAAGTCAAGTTGATATTGACAGTGCATTTAATTAAATCTTCAAGTTTTGAATTTTCAATAGAGATAATGCATAAGTACCACCCTAAACTATACGTGAAATTTCAGCCACACCTAAACCCTTTTTTTCTATATTTCTTTGCAACTTATGTTCTGACGTAGAGTCAGAACCCAATCCAATTAGTTGTGGTGATATACACGCGTTGCCACGTGTATAAATGTGTTTTTTTCATTTTTTTTATTTTTAAAATATTTTTTCCTTTTTTTCTTTTTTTTTAAAAAAAATCTTCTTATTTTCTTTGCCTTGTATTTAAAATAAGTCAATACACGTAAAATAAATTATTTTTATTTTTTTTGTATTTAAAATTTTTTAAAAGAATGTATCTTTTATATTTTTCTTTGCCTTGTATTTAAACTTTTCTCAAATGCACATAATTTTTTTATTTATTTTTTACCTTCTTTCATTTTTTTTTATATTACTTTTATTTATTATTTTTATTGTTTTTGTTCTTTCCTTTGGATATAATTTCAAATGCCTTGTATTTAAATATGTTAATTTTGAACGAATACCAAAAAAATGAAGGAAATTAAACTTTAAAAAATGCAAAAAATAAAGGTCACTTTTTAAAAGAATCATTATTTTTAAAAAAATACATACGTATTTTTTCAAATTAAGTAAAAGTGAAAAGACAAGAAATTACTGAAAGAAAAAAAAAGGTGAGGAGGGAAATAAATTTTACAAAGAAAGAAAGGAAAATAATTAAATATGTATAAGTTTTAATGGTATTAATTATGTGTACCAATTAATTGTAAGATGTCCAATTAAAAAAGGACATGTGTCCAATATTGATCAGATTTTTTTTTATTTTTTCGCCTCTCACTTGCTTTCAAGAGAGTGAGCACACTCTATGTGTCACCTCAGCACTAAATGATGTATTTATTACACTTTAAAATAGTTTAGGGGGTAATAGGACTCTTATAAAATTAAAGTGTGTCGTTGGAATTTCTATAATTTAGGGGGTAACTTATGCATTATCTCTTTTCAATATTAAATGTGTTCCTCAATATAAATTATGCAATTATAACTTGTACAAATTGCAATTGGCATCTTTAATGAATGAATAGTGTTAATCAAATCAATTCAAACTCGTGAATATTGTTTTCTTTTCCTTCTTATCCAAGTGTGACTACATAAATAGATCAATTCAAACTTTTTAATTAGTGCAAAGTCCAATTTCTCCCCTTCTTGACCCCCCCCCCCCCACCCCCCACCTTTCTGTACCCAATATAATTCCAATAGTGGAGTCTGAAAGTGAATGTACACAGCCTTAAAAGATTATTTTCGATAGACCCTCGACTCAGGTAAAGTATATAAAAAATCAAATAGGTAAAGCAAACATAGTCGATGTACCACAATATTATTCTAATAGATTCCACTTCGCTTACTTGCAAGACTTCCTCTTTAATCTTTTTAAAAAGGGGACAAGTCAAGTAAGTAAACATTGATTTAGATTATCTATTAATCGATCTAAAAATAGCACACGCATCTCACCCTTCATTCATTTTCGCAACGAAAATATAACCACCATAATAAAAAGAAGGTGAAATAGCTAAAAGTACTCGATTCATTTCACGCCCTTGAATTATTATTCACGAATGACTTGAAAAAGCGAACACAAAAATTCGATTTTGACTTCGTACAGCTAGTGATCACGTTGCCTACGCGCAGAGCCGTTCTCCAATCTCTTCTCAAGGTGCTAAAAGGTTATTGTTTTTAGAACAGACGACAGTGTTTTGCTGACGACTCCTATAGAGTCCTCATATATATGAGATAATGACAAAAAGGACCTCTTACAATTCCTATTATTATAACAATATTAAAAAATTCTGCTTCTGTTTTTAATAAAAAATTGCTTAATTTTCATGTTGTTCTTGTTTATGTGATTCTAAAATTTGATGCCTCCAAAGGGAGCATCTATGTAGTTTGGGAGTTTTTGAATTAAAATCTATTGTTTATTTAGTTTGTCTTTGCAGGCTATGGAATCTCTGGAATTTGTATTTATGATATAATAATGCTAGTATATCATAAAAATATGTATTTATCGAGTTGGTGTAAACATCAAACTTTTTTCGTAACCACCTCTTGCTTTGGATGTTACTTATGGGCATAACTAGGCCGAAATGCACATATACCCGAATTTAGGAGCACCTTTTAAGTCATATCAGCAATGTGTAAAAATTTGCAAGTCTATCTACTTTGAAACAACTTCTAACATGTTGCATTTGAACTTCAATCATATGCAACTTCATACGTTTATGTTGGAAGTCGTACTTTGTCAAGCCTAACTTCAGATACCGCATATCTAAAGTTATTTCGAAGTAGGTAGACATGCAAAAAAAAAAAAAAATACAAGTTAAATAGCGGTATCCAAATAGAGTACACAAGTATAACACAAAATTCCTTGCCAAACTGGACATATATAAACAAAAAAAATCCAAGTAGACTGAATTTTTTTTGGTCCATAATATTAAATGAATCAGTAGCAATCAATTTTAACAACCAACTCTGAATATAGAATATGGACTGTTGTGAATTGTGTGAAACATTCATAGAAATATATTTCTGCATAAAATCCACACCAAAGTCATGTTGTTCCACCCTACTTTATGAAGATATTTTCTTTTTTTGATAACTATGGTGTCTGGGTCAGTTTTCGCGCACCTCGACTAATTCCACGGGATACCTGCCACCTCCCACCAGCAACACGTATCAAGTGACTCTGTCCACCAAGGCTAGAAAAGATGGGAAGAAATCACCTAGTGTTTTTGTCTCTGCTGAGAATTGAACCTGAGACCTCATGGTGCTCAGGCCACGTCATTGACCACTGAGCCACACCCTTGGTGCTACTTTATGAAGATATATACTATGAAGAAAAAATAGAATTGATGACTTCTATAGCCTAACATATTGAAAGCTTGTATTGGAAATGCATCATAATAAAACACTAGAAAACTCACTAGAGTCCAAGTCTTAATTAAGGGAATAATTATAAACTTTATGCAAGAGGAATAAAAGCATCACTTACCTATAATAAAAGTACTATATAAGAATGACCTTATTCCCTTCACCACTAACACCATTGCCATAATAATTTTCTTCAAAATTACTAAAAGCTCATAACAATGGCATTTTTATCTACCATTTCTGGCCATGAAAATCTGGTCCTTTCTAATACCCTAAACAGTAAGTTTAGAGTCAGTAGAAAGCCCTCACCTAGCCAATCTTACAGTTTCCTTCACAAGAAAATCCAGGCTAGTAGTGTCGCGAACTCGTTCCAAACTTTTCAAGTCAAAGAACAAGAAGTTTCATCCAAGGCAGAGAAATTCATCTTGCCTAAGTTTGAGTTTCAAGAATACATGGAAATGAAGGCAATCAAGGTGAACAAAGCACTAGATGAGGCAATACCAATGCAAGAGCCTATAAAAGTTCATGAAGCCATGAGGTACTCACTTCTAGCTGGAGGAAAACGTGTCCGGCCGATCCTCTGTATGGCTTCTTGTGAAGTTGTAGGAGGGGATGAATCTTTAGCTATACCTGCAGCTTGCGCGGTTGAGATGATCCATACCATGTCGCTCATCCACGATGATCTTCCCTGCATGGACAATGATGATCTACGTCGTGGCAAGCCCACGAACCACAAGGTTTTCGGGGAAAACACTGCAGTTCTTGCAGGGGATGCACTTTTGTCTTTGGCCTTCGAACATGTAGCTACCAAGACTCAAAATGTGACACCCCAAAGAGTGGTTCAAGCCATTGGGGAATTGGGTTCAGCCGTTGGCTCAGAAGGGCTCGTGGCAGGGCAGATTGTGGACTTAGCTAGTGAGGGAAAACTAGTGAGCCTAACTGAACTGGAGTACATTCACCACCATAAGACAGGGAAGCTTTTGGAGGCTGCTGTGGTCTGTGGGGCAATAATGGGGGGAGGAAATGAGGTTGATGTGGAGAGAATGAGGAGCTATGCTAGGTGCATCGGACTGTTGTTTCAAGTGGTAGATGATATTCTTGATGTTACTAAGTCATCAGATGAGTTGGGAAAGACAGCTGGTAAGGACCTAATGACTGATAAGGCTACATATCCTAAGTTGATGGGGCTAGAAAAGGCTCGGCAATTTGCCGGTGAGCTGATGGCTAAGGCCATGGATGAGCTTAGCTACTTTGATTCCGCCAAGGCTGCACCTCTTTATCATATTGCTAATTATATTGCAAGTCGCCAGCATTGATAGGCTGAATAACTTATGATGAAGACAATGTATATACCTTAGAAAACTGTCGGTATAAGTAAAGATAAGTGTGATGGAACTGAACTTTGTGTCGTATTTCTACTTATGGGAACAGGTAAAAGACATATGAAACATGCCATATAATAGGGTAAGTTCAGCGACCAAATGCTGATATATTGTCAGTCACCAGTTTTTTCCAACATCTATGTAATTCCAATAACATGGATCATCAGCTCGAAAGCTTGTAACAGAAGTATTTCCACCCAATAGAATTGCACATTAACTATGACTACAATATATAGACATAACAATCGCATTTAGACCGACAAAACCAGCTTTCGGTGGGTACTGGACATACAGATTACTAAACATGAATGCTACACCAAGTGACCAACATTAATGTTTTGCTATTAACATTCCTGATCTGAAAAAATAACGACTTCTGCATACACACAAGCCTCAGGAAGTATGTCTTACATATATAAGTTATAACTCGGGCTATCATTCAGTCGAACAAGGATGAGTATGTGTTTTAATAAAAATATACATGGCAAAGAACAGTCATAGAGACTTCCAAATGCTAGCTTACTATACCTTGCAACAAAAACCTAATCTTCATAAGTACAAAAGATGATGATATAGTTAGTCTAACCCATGACTTTTGGTCGCCAACCCTCAATGACATCCTCTTTTAGTGCCCGCGTGTTGATGAATGATTCCCTGGAGAATATATTCTGAGCACAAAACAAATTCAGGTATAAGAGATTATCCAGTTGGCAACTGTCTCACCAGACCGATAAATGCACGCATAACTACTTGGAGGATCCCTGATCCTTATTCTATTATCCCTAATTCTATTTCTCTATGCACCTCCAAATACTTCTGATCAAAGCCGAAGCAAATTTTAGGTTTCAGTGGGCCTTTATGATCTCTAATAAGATATAAAATCCTCTTGTAAGTCAATACTTGTGCATTTACGTACTACGAATTTAAGAAGAGATGCTCAAGAATAATGAATGTTGCACATGCCCAGATACATCAGAAGGTTAGAACTTGATATTATTCATACGCCAATAAAAATGAAAGAGACCCATAGAAAACTGAGCTGAGAGGTCAATTTTTGTACTAATGACAACTGCCTGTTGTTTTATTTTCAAATCTACAAACGCAGACATCGAAACTATTTCTTAGGATATAAAGAGAGATGACAACAATCTGTGAGGAAGGCCATAAATCTCAATTTTTGAGACTGACAAATAAACGAAATATAACAAAGTCAAGAATGCAAATATCTATAGATTGATCATCATCTTGCATTCATGGGTAACAGAGGCTCTGTTTAGGAATTATTGGGGATGAGAAGCTAATTCTAAAAGCTGACACAGCTAGTTGTTGTCACATAAACTGATGAACAAGGATCTCTATGTACGGAATAGTTATAAAAACAAATAAAGATAACCTAAAAAAGGAACTGCATAAACTTCAAATACCTTCATGTATGATTTCACGTAGGAAAGTGAATCTGGAACAGACCAATTCTTATAGTACCCCAAAGCTATTTCTAAATGATATAGCTTTGGTCCAAGCGACAAATCAGCAGCAGATACCTCATTTCCATTGATAAATGGACCCTTCAGTCAAAAACAAAGAATAACTCCGTCAACAGTAGCTAGAAGCTGGAAGGTATATAGAATTAACCTGTTTGAGAAAGATATGCATAAGGTGGATTTCACATTAGTGTAATTCAGCAAATTCACAATTCCCACAAACCAAGACGTTCGTTTCACCTTTTCAGATTTTTACAAAAAGGGATTCTTTTTTTTTCCGCAATAACAAGGGCTTCAATAAAACATGTTTTGGCTTTCACACGAGAGGGAGACAAAACAAAACGTACAGTAGTTGAAGGCTGTGGCCACCCACAAGTACTATATCAATCAACTCAAGGTCAATTTGGGTTCTTTTTTCATCTTTGATCTTTCTCCTTATTTTCTTCCTGTAATACTACTATTAGAGATTCTAGCAGTGTTAGTGCCAGCTTTATTTTGATTTGGAGAAGATTAAAAGAAAGAAATTTTTTTAAGGTAAGAAAAATGAAACGTGTCTCAGCCCAATTTGTCAGGCTGCATTTGGACAAACCAGGCCGAAGCAGATCCAAGATTTGCCCGATCTAGGTAACCCAACAAATTGCAATTAAAACAAGAGGGAAAACCACTTTTATCTAACTTCAGCGGCAATGTTTTAGAAGCAAAAACATAACATAGTGACAAGGTCCATGAGGCTTGAAGTGAAAAGTGAGAAGTAAAGTCTGTGCTTCTTAAAAGTGAAACATGTAATCCACGGAAAATCTAAAGTACCATAAATCTTTGAATTTAGTACTATAATAGTCAAGTTTCAATTGAAATAACTAATTTAACATCCAATATATAATAATTTAATCCAACTCCTCAGAGTGAGATTCAAAGAATTGACCATTTCTCATCGAAATCATCGCCACTTATCTGAGGCGCATACCGCATAGATTGGCTTCACACATGAAGTGACAACCCATTGCTTTGCTTATCACTACGATGCACATTTTCCTCGGATCCAAGAAGTCATTAATTTGTGAATCTTGGCAAAGGCAATTAAATTTGGCCAAAAACCCAAAACAACCACTTACATTTTCTTTAAGGTAATCATTGAAAGCTGTCAGCTCATCAAGTAAGGCCTGCTCTGTTCCATCACTGGGGTCTTTGCTTTTCAGAAAAGCAACAAACTTCGGGAAGATCTTTGATCCACTACAAAAAAATGGAAGATAATGAGAAACAGTTGTGCACTAAAATGCCAAACAATTAGTAATTAGAATATTCATAGGCAAAGACAATATGAATTAGCAGCTTAACTATGGCTACAAAGTGAAAGTCAATCATAGATCCATACATCTTGGTTGAGAACAGTGGAAGTAAAAAAGTTGATTTTGCAACCTTATGACTGTGAACTAGCTTTTACTATTTACAACAACAACAAACCCAATGTAATCCCACAAGTGGGGTCAGGGGAGGCTAGTGTGTACGCAGACCTTATCCCTACCTTGACGAGGTAGGGAGGATGTTTCTGAAGACCCTCGGCTCAAGAAAAGCTGAAAGTAGAAGCAACAACAACAAGCAGAAACAGCAGCACTATAAAAGATACTCGAAGGGAAAGGAACAACAGGTAGTATAGAAATCTAAGACTAACAAAATACAAGAATAATACTAATACTCCTGGCATAGAACAGCTTTTACTATTTATTCAGGAAAATGATGCATTTTATTGAGGAAGAAACTAAGGGTCGGGGTAATTCTACGTAAAGGCCTGTTTGACTACGGTTGAATTACAACTTGTACCTTAAAAGCTAATGTAGCCCATAGAATAGGATACCTCTTTTTATGAAAGCTTCAAAGATGAAATTAAATGTATAGGAGTCCTCCACTTAGTTTTTGGTATAGCTTTGTTAGGCACACTTTTGTAAAGAAATTATCTTGTAAATCCTCACATATATGACAAGAGGTAAGGCAAAGTCCCCCTCTTCTTTCGTAAGCCTACTTTCATATCTATTGAGGTGCCCAACCAAGTTCTTTTTTTCTTAAAAAAAAAAAAAGAACAATGCTTTAAAAATGTGTGGTACGTAATGGCACAAAAACACAAGTATGTCACATAAGGGGTAAAAAAATTTGAAGGATTCATAAAATGTACAACTCCTATTATTGATTAAAATTATCATATAACAGCAAGAAATGAACAGGAAAGACTTAATTTCTGAAAGGATTTTCAAAATCAAACTGTAGAATCAATTTCAGCAAGAAGAAGTAATATATCACCATGCATGTCTATTGAATGAGAAAACTGTATGTCAATGATCGCACAGGTAAAACCTACACGGAAGCCTTCTCGGGAGGAGTTGTCAGCGAAGGTTCAGGGAACTTCTCCTCCAGTGCCTGTGTGATGACATCTGAATCTGGAACCCATTTCTCGTCAAGCTTAATAAGAGGAACTTTACCTTCAGGGCTTATCTTCAAAAACCTAGATAAGTTGTTATAAAAAAGTTTCAGTTACTTAAAAGATTGCAGCTTGAAAATACTACTAATTTATCATCAAATGTGGCAACAACTGACTTAGATGAACGGGTGTCCAAACTAACCAGTCAGGCTTGTTACTCAAATCAATAAATTTCATGTCATATGGCAGATGCTTTTCCTCCAACGTAAGCAAAACCCTCTGCGTGAATGGGCCTGAATGAGAAAAAGATAGCATTGTGATTCCAAATTTTCAACTGAAAATGTTGTTCTTTTAATAATGCCATTAGTGCAATAATTTGTACCTATGATTTAACAGGCTAGTCCATAAAAAAGGTTAATTAACTGACATGTTGAAACTACAATTCCCCAATAAGCACTTCATGTACTACACCTGCCACCAGCAAGAGAAATCCTAATAGAAAAATTGTAACTTTGAAGTTCTTATTTCATTTCTCTCTTCTTCTTTTTCAGGTTCAGTTCTACACAGGTTCAACTCCACCTATGTGAGCTACACAAAGCATAACCATTCTCAAACCTAGATGAAGGAGGAGAATTGCGTAGGATAATGACTAGATAATTCAACCTCTGATACCGGTTGAATAACGCAACATGGATATAGACAATTCGAATCCAACCCCAACTAGTTTGGGAATAAGGCCTAATTGATTGAGCATTCATAGAGCTATATAATGGTAATTGAAAGGTACCCACATTTTATCAGCAGCAAAATCGTTCTTAGGAATGAAAATACTCTGATACATGGATTAGTTATAAGGAAATTTATGTATTATATTATGTAGGGATCAGTTATTCATGTATTAGTTATTAAGGGGTCATGTAGTAGCTGGTTAGAATTATACGGGTATTAGTTATACAGGTGTTAGTTATGCAGGTATTAATTGTGCAGGTATTAGTTATGCGGATATTAGTTATTCCATCTTTTACCCCGCATAAGATAATACACCAATTCCCTCATAACTTATACATGTATTAGTTTTGCAGGTTTCTAAATTTCAAACCAAACGTCGTATTAATTTTAGGGTAACTTACATAAAACACACATTTTTAGGAGCTAATTACTCTTTTTCCCACTACTTTCCCTTCGGATACATCACAATTTCGTCGAATACATCCCAATCCCATTGGATAAATCCCAAATCACTCGGATACATCGGCATCTTTGGTTTTATCTCAGATATATCGGGTACCCGAATGTATCTGAGGGGTTACAACATGTATCCGCATGTATCTGAGGAGTTACAACATGTATTCGAGGGTTTGAAATGTATCCGATGGGTGTGATGTATCCGAGGTGAGGTGATGTATTCGAAGGGGGGTTTTGGTTAACATGTGGTATATTAAGTAATTAAAATAAAGTAGTGGGAGAGTTAGTAAATATGGCAAGGAGGTATGTCTCTTTAGGTAGTTTATCCTTAATTTTATACATGAAAATTTACTTCCTAACTAGCTACCAAACATTGTATAACTTATACATAAATTAATACATAGATAAGTTACCTCTTTACTAACTGCCAAACGACTCAGTTTTGTTTAGTTATTCATATACTTTTATTCATGTATTACTTATTCCACCTTCTATAGTGCATAAAATAATGCATGGATAACCTCATAACTTATCCCTACATTACTAAAACCTGGATTAGTTATGAGGGAATCTATGTATTACTTTATGCAGGATTTAGTTAGTCATGTATTACTTATTCCACCTTCTTTCGTGCATAAAAAATACATGAATTACCTCATAACTTATACATGTATTAGTTATGCGGGTTTTTAAACTGCAAACCAAACACCATATTAATTTTAGACATGAATAAATTACCTCCTAAGTCCTAACTAGCTACCAAACGTGGTAAGTATTATTTATACAGAATTCAATAATTGCATAACTCATGTTCGAACCAGCTACCCCTAAATTTTAGCATAATCATGAAATGCTTCTTTGACTTTACCATCCCAAAATGAACAAGCATTAAACAATTCGTTTAGTAGCTGGTTTAGAGGTTAGTTATGCAGGTATATATTAATCTTGCATAAATAATACCACGTTTAGTAGTTGGTTAGAATTAAGCGGGTATCAGTAATGTAGGGATTAGTTATGAGGAAATTTATATATTCTTTATGCAGGTATTAGTTATGCAGGTATATATTAATCTTGCATAAGTAATACCACGTTTAGTAGCTGATTAGAATTATGCGGGTATCAGTAATGTAGGGATTAGTTATGAGGAAATTTATATATTCTTTATGCAGGTATTAGTTATTCCACCTTCGAACTTATACATAGTATTAGTTATGCGAGTTTCGAAATTGCAAACAAAACACCGTAATAATTTTATACATGAATAGATTATCTTCTAACCAGCTACCAGACGTGGTATTACATATGCAGAATATGCAGAATTTAACACCAGCATAACTCATGTCCAAAACCAGCTACCAATCGACCCCTAAATTTTAGCATAATCATGAAATACTTCTCTGACTTTACTATCCCAAAATGAACAAGCATTAAACAACTTGTTTGGTAGCTGGTTTAGAGGTTAGTTATGTAGGTACTAATCTTGCATAAGTAATACCACGTTTCACGTTTGATAGCTGATTAGAGTTATGCGGGTATCAATAATGTAGGGATTAGTTATGAGAAAATTTATATATTCTTTATGCAGATATTAGTTATGTGGTATTAGTTATACATGTATTAGTTATTACACCTTCTAACTTATTACATGTATTAGTTATGCAAGTTTCTAAATTGCAAACCAAACAGCATAATAATTTTATATGTGAATAAATTACCTCCTAACCAGCTACAATAACTCATCTCCAAACCAGCTACTAAATTCCAAGAACATCTAAGAAAGATAACAATGTAATAATAAAGCAGAACAATTTCAAGAGGCAATACATACAGTCACCGAGCTTATTTGGGGTTGTAATTGATTGTTTGACGCAAACTTCAAGAGGGGTGATGTCAACTGAAGCCGCCATTGATACAGTGAAAGCTCTTCTGGGTCCTCTACTAAATTTGTTGGAATTGGAGGTGAAAATGGTGTTTAGGAGTGGAGGGCGTTGAATGCACGCAAGGTGTTTGATAGAAGTCGCAAGTGATGAAGCTGCCGATGGTGTTATCTTTACTGTCGACATACTGTGCGTGCTGTTTATCTTTACGCCTAAAATTTTAGTACTAAAATGTGACAAGGTTGCCTTTTTTTTTGATGAGTGGCAATTAGCAATGGTAGGTAGGTGAGAGAGTCCAAGATATGGGGTGGAATTTCAATTTTATCTCTTAAGGACTTTTTTTCTTTTATTTGATGACCGTGGTGTCTAGACTAGAGCATTTTGATATTGGGGTATTTACGTGTATACAGATTAATTTTTATGGAATATTTACAATTGTAGTATTTGGATCGACATCGGGTTATCTAGGTGCATCTAGACTAATTTCACGAAATCTAGGTGGATTTAGATTGATTCTATGGGATACCTATAATTATAGTGTTTGAATCAGCTAGCGCGCATTTTGAAACCGGCTATGTATTACCGGATATTAATCAGTTTCCACCAACAAGTAATTTCGTCTACCAAAATTAGGACAAATGAAAAGAATTTGTCAAATTTGAATCTAAAATCTCGATGATTTCTAACTCACTTGATTGACCACTAGATCACCAGACCCACAACCTTGGATGCTATAAGGGCAATTTTTTTCTTGATTTCGAGGGCTTTGCCAAGTTAAAATTTAGAATTTGTTTGATAAGTAAATAAGAAATATTATCTTAAATGTATATAATATAGAGTATAATCGAATGAGTCGTTTGAGTATGGGAATATATCTTTTGGGGATAATTTTTCATTTCATTTCAAAATCAATCTTCGATTATAAAAAATTTCAAGTCCATTTTTGGAGTTGGATTACAAATTTGGAAAAAAGTGTTCCAAATTTGTTTCTCAACTCCATTTTCGTAAATTTCAATTTTCTCTCCTTTACAAAAATATAACCACACACAACTCCAACTTAATAAATTTCAAATAAAGTGAAAAATATTTGAAATCTATGATCAAACCGCCTACTAAATATACTTAACTTTCATCAAGTAAAACGTGCATTTCTTATTTCTTGCTTGTGAATATTCACAAATTTACCATAATTATCGATTGCTCTACCCAGAGGAGTTCATGGTTCGATTTAAAATCGTTTTGATAGAAAGTGTTTCACCTTCAAAGTAGATTTTTGATGTTAATTCAAGTTTATTAGAATCAAAAGCAAATACCAAACACCAAATAAGAAACGAAAATAAAAAGTTACTCAATAGATTTGTAAGGTACAACATGTGTAAAGAATATGCTTCAAACTTCAAAATGAATTTCTAAAAGATATCTTAGAATGTTGGGCTTCTCAATATGAAATTGGGTCCATTCCGATTTCCGGAAGTCCACCCAATACCTTTTTTGGGCCTGCATTATGAGCCCGTTTCAATTAGCTGATCGTAAATAATCGATAAATATTATGTGTTGATAAACGTTTTAATGTTGAAATTAATTTTATAAATAAAATATTACATATTTGGATAAAAGTATTTAAATTGATAATAATCAGTTGATGTGTTTGGTAAAAAAATATTGATAACCTGTTCTTTGGTAAATTGAATAAAATATCTTTAATTTTTTTACTAAAAAATATTATAAATTTAAAAGAATCTTTGTAAGGAAAGTGATGAACGGTGGATATGAAATGGAGAGAAAGTTAATGGTATTGTTTTGAAAAATGTATTTTGAGAATTTAAAAAAATATTAATGATAAAATAGTAAAAGATTTAGTAAAACTAAAATGCTTATAAGCTGGAAAACTATAAGTTTGGGGATGGCTAATTTATGCCTTTTAACTTATTTTACTTATTTATAAGCACTAAACGCGTAAATAAATCAAAATATGTTTATAAATTTATCAAGTACTTGCGAATTACAACACCAACAATAATAATAACATAATCAGTATAATTTCATAAGTGAAGTATGGAAAGGGTAGGATGTAATTGCAGATCTTATACCTACCTTTATGATATAGAAATGTTATTTCGGAGATAGACCCTTGGCTCAAAAGAAAAAAATTCCAAAATAAGGTTGTAAGAAAAATACGATAAAAAAATAACAAGATACAAAGCAAATGAAATAACATATAGCATTATACATTCAAATTGATTTTATTAATTTGAATTGATTTTTGATAAACTCATGATCATGAGTGTAGGATAATTTTGAAGATTCATTGTATAGGATAATTATTTATAAGCTTGGAAACCTTAAAAGTAATCTCACTCTGAATAACAAAAAACTTTTTTAACACTCTACTCAAGTAAGGGAAAAAAAACTTCTCCCTGACCACAATTAATTAAATAGAATAAAATAATTAAGATAAAGATGAGATGCATTGATCTTATCCTATGATAACTTAGGCCATAATTAAAGTTGTAAGTTCTTTGATTAGCATGCTAGGTAACTAGTACTTAATTAAACTACACATGCACATTTTAATAGGTTAGTATTAATTATGACCTAAACCCAACTTTTTTAGTCCAAAATCAATAATTACGCTAGGGCCTATCGTGAAGTTTGACAAACCAACATGTGTTGTGGTGGGTGTTTTTCTTTTGTTTCTTTTTTATAATCGTGATGTGCGGGTCAGCTTACGTGCAATTTGATTAATTTCACGAGATACATGCCACATCCCACAATTAACAGGTACCAAGTAACTCTATCCACCAAGCCTATAATAAATGGAAAGAAACCACCTGGTGTTTTTATCTTCGTTGAAGCGAGATTTGAACCTAAGACATCGTTGGACCACTAGGCCACACCCTTCAGTGCATGTGGTGGTGGGTGTGTTGGGGTCACCCATACTTAATGATGTTTCGGGTTTGAGCCCTGAGAATGGAAAAAATTATGTTAGAAGCAGTGTCCACAAATGAATTCTACAATAGCGATTCAAATTTAATCAGACTTCAATATAAACATCATAAACCGAGTAAAAAACCGAAAAAAGAGAGGATAATTTGACAAGAAATGAATTCAGTAAAAGTTTGACACGCATGAAGTTTAAAAAGAAAATTACTTCAGGAAAAGTTTGACAGTTCACCTGACAACTTTCATTCATTCATTTTTTACCTATCAGTAGTTAAAAAGAATTTAGCAATTTGGTTGGTAAAAGCAAATGGTAGGTCAAAACTCAAAACTTCTTGGATCCAACACAGTAATTACAATATGCAAATTTTAATTTCAAGTCAAGAATGATACTCTAAAAATAAGGATAATTCGTTGCACGAGATATTTTACATTATGTAAGATTTGGAATACAATAATAGTAATAACATATTCAATGTAATTTTACAAGTGGAGTTTGAAGAGAATGATGTGTACGCAGTCTTACCCTTATCTTTATGAAGGTAGAGATATTGTTTACTTAAATTTGGGAGAAGGTTGCATTCCAAGGAGATAGATATGATGCATTGCAATTTACTTGATATTGCAAGCATTAATAGTGGCATAATACATAAACGTGACTTTTAATTTGGCCTCATCTGACATATATTCCCTTTAACTTTGGGCATGCAAGGTAAACTATTAAACTTGTATACAATTGAACAAATAAATACACGCGTCCTACGTGACATCTTACATGACAATTCGCATGAGACGCCAAGTAGAACTCGTCACATGTGTGTCTACTTATTCAATTTTATATAAATTTAAACTCGTGCATATCCAAAGTTGGAGATCATATATGTCAGCCGAGGCCTAGTTAAAAGGCACGTTTATATATTATGTCCATTAACAATTGGCTTCACATCTTAAATTCGTGACTTATAGGTTATAGATCACACAGATAATTCTTACGTTACTTCAAACTCCCTCGAAAATCTTATGTAAAAAATTAATAATTTACAATTTCCATGCATTCAAGTAAAAAATAAGAGCGCTCCCTAATCATAGGCCGATGAAGTTCATGTAAATGGGTTCAATTGAATTCAATATTTTAATTTTGACGTAGAAACATAGGTATATGTGTAGAACATTATTGAAAATTTCAACAAAGATCAAGTTCTGAACCTATAAATTTAAACGTTCAGTAAATTCAATGGCAAGAACCTTAAATGTGAAATTTAACATAAACTATGTACTATCAATCACAATTAATCATATCAAAGCTATTTGAACAATTTTCAAATTAGTGAAAATTGAGATGTGACTTGTTACCTTATTCTAACTAGGCAAAATTCATCATATCAAGGTAAAACTTTTTTGGAGGCAACAAAATATATTATGTAGATCTTGAAGAGTGTGTTAGTAGGACCCAAATGTCCAAAATCACACAAGTAGAACCATGTGCAAAAAAAATTTTAATGTGGGGGATATCCCAAAATTTGCACCCAAAATAGTATTATAGAGCCCCACATTCCACATTATATTATATCCTTTTTCTTTTTTTCTTTATTGCTATGGCTAAAATGTTGCCTGGACAACAGTGAACACTTAAGTGTGTGCCCCCTTCCCACTCCCCTTTCTTTTTTGTTGGAGGGATCAGCGGTGGAGTCAGAAATTTGATGAAGAATATGCGAATTTTTCTCTCAATTATGTTAAGAGTGTGAAAAATATGCTATACATTTATAATAATTAATATTTAATTTCTATATATATAAATTTTTGGTAAAAAATGTACGTCGGATCACCCTTCGTGTAAAGCGGCTCCGCCCATGAAGGGAACCCTCAAAGTAAAAGGGACACATACACAAAGAAAGAAGTGGGAATTATTGCTTTCTAGATTCAACTTTTGAACCATCGAAGAGTGTGGTAGAGTGGTTAGTATTCCTTCGCTTTTAATCAGAAATTTCAAGTTTAAGTACGGGATATGGAGTTATTGGTGATAGGGAACATTTTTTCCCAATATGGGACTTTCCAATAGTTTAAGGTAGATCGATTGTAGTATTATTTTGTGGTACTACTGTTCAGTTACTATTTATTGTTTTGTTACTATTTATTATCTCGTGTACTTCTATTACGCTTTTTGTAGTGTATTTTATTTGAAACTTTCCATTACAAAGAGAAATTAGTCATGTTGCAAAACAAAAACCTAACATTGAAAGGAAAACCAAAAAAAAGAACAATTGAGTACGAATTTCCTTCTCCTCTAAGATTTGACTAAGAAAAACCTCTTATACAGTTATATTTTGAGAGGGATTTTTTTCTTATCTTGTCTGAAATAAATTTATTACTATCTCGTTGAGTTAGAAATATTAGAAAAAGTGTAATTAATATCTTTTTCAATTTCAATTCTATGTGACCTTGGTAGTTTGAATGAGATCAAAATTTAAGAAACAAAGGATAATTTTTGAAATTTGTGGTATTACATGTAAAATTTATTTGGCTATAAAAGTGTGCTATTAACAATAAACTAAAAAGGTTAAAATTTAAAATTTTATTCTTTTTCTTAATATACTATATAATAAAAAAAAATATCACATAAAATGAAACGATTATTTGCTTAAACCTTTTTAAAAGCCAAAAAAGGCAAAGAAACAAGTTAAAAAGTGAAAAATATTTACAAGTGTTTAACACTCAAATGTGTGCCCCCTTGCCACCCCACCACCTCTTTGTTTTTGTTGTTGGAAGGGGGGGCCCTCAAAAGTCACATTACAAAGAAAGAAATGGAAATAAATGCCTTTTATATTCAACTTTGATGTCTCAACAATTAATAATCTTTAAAGGGAACATAGTGCACATGGGAAGAGCATGGTTCATTGCCCTTGAAGATTCCTATTGGGAGGGCATGTTGTACCTAAATAGTATAAATGGTGTAAATGAGGTCTTATCTTACTTTATTATACTCCATATTTCTCTTTCCTCTTACTTCTCTTTTTTTCTCCAATTGTGGAAATTCATTTTGTGGATGTAAATCCATGATACATTCTTGATTGGCATAATACGTAAACATGCCCTTTTAACTTAACCTCAATTGATATTTATGTCCTTCAAATTTTGAGTGTGCATAGATAGACACTTAAATTTACATAACATTAAATAGTAAACACATGCATCCTACGTGTATTATGTCCGTCTTGTTCAATTTTATATAAATTTAAGTGTCTACTTATGTACGTCTAAAATTAAAAGACATAAATATCATATGAGATCAAGTTAAAAGGATTGTTTTCTGATCACTTCATTTCTCAACCATGAATGAAGATATGACTAGAGTATAATCTTGCAAAAAGAAAAAAGTGGATTTGATAATATTAATACCAAACTCTCTAAACCTAATAAGGGTTCTTCCTACTTAGACTAAAGTTCATATCATGATTGTTACTGTCTAAGCACATGACGTGTCATTGTTTGCTTTGATTTAACGAATCTCACAAATTTATCTTTTGATTTATTTTGTTATTGAATTTAAAAACGCGCATAGCAACAGAATGTGTGTTATGTCTAGTAAAGATTTTTAGTTTCCTGTCCCGTTTTTACTATAGGATATGCCGACGAGGTCATGTGCACTTTTTTTCAGAAGTTTGGCAACCTAAAAGTCTTTCAATTCATGTATTTGACCCGCCACACACGATGGACTTCACACTGGCATGAAAATAAGAAATAAATTGATCTCTCATCCAGCTTTTACCTTCTTCAATAGCTAAATTGAAGCATTTCTTCTAATTCTTGCAGTAAGAAAATATTACACAAACATCGAGAACGATCTTCTGTAACAGGTATAATAATAGACTATAATTTGTGCTTGAGATTGGTTGCACTATTTGACTAGGAAACCAATTCAATAATTATGCAAATTATGTACTTGATTTAATGCATCATACTATTCATCCCAAAGTAAATATTTTAAAAAAATGAATTTAGGTTAGCACTAGCAGTCTAGCACACTACAAAAAAAGTCAATCTTTTTCTGTTAATTATTTTATATTAGAAGAAAGGGAGATTATATTCCACTTTTGTTAGGTACAAATTAACTACTTTTAGAAGTACCAAGTGAATGAAGCATTTAACAAGATTTGCAAATGTACTAATATGAAAAAGGAATTAAATTTAGACACAAATGCATTTTGTTAACCACAAAAAACTACCCCATATGGTTATAAATTATAATATGAACAAAATACTGACCATTTCTCTGTCTTGATGACACAAATGAAAAAAGAAAAAATGATCTTCAAGGTTATATTTCTACATTAAGCAAGTCACGTGTCAATAATTATACTACATGATATTAATGGCAGACAAACTTAATGGTTTTCATTTTTCAACTCAAAATGATAGTTAATTTTCTCAATTTTAAAAGAAAACTTGAGTCAATGTTTACTTGTAAGTAGATACTATGAAAGGGATCACCACCAATAATAACAATGGATTCAAAATTTAAATTTTATGAATTTAATTATTAAGATTTTTAATATTGGATTTGTTATATTTTTAAAATTATCAATTCAGATTTATTATTTGTTGAAATTTTCTTTATACATAAAAAGATTAGGCTCCATGTTAAAAATATTGGATTCAGATAAATTCAGTGTCTATATATTGCACACTGCATCTGCCATTGATCACCAAAAAGTTCGATGAGATGGATGAAATTTCTACAACCTTATTTAGAGGTGTTGGATCTCTTCTTAAATGAATCTTATACGATACGATATCTCAAGTAATTTAGCTAATAAATTTTAAATATCAAATGATTATACAATACGAAAAAATAACATGAAAGGGAAGACTAGTACTGTTTATATATGATTGATGAAGGACTTTAAGAAGTATAAAGTTGACAATTTAGACATAAGAATTAAATAAAATAATTCATTCACCCGTGTGTGTGATTTTGATAAAAAAATTTATCTACAAGTTCTTGAAAAACAAGTACATTTAAGTTGACAAAGGTAAAAGTAAATGAAGAAAAGATATCACTAAACTACATGAGACTTGAAGAATGTATTACTCCCTATTTGACTTTTTGAACTTGTTATTACTATATAGTCAAGTGAATATATTATTACTCCCTTCGTTCACTTTTACTTGTTATTTTTTAACCTGACACATCTATTAAGAAAATAATTATTAACATGACTATTTTATCTTAGTACCCCTATTAATTGATGGTTACTATTGTGTCTTGAAATTACTTTAGAGAATAAATAATTAATGCTAAGGATAAAATAAGAAGAAAAAAAAGTTGTCCTTCCTTAATATGTCAAAAATAACAAGTAAAAGTGAAAAATCCAATTAGAAAATAATTGACAAGTAATTCTGAATGGAGAAAGTACTAGTTTATATCAATTTGAATTGTGGTGCAATGATTGGGATTCCTTCCATCTTTAGTAAGAGATTTCGGGTTCTAGTTCTTGGAAATAGAAAAGAGTTTTTTGGGAGCGCCTCCAAAAATGCGGCTCGCAATGCACGAATGAATTTAATCAAATTTCAATATAAATATGAGATGCCGTAATAAAATAAACAAGAAAAAGTTTATATTCGTTCATTGTAAAACTATTTTATAATTCATTAAAGAGAAAGTTTTGAAAGAGTTGTGTCCAATACACTGAGTTTCTGGCCAAATATAATTCTAAGTTGAGCGAACAAATATAATGTACTCAATGAAATTATATGGTGATATAACTAGACTGAACGAATAAATACAACTCTAAAACAGTACTTATAAAGCGTAGTAAACTATAATTACAAATAATAATTATGATCCAAACTACAATTATTTCTAAAATTTCCTCAATATAATTTTTAAGTTTTAATCTCATAAAAAAAAATCTCTTATAATGAATTACAATCTGAATCAGGGCGAAGTTATAATTCTTCTTACAGATTGGATAGAATCCAATTACATTGATCCAAATATTGTATTACTAGGATATATTTTTTTTAAAGAACATCTCAACATGAACAAATAATTTATTCAATAATTCATCTTTTTAAAATTTAAAATTTTAACTTCACCTCTAATTTAAATAAAAATAACTCTACAAAGATCTCATTTATTTTATTTATTGATCCCATGTGTTATATACCATATGGATCTCCTCTAGAATAGGTGTAGATTTTCAGTGAGTAATATGTGCTTGTTTTAGTCAACGTAAATAGTGAGTATCTGAGCCGATCGCACTATTATTGCATACTTTACTTATGAAATTTCACTGAATATGTTATCGTTATTGTTAAACAGTGAATATTCATTACTATAATATATTCGATAATTAAAGAAGAAAAGCAAATTGTACTAGTACTATTCTCAAGAATTATGATACTGTGAACTAAAAGGAAAAAAAAAACAAAAAAAATAAATTATTTATTTCACAACTCCCAATCAGCCAAAATGAAATAAAACTTTTTCCCCCAAAACACCATATCACTCTCTAGATACACCTTGACATACAAATGTATGAGGAAAAAAAAAAATCTAACCAACCACAAAATATTGCCCAACAAAAAAAAAAAAAACTACAACAAATTATAAAAGTGGTTAAAAAGTAAAAAAAGAGGCTGACTTATAAATAAAGAGGTTAAAAAGTAAAAAACATTGATTTGACTCATTTTTAGGCACGTCTCTCTCATTGTCCCCTTTCCCCACCCACCGAGTCGACTCAGTTTCCTCACTGAGTTGACTCGCCGGCACCGCCTCCGGCCCCCGTGAGCTGCCACGCCGAGGTGGCTATTAGCGGCCGTGTATGCCACCCTAGCATAAGACAACCGTCGTTCTCCTCCACCCTGTAACCGTCGCCGCCGGCGAAGAGAGCTAAGAGCATCGAGGCTTGTTTGAATGCGTTGGATCCGAGATGAACCGGGTCGAACCCGGCTGAGTTCATCCTAACTCGCCATTGACTCAGTGACTCGTGACGTTCGACCCGGTCCAAACCTTCACAAGCCACAACGTTACATATCTGCCTCCCTAAGTACACCTCAGACATGACCAAATCCTGGTTGTTCACAGGTGGCTGAGCTATCAGCCCGGTCGGAGAAGACAGTGAAGACGACGAGCTCTCTAACGAGTCAAACATCGTCGAGTAGTAATGCAGTGCCTCGTTGAACCTGTCAATGAATACGCTCGCGTTGTGGCTCGCCTCCTGTTCGACTATCGTTATGATTTTCGGGTTCATTTGCTTGATGGAGTTCAAGACTTTTTCGATTGCTCCCGGCCTGGATAGCAACCGGTGCAGCTCGAATACGGAGTTTACAGCTACTGCTTCTGTTTCACTTGGCCTGATATTGAGAATCGAAGCATCTAGATCAGCTAATGAATTTGCTACGAATCCACGGAACTCGAATTCGACTCCGATTGTTTCAGCTAACTGAGCTAATTTCCATCCAACTTGTTGCAAAGCATCTGTGTTGTCAGGCTGTGGAGGGCCAATTCCGGTGAGCCTAAATGCAGGCGGTCCACCAGGACGTAAAGCTAATGCTTGCATAAGTGCAGGCCATTGCATACCTTGTTTTAAACTGAAATCCACCACATGAACTTTGCTGCAACCAGTAAACGCTTCAAGAATAGCTTGATTTGCGGTGAAATGAGCGAATTTGAGGTAAGGGCAGGTTTCGTAGAAGTGCATCTGTAAAACATCGGTGTAGGATGATTCAATTGAATCCTGTGGGTAAATCTTGTAGATTCTCCTTGCTAATGCTTCCGCGAAGTAAGTTGCAACTTTTCTCATAGCACCAGATTGCGAAACAGCAAGAATACCTATGTGTCTAACGAGTGCATCAGCTAAATTAAAATTCTCTTGTTGAACAGCTTCAGCACAAGCCATTAAAGTATGTACTAGACGAACCCCAGTTTCCTGTGAATCGACTAGTACTACCGGCCTTGCTGAATCTGTCAACGAGTTGTTGCTGCTGCTACCGCTGCTGCTGTAGAACCTCTGCCTTTTATTGCTAATATCCGAATCTGCCTCGTTCTTACTGTTGTTGCTGAAAACAGCACCACCAGGTATAGCCCTCAAATCATCGTCCGAAATAGTTGTTTTATTTTCCTCGTGGTTAATGTTGTTCCTCGAGAAATCAATGATGGTGGATGAAGATCCACCACCGGAAACAACCAATTCGTTGTCTCCACCAATAACACCACCACCTCTACCCATATCGAAATTGGTTGAAATCGATGTGCTGTTGAGCTCGGACAGCATGCTCTGTACCCAACCGGATAGATCAGATGGATTCTTGTGCACTGTATCTGTAGAAAGATGAGTAATTCCATCTTCCATAGTTGTACCCATAGCCATCTCAAGCTGTTCAAGCTTTTGTGCAACTTCAGCCATGTCTGATGACTTCACTTTGTAACCCAAAACAGCTAAAAGCTCATCCATTCCTGCATCTGGTTGCTCTTCCTCTTCTGGTTCCCAAATCTTGGATTTACCAGAAGAGGAGGAACCCTTTTCGCGCTCGCGATCTCTCTTCATTTTTCTTCTCTAATTTGTTTGGGAGAGGGTTTTTTTTTTTTTTTCTCTAGAGTGACAAGTGCTGGAATTTGACAAGCAATTGGTCTCAAGAAAGCTGGGGATGATTTTTTTTCATCAATGGGGGAAGAGTTTGAAGGGGAAAAAAGTCTGATTTTTTTGCTTGGTTTTTTGCATCAAAAAACTTTCAGATTTTGGGGGACTGTTTTTTTCTGATTTTTTTTTTATAATTTATATTTGCTTTTGCTTTTATTTTTTTTTGGTTTTTGGGGGTTTGTAAAGGGAAGAAGAAGTGCTCGTGAAGAGGGGCGCAAGCTTCAAGAGAGGAACAGAGAGGTGAACTGGAGAAGATAAGGAAGAGAAAAGAGGCCAGCAATAAAATGGGTTTTTTTTTTTTTTTTTTTTTTTGAGATTTACAAAATTATTTGATATTTACGTTGAGATTCGATTAAATTTAGATTTGCACATTATAAGATTCATTTCTTGGGGGCGATATTTACAAGAGATTTTTTTTAAAAAAATTCTAAGGACTTGAACTTGAAATTTGATTAAAGTTGAAGGAATCTCAATCATATTATCACAATCCATGTGAGTAAATATAGTACTCCCTTCGTGTCAATTCACGTGGTATATTTGACTTGATGCAAAATTTAAGAAAAAAGTAAAGGTTTTTAAAATTTATAATTTAAAATAAATTTTAAATATTTATATGACTATAAATTATTTTATTAATGATAAAAAGAGAATATTTTTTGGTTTAATTATTTTTAATTAAAAAAAATGATAAGTTTTTGGAATAGATGTCACATCGATTGAGACAGAGAGAGCACTAATTATTACTATTACTATTTCCTTCGCTCTAATTTATTTGATCTACTTTTTTTTTTAATTTATTTTAAAAAAATAACTTTTTTCTTTTTAATTTAATTTTTCATATGTCATGTTTAAGATCACAAAATTAAATGATATTTTAATATATTAAACATATTTTTAATTTAAAATCACAAGACTCAAAAAATTTCTTTATTTTCTTAAATTCTGTATCAAGTTAAAATAGATCAATCAATTTAAAACAAAAATAGTACTACTTTTGATGTCTTATTTTATGAGATGAGATACTATAAATTAAAATTTGGATGAAAAAGTGTTGGAATTTCTTTACAAAAAAGAATTTTGTGAAAAGCTTTTTAACAGTTTTCCCACTCAAATGTCTTCAATGGAGTTTGGTTCAAAAAGTTGAAGAAGAACTTTTACAAATATCTTTATTTAATCTCTTCTTTTTTTGTAAATATTACTTCCTCCATTTCATAATAAATGATTTTTACCTTTTTATTTTTTGGTTCAAATATAAATTATATTTTTCGTAATTAATAAGGTATTAATTGTTCTCTTTTAAATTTACCATTATTTAATAGTTACTTAGTTTTAACGTAATCAAGATATCTTAATTCCTTAAAATACTTCCTTTATTCACTTTTACTTGAACACTAAATTAAAAAGATATTTTAATTTTTATTTGTTCACTTAAGCATCAAGAAAATATTGTACCCTTAATATTTTCACGAGCCCTGTTCAATATGAAGTCATCTTTATTAAAAAGTATTTTATCCTTTAACTACTGAAGCTTTTCGATACGAGTTCAAATCCAATTAAACTCTAACACAAATATCAAATAGCGGGTAGAAAACTCAAAAGAAAAGTATAAAACGATGAGCCAATATAGAGGACCACAAATGATGAACCAACAGGGATTATGGTGGAGCAACAAGTATTTTTATATCTTTAATAAAAAATCTCGAGTTCGAGCATTATTAAAAATAAAGTCATATTTGTTAGAAAATATTTTATCTTTTTATGTAAATTTTTTTTATACAAATTCAAACTTAATCGAACTTCAATATAAATATCAAACATCAAATAGAAAAGTATAAAGAAATGAGTCAATATAGAGGGCCACAATTGATGAACCAACAAGAATTATGATAGAGTGACAAGTACTCATTCAACTTAATCAAAGATTTTAAGTTCAAACACTACTAGATCTAAACTCGTGTTTGTTAGAAAGTGATTTATCTTTTAATATGAAACTTTTCAATATAAGTTTAAATTTAATCAAATTCTGATATAAATATCAAACACCGAATAAAAAATTCAGACGAAAAGTACAAAATGATGAGCTAATATAGGGTGCCATAAATTCTCCTTTAACTAAAGATCTTGAGATCGAACTCTACTAGACATGAACTCGTGTATGCTATGAAGCATTTTATCCTTTAATGTAAAACTTTTCAATACGAACTCAAATTTACTCGAACTCTAATATAAATATCTCAGAAAAAAAAGTATAAAATGATGAGGTAATATAATAGGGGCCCCATAAATTGTTGTGGTGCTTAAGACATAGTAATGGTGAACCCATGAGTTGGTGTCATTGATAGTGTAAGTACATGCATATATTTGTGGGCTGCCTCTGGACTTGCTTTTCTAAGCTCATTTCCAGTGCTGCCACGCCTCTTTTTCTTCCTTTTTATGTTGCTGCTGACGGCCCTCAATTCCCCCCACCTTTCTTACAACCATTTAACGAACTACAACAACCAATTTTAAATATTTTTAGGTATGAGTTTATGGCTACGTATTTGATCAAATAGGATCGTCACAATGAGAGCTTTTGATAAATTATTACTACAAATCTGATTTAGTGGAATGTGATTAATTTTATTTGTTATTGTTTAAGGTGAAAAACTGGATTAAAAATTTTCTCTGTATATCGTATTTAATAAAAGGAATTGATATTTATCCTAATTCAATCTGAAAAGTAAGTTTATAAGGTGAGAATCGATAAAAACTCTATAGAGAGGTTATCTCATTTCAAAAGTTCTAATATGAGACTCAACAGATAGATAGATAGATAGATAGATAGATAGATAGATAGATAGTGCAACGTCGAATAACAAATAAATTAAAATGAGTTTTGACTTTAATATCAACAATAACATAACGATAATAACAATAAAAATAATAATAACATATTCAGTATAATCATACAAATTAAAACTTAAGGATGGTAAATATACACAGACTTTATCTCTACCTCATTTTTAGAAAAACTGTCTCAAATAGACTCTTAACTCAAAAAAAAAAAAAATCCTTCTTCAAAGCAATTAAAAAAAAATAAAAAGCAAAAAAGAAATAGAAGATTGTAACTCAACAATAACTACAACTTTAATATCATGATTTAAAAACAAGTAAACATTAATCTTAATTCACATAATATCATCCAAGACATCTCAATGTACTTTAAAGAAAACACATTTTATAATATTTTCATCTACGTGTCTTTCAATTGGGCTAATGTAAATAACACGTCGGCAATATTTCTAATACTATAGACTATACTCTATAGTACTATATTAGAGAAGAAAATTATAAAGAACAAAAATGAGAAGCTAAGTGAAAAAAAAAGAAAAAGCCTAGGCCTGCGGCTGGGGCTTTGGACAAGGGTGAAGTCGTCAGTTATTTTATCTGTTTTAATTTATATGATATTTTTTTAATTAATTTTAAAAAAAATAAAAATAATATATTTGATTATTTAATTAATAATATCTCAATTTATCTTATATTGGATTTCATTTATTTGATAAAAAGATTCAAAATTTAAAAGGATAATTTTGAAATATTATAAAATCTTTTTATATTTCTTAAATTTTGTGCCAATTGGAAGGAGTTTTATATTTCAAAAAAAAAAAGTTACACATTTAACTATCCATAAAAATTAATATCCTTCATTCTCAATTTATATTTGGGGTACTTTTTCTTTTAGTCTATTTCAAAAATAAATATATTATATTATATTAATTTTTTTTAATTATTCTTAATAAAATGATTTATAACTATATAATGGACAAAGAATGTTTTAGACTATGTATTACAAAAATCCTCTTTCATAATTAAAATTTATATCAAATCAAATGATAACACATAAATTAACATATATATTGGTCCATTCAATCATATTTATCGGTTATTACTTGGGTGCTATCTAAAAAGACGTACCTCCTTACTATATTTACTAACTCTCCCACTATTTTATTTTAATTATTTAATATACTCATGTTAAGCAAAAAAAACACTCGGATACATCCCACCCATCAGATACATATTGTAACCCCTCTGATACATGCGGGATGCCGATGTATCAGAGGTAAAATCAATAATGTCAATATATTCGAGTGGTTTGGGACGTACCCGAGTGGTTTGAGATGTATTCGATGGGATTTGGGATGTATCCGAGTGATTTGGGATGTATCGGATGGGATTGAGATGTATCAAATCCGAATGATTTGGGATGTATCCGATGAGATTTGTGATGTATCCGACGGGATTGGGATGTATGCGAGTGGTTTGGGATGTATCCCGATGGGAATGTGATGGGAAAAAGTGTAATTAACTCTTAAAGATGTGTGTTTTAGGTGAGTTATCCTTATTATTTTGATGAATAATTTTTTTTAAAAAAAAGGAGAGTGGGGCCCACAACCCACTGGGCACTGCAAAAAAAAACTGCAGGGAACGAACGACGCCGTACTGACACGTCTAGGATGATATTGGTCCATTGAGGCATGTGATTGATTCTGCTATTTTCCGATTCTCCCTTTCATTCTGGTCCCTCCTTCCCACGTTACTCTCCCTCAATTTCATACTACTTGCCTAAATTAATAATAATATTTTTTTTTTCCAAAAATAATAATGTGCATTATTTTTGTTGAACTAAATCAGATCTAAAAGAAGTATTTTTAATGTGACATGATATTGTCTATTTTAAGTTGAATTGAACAGGTCATTTTTTAAATTGTTCTTGTCTTGAGCCGATGGTCTATCGAAAAACAACCTCACTATCTCACCTCTGAGATAAATGTGAAATCTGCATACACTTCATATTCCCCAAGCCCTATTCTATGAAATTACATTGGGTCTGTTGTTGTTGTTGCGTCGAGTCAACGGGGTTTTCCCAAAAATTACTTCATTATCATTAAGAGTATTTTAATCTTTATGTTTTATTATGTAGCTTTCAAATCTTTTCAACTAGTTTGTTCGCATACCAACATCTCTAGTTCGAATTAAGTTTCACGTGATCGTCATTATCATGATCTACGAGTCAATTTTTGTGTTTTACACGCATGATCGAGCACTTTAATTAGTCCATCGAAGTCCAGAGCTAGTTTTTTCTGGTGCGTTGAACTTTGTCATGGTAAAGATGATAAAACGGATCACGTTTCATCAATCTGTCATTTTTCATATCCGTCTCGTTCAATCACTGGCTCTGACGATAATTATTAGGTTAAAACCAACCAAAAGATACTCGTAATGGTGTGATACCATACTTTTCAGGCCAAGTCTGCATATTTTTTCTCGAAAGATCTCATACTATTAAGAGAATTCTTACTCCTAATATATAGCTTTTCAATTATTAATATGAGACTTTTTTTTTATAAGCTCAATAATTTTATATGAGTGTTTGGCAAAACAACAATTTTAACAAATATATGACTTATAATACATGAAAAGTAGTTTTAGAACTAACCTCTTAGACATTCCATGCAATTTGTGCGACTTTTAAGAATAAGTTCTTAGGGTGAAATGGATATTAGAAATTAAAATAAAAAAGTTTCTAGATATAAATTTTTTAATTCTTTTTTTAAAAATATACTAAAATAAAAATAGTATCATACAAAATAAAATAACGCTAAACATTTCTTTTCATATACCTTGGCTAAATAAAAGCATGAAGGAGTAATGATGAAAGTGGAAAATTGATATTATAAATAGAATATATACTCCACCTAATATATTGAATAATGTGAACCGATGGTATTTTGAAAATGACATGAAAGGAATCTATATTAAAAGTAGGACTACAAAAAAATTGAATTTACAAGAATTATTTTGACACCTCACCTTTATTCAACTAATGCCTCATCTCATCTCAACTACAATGTGACACTTAATAGTAGTAACATTTTATGGAGTTCAAATAAGGTTAAAAAATATCTATGCATTTTATTAAAAGGAAAAGATAATTTGGTACACAAAATATTTTACATTCACGCAAAGTTAAAAAAAAATCACACTCATAAGGAGGGGTATTCACGAGTCGATTTAGGTCGGTTATTGGTCAAAATCATAACCAAATCAATATAATCGATTTTTAAATTCTTAAAATCAAACTAAACTAAATATAATATACATTTATCGGTTTAGTTGTTATCGGTTTCAGTTCGATTATTAACCATACACGAAAATAAAAGTAACGATTCATTCAAACGAAAAAAAAGGACAATAATTTTTTTTTTAAAAAAATACATTATGAGATTACCACATAAAATAATAAAATGACGTATGTTAATACAAGATATTTAAATTATAAACAAATCTTGATGAAAATATATGTAAGATAATTAAAATTATTCATAAAAAGATAACAAATCATGTATATATAATTATAAAAAATATGTAATATAATTTATCAGTTCGGTTCGATTATTTCTTCAATTTTTTTTAGCAAAACTAAAATCAACTCAAATATTATCAGTTTTTAAAAATATAAAATCAAATCAAACCAAACCAAATAAAAATCGATTTATTTAATCGATTTAATTTGCATCGATTTTTACCCAAACCGTAAATATCCCTACTCATGAGATGTAATGTAGATAGATTATCTAATACAAGCATCAATAATTATTTGCACAGCTCGAACCCCGTAACGTACCTCTCTGTAGAAAGACAATTTTACATTCTAATTTGATAGTGTTATATAGGTCCCTTCCTACTTGCAAAAATTAAAGTATATCTCACCAGATATTAAAGAATTTTAACTTAGTCATGATATAGCAAACATGCAAAAATGATAATTTAGAATTTATGATTAAATATGTTAGGACATTTTTAAGGTTGTAAAATGAGAAATACTATAACCATCAATGATCATGGTAAGTGATAAATGTCCCTCATTATTAATTAGAGATTTTGGATTCGAGCCAGCTTAGAAATAAAATCGCCTCTGATAAGAAATGTTTTACCCTCAAAAGTGAGATTTTTCAACCGCATTTCAAATTATTAATTGAGCCCCAAACGAATATCAAACATCATTTGAGAAATAAAAACTTAAAAATTTAATGTTTTCAAATATAACCTTAAACATAGAAATTTTGCATGGAATAAAGGGAATAGTTGAAAAGCTTAGTTGACATTTTACTTTACTTATATTATTCTATTTATGAATAAAAGACGGCTAACCAAAGGGAATTAATTAGAGAATTAGATGAACGTGTTACTTTTTCTTAATGATTGTACAATTAGTTAAATATGGATAAAGTCTGTAATTTGTAAGAAAAAAAAATCTTGAATTTTCACATGACTTGACTAATTTGTGATTTGTGTAATAATAATAATAATAATAATAATAATAATAATAATAATAATAATAATAGCTAATATAGAATTTTGTGAAATATGATTTAATTATGTAATCGATTTAGTACAAACGAAGAAATTTCGAACAAAAAAAATCGATTTATCCTTTGACCTCGTTTCTCATATCACTTCGTGGTGTAAATTATTTTCCTTATCCATATGATTTCTTGAGTTGTCTATTTTGCCAGCAATGACTCACACAAAGTCTATGTCCAGGCTGGTACATAAATATATATAAAAAAAAATTAAAATTTTCTTTTCCATTATTAATTCTTGGATTGAATTAGTGAACATTTATAACGGCTTTGGTCCTACTGTTAAGATATTGTTCGCTTTAGATCTAAGTCTGTATGAATTTGTCTTTGGGGTTTAACTTAAAAGACGTTTTAGTGGTTGATTCTGAACTCATTTTTATAAGCAGGGGCGGAGCTAGCCTTGCAGATTTGGTTCAGTCGAACCCAATAACTTTGATCCAAACTCTGTATTTGTTTTAAGAAATCTTTTCACTAGGTACAAATTATTAATTTAGAACTCACTATCGTAAAGTGCTAGAATCTCGAACCCATAAACCTCAAATTCTTGTTCCGCCTCTGCTTATAAGTTCCTTAACTTTCTTCTCCCATTTCAATATATATTGTGAGATTGTGTCATTTTTCTTTTGACTTATATATATAGGTTGCAATTCAAGAACCAATAAGTTAAATATAGACATAATCCACTATAGAAGACGAATTATTTCAAACATAATTGTTAGTTTAGGAGATTTACGGATTTCTTGACATGCAAAAGCGAAACCTTATAACCACGACTTGAATTATCGATCGTAGAATTTATCACAAAACGGAGCAATTTCTTAGTTTTCACAGTCTAAATTTACTCTACGAAATACAGAATCCATTTGGCCATAAGAAATAATTTAATTTCTTGTACTAAAGCAGGCCTATAACTTGGACGGCAAACCACAATTAATTAGTTTAATCAATCAATTAACTACTAATTAAGTTTACTCTACCTTTTTGCCGTCGTTCTATAAATAAACTTATTAATAGAAATCAAGTATTTAATAATTAAAGAAAAGTACCATGATGTCCCTTTTATAACTCAATAAATAAATTTAACACAAAGGTATCTTATCAATTATTAAACCTTTAAAATAGAATTTTAATCACCATCTTAGCTTAAGGCTTAATGCACGTAACTACGTATACGTCCACATCATTTATTAGTGGAACTTTTTATAATTTATTACTTTATTCTATTTTTATAATATGCTACTAGTATTTTTTAAATTAATTTGTTCCATCAATAATATTTTTGCCGGCATGGACTTCTTAGATTAATTAATAAAGAGGAGATAACCCCACCAAATGTATGAGTGATGAATAAATAAATTAATTAAACTATATAAGCGGTATTTTAATTAAATTAATTAACGTTAGATGGGTAATTTAATACTATATATGAATTAGTCTACATACCAAATTGACATGATTGAGGAAATCACCTTGAAAATAATAGGAAAGTTGACCCACAAGAAAATGGAAGTGATAGCGATTTAAATTATTTTAATAATTTTTTTTAATCTTGTTTAACAATAAAGTTGTTTCCGTGTGTTCTATAAGTTACGAGTTCGAGTCCTGAAATCAGTCATTAATATTTGTATTAGGATAGGGTGTCACAATCACACACCTTAGGCGTAGCCTTTTTCCAAACTCTACTAACGTGACATGCTTTGTGCACCGAACTATCATTTTTTAAAAAATCTTGTGGAGTCCTTTTCAATAAATTTCTTTTATCTTGTTGAACAGTAAATTGTCACCGTGTAATCTATAAGTCACGAGTTTGAGTTGTGAAAACAATCACTAATGCTTACATTAGGTTAGGTTGTCTTTATCATGCCCCTTAGCTGCAATCCTTCTCGAACCCTGCTGACGCAAAATTCTTTGTGCACCACACTATCAATTTTCTTTTCTTATCTTGTGGAGTCCTTATTATATATATATATATATAAACTAATTTCATGGTGGCACTCATTAATTATGAGTGGAAGGTCTACAAATCACTTATTAATTTAGACAATGATATGACGAACATTCCAATTTTCAAATACTGGATTCCATCACAACGTCATTTTCCATGCACTACTTGAAAGTTTAGTGACTAAATCCTCTAAAAAGAAAATATTAAGGGCATTTTCATAAATATAAATTAATTTAATCTCTTTTCCTTTTTCTCTCTCTCTGTCCCTTTCACTTGTGAAATAAATGGTTATCATGGTCATATGTATTATTTTTGTAATTTATGAACCTTTTATATCACGATTTAAAAATTCGCTTTGAGCGAAAAATCTTATAAGTAAACATTAAACAACTTTTATTATTAGTGAGCCGTTGTCCCTCATATTCTACTTTCCATTTTTGGGTCACTCTTTTTATCTGTCGTACCCCCTATCCTCCTTCATACGAAATCAACATTTACATCAAATCAAGATCAAATAAAAGATTCTCCATTCTATTCTCCATTCTTTCTTTATACTCGTCTATCCTTCGATCAACTAGATGGGTTTAGGGTAAGATATTGAAAAATCGTCGATATATGGTGTGATTGAACCGGCTCATCTTTGAAAACAAGATGTGCTCCTACGGCATAGTTGATCAATATATGAACAAACATATAAACACAACTTTTAAATAATAAGAACAAACATATAAACACAACTTTTAAAAAATAAGAACAAAATCTAAATGGCGATGTCACTTTGAAACCTTAATTGATTCTCACTAGCAAAAGTTTGACTATTAGTTTAACAAATGTAAGAATCTTTTTTTTTTAATTAATAAAACATGGTTTCTTGTTTGAATTATTTTCATTATTAATACATTGCCAAATGCCAAGGGAAAAGAATATTTATGATAAATTGCTAGCGTAGAATAGGGATTTTTATTGTAGCGGGGCCAAACTTTTATTGAAGAAAATGTCGTTTGACTTTAATTTAATTATTTATTTTGGAGAAATTAGTTGTCTATTTTATAATATTTTTTTATCAAAACTGATTCTGGAAAACCATGAAAAGAAGTGATATATATATATATATATATATATGCACTAATGCATTGATGTTCGGATTTTATCAGAACTCCGAAATTAAACATATTATTCAGGTGAAACACAATACTAAAATGAGTGATTTCTTACAAAGTCCTCATGTCACATTTCTCATTTTAATCATTATGAGATATGGTAGAATGTTAATAATTTCTTTCATTCCTAATAAGCGAATTTAGAGTTCAAATTCTGACAATAAAATCGTCTTTAGTAGGTAATAGTAAACTCTCATATATTGGAGTTTCTAGGGAACAAACTTGAATAAGTCGAAAGGGTGAATTCTCTTAGGTGTTTACTATAAGTTTCTTATTGTATTTGATTTTTTTATCTTGAACAAAGCGTAAATAACTTAACTTGATTGGTTTTGGATTCCTAAAAGAGAAAACATATAAATCTTTTTCATGTTCGACTAACCATTTTCTTGTAGGAAAAAAAGATTTGAGATTTTTGTAAATTGCGGACCTTTACTTCTCACCCCCATAGTATCCATAAATATAGCGCTTCTGATTGACTAAACACTGTTAAATTACTGTGTCTCTTTTTAGTATATTTTTTTTCTATTATTTTATTTAAAGCCATTCATAGTTCACTTTGTTAACTCCCCTATGACATTTGATTATTTTGATCTCAATAGGTCAAATTTTTTTCAAATATATGATCAATATATTTATATACTCCTACCTCCTACCATGTGAACCTTCATTGTTTCTTTTTTTTCCATTCTATTTTTAGAAAGGAGTTATATAAAATCCAAAGGTACTACTACTACCAAACCTTATCGTTATCATATTTTCATGAGGCATTTCATCACTATTCCATAAAGTCTTAAGGGGGAAATCGTCATAATATTATTTGTTTGTTATTATGTTATATGGCCAACAAATAATATTACTTGTATCATGTCACTTTAATTCATCACCTACAACCGAAACATATTATATAATAATAAAGTTATATAACCACCGCAATCCTCATCACAACTTATTGTCCATATATGCAAGGTCACATCTTTTTTTAGTTTCGGTATTTGATATTCATATTGAAATTTCAATTAAATAAAAATTGTGTAGTATAAAGTTCATAAAACTTGAAATTAACCAAAATAGCTAATTAAAGATGAATAGATATCTTATTCATTTCATTATAATCATTGATGGTAGTCACAACTCTTATAGACGTTTTGGTTTGCTGAACAAACATGGATAGTTCTGAGATAAAAAAATTGTACTATCTTATTCCTTGTTTGATTGCTAATTCTGGGATAAATTATACGAGGAATAGTAAATAGTACATAGATAAATTATCCCTTCCAGAAGGTGGAATAATGATACCGAAATTAATTATCACGAAATAAAATAATGAAAATAACAAAATATCCATGAGGTTCCAAACTCTTTTTCTACTAAATAAGGTACAAGATACTTTTATAAATAAATAACTTTTCCTTAGAAATATTGTCATGCAAGTTATTTTTAATATAACAAATCAAACGATCAATAAGAATAATACCAAGATAACTAATCCCAACATAATTAACTTGTCTTCAAATCAAACGACCCCTTAATACACCTCATTTTGGATGAGTCCATTAATGGATCTAATGGGCACATTTTAATATAAAACTTTATATGGTTAAATTTTAGAGTTTAGGGTCAATAACACATCTAAAGTAACTTGATTTTTTGAGTCATACCTGAACTATGTCAGGTATGTGAATTTTTTCTACTTGAACTATCATCAAATATTTATCGAAATACACCTCAACTATCAATTGTTCATTTTTTCTTACCTGAACAATGGAGATATTTCAGGTAGAAAAAGTGAACAACTGATAGCTGAGGTGTGTTTCGATAAATATTTGATGATAATTCAGGCAAGAAACTCACACACCTTTATAGTTCAGATATGAAATTCAAAAACTCGAAATACTTTAGACATGTTTTATAGCCTTTTTAACTCTTAAGTTTTAATATGGTAAAGTTTATTAAAACAAGTGTGTCAGTTGGAACCTTTTAATACATGGATGCTAATGAGTGAGTGTCATATCAAAATGTCCAATCCATTTATACGCATAATCTAATGGATTACAGATTTGATAATAACAAACAAAATGGGCCACCAGAATAGGGCCCAATTTGTTAAGGCCCATTCATCTACCGGCCTACATTCTGTATGACAAGACCTCCATTGTCATAATCACTTTTCAATGGGACTAAAAGTCGTGATAGTGTGGTAAATAATCCTTCGTCTTTTATCCGAGGTCTTGAATTGTGTAAATATAGTAGATGTTGATAAGGAGCATGTACCCCCAAAATAAGTAATCTTACAGCAAACAAGAGTTTTTCCATTGTAAATTCGTACGAAGCAATCAATGAATTCTGGCGAAATAGAAGATCTACGTGACCAGATTTTCCTGTTAAAAAGAAGATCTCTCTTCTTCTTCATTCTCAAGAGGAATGTATCAAGAAAACTGTCCTTCCATATTGATTGTCGTGGCATGAACTGATTTCTTCACTTTGATTCTGCCCCCAAAACTAGCTCCTACTCCTAAATCCATATTTATCGGAAACTAAAGTTAATATCGAATATCGAGTGAAAAGAAAAATAAGTGAAGGGCCTTTTTGTGTTGGGAAAAAGGGGCTTTTTTGCAACAAGATTTGGTAATTGGATTTGTTGTGATTCCATCATGGCCCATTTCTCACTTACATGAGCCAACAACAACATCAATATACCCAATATGATTCACAAGTAGAATCCGAGAAAGATAAAATATACGTAAATCTTATTTTTATCTTTATATGTGTATCGGATTACACGAGTCTCTTTTTTTTTTAGATAACTTTACATTTTCCTAACATTTCCATTGTTATCTAATGGAGAATTATCCTATGTGATTAGTTCTATTTCTTGTCGTTGAGGTTTGATAGATGGTTGTGTTGGGTTGTACATAATATTAAATTTTGTAAGATATGTGAAGAAAAATAGTATTAATATTTCATTTTTACTAATTTATATAAAAATATTTCATGTATCGATAGAATACCTAGTGTCAATCACATGTCGTTTGTGAAATTTGGAGAGTGCCGGTCGATTTTTCGACCAAACCCGCCTGAAAATGCGACTTGCACCATTCGAGGTGACACAACCAAATATTCATTCGCAAATTCTGCAGTGAAACTGAGGCAGCTCAACCTCGACTAATCTAGATTTAAAAGGAGAGGTATGATATAATCTTGTCATTGACATGTTCTATGTATGTGTTCCAAAAAGTTATGGCGCCAATGGACGGGTAAAAGAAACTTATTGACACATTTCTAGGTTGACAAGCTTCTGAAAAAGAGAATGCATGTGTGTTCAAAAAATTGTGATGCCATAATGGAGGGCAGACTAATGAGGGTCGGTCAAAGAGAAGAGTTGATAGGCTTCTAAAGAAAGTGTGCATATGACCTCATAGGTAAATTTCACATATCGAGAAGGGAAAGATGATTTAAGTACTATATAATATCGCGCTTAATGGTGTAACCCAAGGGTAATATCCATGACATCTGTGTGTCCAAAATACGTGTTATAGATTTGGATTGTGACAAAAGTAAGGATTAACATTATAGTATAGGCTACATATGTATCTTGATTAGTTTAGTACTGGCATAGATATATGTGGCAAATGGGCGGGTTAAAATGCGCTGAGTTAATAATTGAGCAGGTTATTGACCCGCCCAAAAAGTTATTTGGGCTGAAATGGATCCACGAATAGCTGATGGTTGAGCTCGATAGGGGATTCACTACGAAGCTTGACTTAGGCAAATTTTGGAAGAGAATTTTTTTGGCTACGTAAGAATAAGTCCAGAATTCAACTGTTAAGACGTCTTTTGCGCTAAAATCTATAGTGAACAAACTGTTAGCAACAAAAGCTTTGAGGAGCCCAAAGCGATCCGGCCCAAATGAACAATACCATAGTAATTGGGCCTGGGCCATGGCAAAAGCCCATTATTTCAATGAGTCCTTGATACATGAGCTACAAAACTATAAAAGTAGAAAGCAAATTTTGAACCTTATTAGTAATGGCGGAGCCACGATTTTTAAATGGTTCAAAATATGAATAAGTAAACACACGAAGAAGGTAAAGGTGGTTCAACATTTATGATATATACATAAACATTAATTTTAATCATGTATAAATAATGTAATTTTTCCTCGAAGGAGGTTCGGGTGATTTTTATCACTAATGAGAAATTTGGTTAAAATATTTTCAGAAAAGATATTCTTTTATTTGATTTGTTATATTTAGCCGTAATAAAGATTTTTTTAATATTTTACTAGGTACTAAAAAATTATGAAAAAAGCAAACAAAAAAAATTAAAATTTAGTAAGAATTGGGCGTCAAGTTGGATTATGAGTTGTTTATTACCCCATTTCAGTCTAAGTAACTTTAAAACGGGCTAATAACTCATCCATTTATTAACTCAACTCATTTTAATCCGTCCAAATTCAACTCAACCTACTCATTTGCACCCTAAAAATGATACTAATAAATCATAAATAAGAAAGGAATTTTAATGGAAAAAAAAATTAATTTGGCATCTTTATTGTAATTAATACTATTTACTGTTTTTTTTTTTGGTATATTATTGTTTAATATTAATTGACATTCCTTAAGAAAAGATAAGGACTTTTTTTGCTTCTATTTTCATTGGACAATTAGAAAATCTCTTTCAAGATTTAGCTTTAAATGAAAAAATTATTTACATTAAATGACCAATTTCAAACTTATATAAAAACTTAATATACAGTACAAATATCATATTACATATACATGAGATTAGCAGAAAGGTATGTAACTTCTTCTCTAATTTTTTTTCTTTCTTTCTGTTATTATATGGATCAATTGTCATGTTTTTTCCCGATGACGGTTGTATCTGGACTAGCTTTCATACACCTCGACTATTACATCAGTATCGATAACTCTATTCACTAAAGATTTGATCGATGATAAGAATCACCAAGTATTTTTTAATTTTTTTTGTGGTGTTACTGGATAAATGATTCAAATCTTTATTTTTAATTGAACTTATTGAAGTTTTTTTTTTTTTTTTTTTAAGTGAAAATGCAATTAAGAGTACATGTGTTGGAGGTGACTATAGTTGCTTTGGTGTTCTTCGTAGCAGCTGATTGTCGTCCTCACAATGGGTAAGTCTCTCTTTCTTCTTTTATTTAACGGAAAAGGACCAAAATTACCCATGTACTATTTATCGTGGAGCTTTTGTCCTTCGTTAGAAATTGAACAGTTTAAAGGAAATGAAAACAATAAGAATTTGTTTTTTTTTGTAATGTCGACACATGGCAGAAAATTTTGATTTTTTTTAGAGTTTCGTTAACTGAAATTCGAAAAAAGGGCATAAATGACCTACTTTTATAACGACAAGGGAATAAAATTACCCAATTTCCAACGGAGGGAAAAAGTACTTCTTAGCAAACAATACAAGGGTAATTTTGGCCTTTTTTTATTTATTTAATTTTCGATCACTTAATCTATTTTCTCTTGACGTGATCAGTTATGATATACAAGCTGACGACTTTCAAGGATCACTTAACCCTTTTTAGTATAATGTGCAATGTGGGAGATCAATTGTCGAGTTGATCTCGAAATTGGACCCCAATAGTAGTTGGGGCACTTATTCCGACATATGGTTACATAAGGATCTATTTGCTAGAAGGGCATTCGAGTCGAGTGAATTTCCTTGTTAAAAAATCTTTTATTATTATACATGTATTAACGAGATTGACAATAATATATAGATGTCAAAAGAAATTATTTATGCCCGATTTATATGATATGATTTTCGTACGAAGGAGATTCAATTAAACCACGAGCACTCACCTACTTTTTGTTCTAAAACAGGCGAAGATCGACAACAATGCCAGCTGTCAAATTGGAAATACAATCTGAACAAGTAAATCTACGTTTAGCAAATATATAAATATTTTTCTATATGCTTACACCTTTTAATTAGATTTTAGTATAAGATATCAATACTTAATATTTATACAATAATTAATTTTATCGCCCCTACTCGTAAAAGAGATAAATTCAGAATTTAAATTTTACAGGTGACGATGAGCAATTGCTTCACTAATATTACTTTATCAATACCAGATGGCCACGTCACTGGCATATCATATGGTGGGGTCCAAAATCTACTATCCACCCAAAATGTCAAAGACAATAGAGGGTAATTAGTTAATCTATAAACTTCAATTAATTATTAAATTTTTTCTTCAATGTAGAAATTAATTACTTAATTATGTCTACTATTTCAGGTATTGGGATATTGATTGGAATAACACTGGACCTCAAACAAATCGAAAAAAGTAAGTTTTTTCTTTTCACAGATTAATGTTTACGAAATTATTAAAAAAGACAATTTAGTACACTAAACTCTTGTTATGTGCGGGATCTGAAAAAGGGTTGAACCATAAGGATCTGTTGTATGCAGTCTTACTTTGCATTTCTGCTAGAGTTTGTTTCATAGCTTGAACCGGCCGTGACCTATTGGACAATTGAAAATCATTATTATCTCCTTTTATGGATATATTTTCACTATTAAAAAAAATGTGAATTTCTAACGGACGTTTACGTCAGAATGACGAGTTGGAAATTCCATCGAGAACATTCCCAACAAGCCAATTTTAGACGGAATCTATTGGAAATTTGCGTTTGTTAGTACAATTGTATATTTTTTTGTCTAATTCTCACTGGCACTACTGGTTCAGATTTGTGTCGCGTATAGCTCATTAAAGGAAGAAATGTTCTCTACCGGGGGTTTGTCATTCACATGACTTAAACCCTAGACTTATGATGATTATGGGTGGAAGGATCCTATCTATACGACAGAAAAAAAATTGAAAATTAAATCCAATATATTTTTGGTTTTGCAGGATTTTGGGATCAAGTTTTGAGGTAATAATTGACAATGAAAACCAGACAGAAATTTCATTTAAAAGAACATGGAATGCTTCTCAACCTAATGAACCTCCTTTAAACATTGACAAAAGGTAAGTATTTCTTTTTTATAAAATTATATTTTAGGTGACTCCGATAACGCGAAAATAATATTGCATGTTGTCAGAATATACGATCAAACTTCTTTATAACGATGTTGTTTCTCTAGATATCTTTTGACCGCTCTAGCAAAATACTGATCTATATAGAATTAATTTCAGGTTTATAATGCTACGTGATACACCGGGATTTTATACGTATTCGATCGTTGAACGTTTAGAAGGATGGCCAATTTCGTATATACAAAATCTCAGGATTGTGTTCAAGCTTCAACAAGACATGTATGTATTATCTTTTTTGATTATGAATTGGATTTATAAATATATACTACTCTATTGAAATTGTATATTTATGTATATTTAGGTTTCATTATATGGCTGTTTCTGATGAGAAGCAACGTGTCATGCCAACAGAAGTGGATCGAGAGAATGGCAAAGTGCTTGACTACAAAGAAGCCGTTCTTCTCACTGATCCGACTAATTCAGATTTAAAAGGAGAGGTACGAACAACCCTATAATTATTATAAACTTACAAACCCGACCAATTCGTTTTCACACATCATTGTAAGTCCGACTAAAGGGGAAGTGCTTCCTGTAAGAACGTAACTATAGTCAAAGGCGGATCTAGAAAATAAACTTTATGAATTCAGGAATGCTACTGAACTCACTGACCATTTAGGTTAATGTGTTAGAAATTTCGTATATATTTAGTAGATTTCTTTACACACATATATAGGGTTTTTGAGCCGAAGTTACAAGGTTCGGCTGAATTAGTAGCTAGTACTATATTATACAAGCCTGGAGCTAGCATGGAAAGTACAGGTTCAACAGAATTCAGTACCGTTGATTCAGACCCTGTATAATCACTTCAGAAAATCCAGAATTAATAAATCTCAAATACTGATTTCGCCTCTAACTATACATGTACCATTGCCTCTGGTTAAGAGTAGAGAGGTATCATATCCATCCCGTCACAATTTAACAACTCAAAAGGATTCACTTGAGTTGGGAAAGTGATAGATAATATATTTCATTATTTTCATAACCAAAAGTTTTGTTGTAACCGTTCTAGTCCAACTGTTAAGATATTATCCGTTTTGGGTCTAGGCCCGCACGAATTTGTCCCTTGGGCTTTAATCCATTAAGCTGCCTCAACAATTGACTCCAAACTCATTCTTATAAAGTCTCTAACTTCTCTCATTCTGATTTGATATTCGCCTAAGGTGTAATGTGCGCCCTTTCTTGCCCTACGTCACGAACGTCACATTTGTTTACTATTTTTTCATGGTTTCTTTTCACCTAAATTATGCAGGTGGACGATAAGTATTTCTATGCAAATGATAATAAAGATGGTAAAGTTTATGGATGGATTAGTACTAATTATCCTCCATTAGGATTTTGGATGATTAATCCAAGCAATGAATATCGTACTGGAGGACCACTTAGACAAGACCTTACTACACATGTTGGTCCAACTGTACTTAGTGTAAGCCATTAATTAATTAATTACTCAATTAAAGTATATAATGTGTTACTTTTTATTAACTTTTTATTTATTTATTTATGATTGCAAGGTATTTGTGAGTACACATTATGCTGGAGAGGATTTGGCAATTAAATTTCAACATGGAGAAACATGGAAAAAAGTAATTGGTCCTGTTTTTGTGTATCTAAATTCAGATGATTTAGCTAAGGAAAATCCTTCCATACTGTGGAATGATGCAAAGAAAAGGGTATGTATTTGAGTTTTTACTGATTTTTACGGCTTTACTTTCTCTTTTAGTTCGTTTTAAAAAAGAATGTTACTACTTATATTTAGTAGCGTATTTTATGAAACGGTCCTAGTCCAACTGTTAAAGTATTACTTTCTTTGGGTTTAGCTCGCATGGATTTGTCCATTGACTTTTAACCTAAAAGATGCCTCAATAGTTGATTTCGAACTTATTCTTATAAAGTTCCTAACTTTCTTCTCTCATTCCGATGTGAAATTCCCCTAAGGTGTGATGTGCACCCTTCTTGATTAGATGCTTGCCTTTTGTCATGGGCCTCACATTTTGTAATAAATTATACACATTTTGAGGATCAGGATGGCCGAAGATCAGAACCTAAATCAGGGGTTGATCACCGAAGCCTGGGCAATAACGATTAAGGAATTTGAGCGCTGATATAGCTAGTTCAAAAACACGAAATTGGAAAGTTTTTCTTAATTACTTTTCTTGAACTATGTGTCAAGTCAAATTAATAAATGGACAGATGAATGAAGAAGCTGCAAGTTGGCCTTATGAATTTCCAGTTTCAAAAGACTACATCAAATCTAATCAAAGAGGAAAAGTTACAGGCCAACTCTTTGTTAATGACAGGTAATACATTTTTTCCTTAATTCATCCTTTAGCATTTGTATTTATTTGTATATCTAAAAATCCTAATCGTCATCGTCCACACATACGTACATATAAAGTTGGCCACACATATATACATATAATTTCTGCTTTGGAAACATATACAGTTGACCACACATACATACACATACAACAATATTGGTATGATTTTCAGTTAGGATGAGATATTGTATAAAAAGGGCAGCCCAGGTTCACTAAGCTCGCGCTATACGCGGATTCCGGAGAAGGGTCGGAACACAAGGTCAATTATACACAGTCTTACCCTGCATTTCTGCAAGAGTCTGTTTTCAGTTTTCACGGCTCGAACTCGTGATCTCCTAGTCACATATGGCAACAACTTTACCAGTTATGCCAAGTCTCCCCTTTAGGATGAGATATTGTATGTGCGCGAATATTGCATTCTGCTATGTTTTATAATCAAAGTGCTGTTACGTTTTGAAAAATAGCAAAATCTCGCCATTTTTGCACATTATTTATGATTTTTTTTAAATCTTTGATATATATTATAACACTTAATTGAAATGGTCCATAACGTATTCCATAAAAGCTAAATAGCATGAATATAAATGACTCATATAATCGATTTAATCAATCGATTTGAGATTGAAGCATCGTTGATTGATTAATTAATATTTTTGTATTTTTGCTTTATCAGTAAACAAAATGTGCCAGCATCAAATGCATATATAGGATTAGCACCACCAGGAGAAGCTGGATCTTGGCAAAGAGAAAACAAAGTATAGGGTTAACATGATTTATAAATTTATATACAAAAAATAAAAGAATTTTTTTCCATTTATATAAGTTTATTAACTTATTTTATTTTATTTCATTTTATTTCCAGGGTTATCAGTTTTGGACCAAAACGGACTGTAACGGAAATTTCATCATAGAAAACGTCATATATGGTACATATGACTTGTATGCAACAGTCCCAGGGTTTATCGGGGATTACAAATACACTTCAAATGTACAAGTATCGCCAGGTTATTTAATTTCTTTCTAACTAATTTGTTATTCTTTCCTTAATTCTAAACAATTATTTCTAATTTTTTTTATTTTTTTTTATTTTATGACCAAAATATAGGTTGTGATATTAAATTAGGGAATTTGGTTTATAAACCTCCAAGAAATGGAGAAACAATTTGGGAAATTGGTGTGCCAGATAGAACTGCTGCTGAATATTTTATTCCAAATCCACCTCCACAATTTAAAATTCACAAATACAAAAATAATTCTGAATCAATGTAAGTTCCAAAAATTTACTTGTTATATATATTTTAAAATTTTAATTAATTGTAAAATAAATAAATTGTTGTTTATTTAATCTATTTTGATTTGCAGATTTAGACAATATGGTTTGTGGAAACAATATAGTGTTTTATATCCTGAAAATGATCTTGTCTACAATGTTGAGACTAGCAATTACTCAAGAGATTGGTTTTTTGCTCATGTTACTAGGTAAGTTCATATATACCGTCAAAACTCTTTATAATAATGTCGTTTGCTTCGATATTTTTTGGTTGCTATAGTGAATTCACTAGAACAATAAAGGTTTTTAGCGGGCAATAAATGTGCACTTCAACAAAGAGTGCTAAAGTTTTTACCGGCATTAATTAGTTAATTTCCATTGAATCCAATATCGCTATAGGCTTAATTAGGAACATTTACAAAGAGTGCTAAAATGTAATTATCACTTACCTCTTAAAACATAATTTAGCGACAATTAAGCTAGTGCCGTTAAGTAATTGTCACTAAATATCTTTTTTGGTGTAGTTATTGCTGTTATATATGAAGAACATTCATAACATGAAAGATCGATTACACAAAAAACCTAACATGATTGTTATAGTGAAATGTCATTATAAAGGATGAATATTATAAAGAGTTCTGACCGCATATAGACCTTTTTTTTTTTATGACAATCACTAGATAAAATATTTTGATAACAAGTTAATTGATGTTTTTTTTTGGCAGGAATATAGGAAACAACACATATAATGCTACAACATGGAAAATAATATTTAACCTTGCCAATGTTGACAATGCCTCAAATTATACTCTCCAATTGGCTCTTGCTGCGGCTCATGAATCTAAACTACAAGTATGTATTTACACCCTTTAATTACTTGACTTATGATTTCAAATATATGTTATGTTGTTTGAATTCTTCAAAATTATTGTCGTGTATGTGCTGAATCCTCAAAAAGATATGTATTTTTTGATAGTGCAAGCAACACGTGTGTGTGTCACAATATTATACGCAATTCGACAAGTTTTCTTCGATATGACTTACATGAATCTTTTTTTGTTTGTTTTTCTTAAGGTTCGTGTCAACGATGAAAAAGCGCAAGAACCTCATTTTACGACAGGATATATAGGGGGAAGTAATGCGATTGCAAGACATGGAATTCATGGATTATATTGGCTTTATAGTATTGGAATAAAAGGCGATTTGCTTGTCAAAGGAAAAAATATAATTTTTCTTATACAAACAATAGCTTTCACTCCATATCAAGGTGTAACATATGATTATATTCGTTTTGAAGGACCTCATCAGTAATAATTAAGAATGTTATTTTATTCGATTCTTTATCCTTTTCTTTTTCTTTTTTGGTTATAGACGCTATATTTAAAAGCAAAAATATTACGCAGTCTCACTACTAAGAAAATGACAATTCCTAGGGGACGTTCCATAAGAAATTCGTAGGAATATGGCTCATCGTTAATGCTTTCGGCGGAATTCAAATAGTTTTTCGATCAATCGTCAGAACTGTTCGTCAGAAATTTCCTATTTTCTTTGTATCCGTTAAAAGAGGAAAGTGATCCCCACGAGGAGTTTTTTTCATTTTAAAGGCTCAAACTGAGACCTCTAATTAAAGGTTGAAGAATCTCTCATCTCTCATCCACTCCATCACACCCTTTAATCGTTAGAATCTATTATATTTTTCAACTTAATCAATTTGTTGAGGAGAAGGACAATAGTAAATCATTTGATGAAATAATTAAATTGATGCAACAATGCCATAAAGTAAAAAAAAAGTAACATAACTAAAATTGAAAGCAAAAGAAAAACACTACATGAACCCAAAAAAATAAAATGGCATAAAACATATGTCACAACTAATTTACAAGTCCAAACTTGCAAGCCAACCAACAACTCAACTACCAAAAAACTATAACAAATTCTTTCCCATTTCTTGCTTTGCCTGCTACCTAAAAAATAGTTAAACTTCTGAGGCACTGACATGTCTGAAAGATAATTACAGATAATGACAATAAATATTGTGATTAGCACGTAATTTAATAATTAGATAGTTTACGTGCTACAACATGCTAAATACACTGATAATGTAAAAATTATTGTGTACACAATTAGTGTCTATAAGTTAAATCCGAAAAGAAAACGATATTCAATTCTTGACACTAGCTAGAAATCTATTATAATAAATTGGGTACACGAGTGGAAATTGAAATACACATATAAACTGGCTAATTTAAAAAAAAAAAAAAAACTCCGTAACAAGTATATATACATGTTCTTCATTTTTACACATAAGAGAGCTGAAAATGTTATTTTTTAAATTCAGTTTGTAAGTGGCTAAAACAAAATACTCTGTAACAAGTATATATATGTGCTTTTAAAAAATGATGGATAAAATAATTAAGTAAGGTATAATTCTAAATTGAGGAAAAAAGAAAAGATTAGCATCTTGATTAATGATTTACTATTGGAGAATGACATTTAAATTTCTATTAGAAAAGAGATGACTTTTGCTTCCATAACTTAAAGAATATAATCTTCCTCATAGCAATATAGTTTGAATATTCTTAATATATATATATATATATATATATATATATATATATATATATATATATATATATATATAATAATAATAATAATAAATAATATTCCAATATATAATCTATCAAACATATAAAAAGGGTAACTGTGGCGTATTGTGCTAAGTCTCTCCCAACTTTTTTTCCACAAGAAAAACATATGAGACCTTGAAGAATGAAAACAACAAAAATTTCACAGAGAGGTACGTATGGATTAATTCATATTTTTAACTTCATTATTTAGGAAGTCGAATTACCCAAATAGCTTTTGTTATGTGTGTGTTGTTCATTATGTTGGCGTTACATATTATTTTATTGGTCTTATTTTATTCATCTTTTATCTTTATCTATACTGTCAATCATCCTTTCTTTTTTTCTCTTTGACCTCTATGCGACTATACATCTATATTAAAATAGTATATATATATATATATTTTGTATGTTTAAATTGTTTAGCGCATTCTTTCCTAGTGGTGTAAGTGGTGGTGGGGTGTCGGGGAGAGAGAAAGAGAAAGAAAAGGGCAAGAGAAAATGGTGGTAGAGATGATGATGACAATGGTGGCGGGGAGAAACAAGGGAAAGGAAGAAGGAGGAAGAAAGGGTTATTGTTACGGTAGAGGTAGAGGCAGGAAGGAAGAAAGGAAGAAAAAAATAATAATAAAAAACTCAAAATTAGAGGGAAGAGTCTAATAAAAAACTCAAAATTAGAGGGAAGAGTCTAATTTGTATTCGAACTATGTGAAAGAGTCAAATTTGTCAGACATGACATCACCGACTTCTAAGCTTCTATCGGTTAAAAATAAGAGCAAATTTGTTTTATTTTGCATAGTCATGGACATATTTACGATAACGAGAACATAATTGACTCTAACTGTTAACAAAGAATAAATCTATTACATTTCACATAATCCAAAGGCAATTTTGATCCTTTACCTTCTTCGTTTATGTTTGTTTTATTTTTTTCTTTTTCGTCTCTTTAACATTGATCATCTTTGAGCCTATGTAGCTTAATCTGTTATAACAGGTTGCACTTTATTTTTTCTAAAATAATTAACTAGTTTCACTAATTGTTTTTATTTTTTATATATAGGTGTAAGTCAAAAAAGTTGAACCTAATTAATTACATTTGGTGTCCTTATGCTACATACCCCCGTGACTAACTCACTTCAAATTCTGGCCTTACTACTCATTAGCCTTTAGCAACTCATCTTGTGACTGATCAAATAGGTAAATTAATATTCGTATCAGATGTTTACATCAAATCAATAGATGCACGATATATATGTATTTGAACATATGTATCACTTAATCAACCGCGTGCTAATTGTTGGAATTTTGTTTAAATAAAATTAATAATAATAAGTTTTTTAATGAAAAAGGGGTCTTTTAAATAAAAGATTGTGTCCTTTCATTGTTTGGTTACTATCAGTTCTATTTAAAGTCAACTTCTGCGGATTTCAAAATAAATTTATAGAATACCATTCTTGATTCTTTTCAATTCCAAAAAGATCAAGTTCGAGTTCTTGCTTTTCAAATCACTATTTGCTTAGTGTAGAAATTCATAGGCTTGTCATATTCACTAAAACTATCTGCGTACAATCTCATGGCAAAAGAGAGCAAATATCATTTTTAGGAAAGTGTTAAGCACCTGTTTCAAGCCTTCAATCTTGTGTTCGATGTTTATAGTGTCAAACCTTTATTTTTGTGTTCTTCTTCACATAATTTTTGTGTTCGTGGACTATATTTTCCAACACTAATAATATTTATACTGTGTTAAATCTGCAGACTTTTGAGTGAAATTGCATAACATGGGGAAGAATATGCAACTAAGCTTATATGTTGTGGAGTTTACCATGGTTGCATTTACATTGTTGTTATTAGTAGTTGATGGGTAAGTGTTTCTTTTATTTAACTTTCAATTTATTAGTGTATTTTAACGTGTTATATAGTTAAGTTTTTTCACAAGTTAGTGTGATTAGTGGGCAAATTCAACAATTTAATATATAAGCTGGTGAGAAATAACAAGTATTGACAAGGTGCAGGTAACAAATATAATTGAGTGAAATAGTTGAGTAAATCATTGAGATACGTATAAATTGAGTTGGGCTCTACCATAAGAAGTAGCAAGTACTTTGTACCGATGTTAGTAAGATATACCTAGAAGAACTAATTGAGGTGCGGATAAACTGATCTATATAATTTACTCATCAATAAATAAATAATTATTAAATGGTGAAAAGTAAAAAATAACTACTTACAGTTAAAGTGATAAATAGAAGAGAAAATACATATTATCCTCTTTGAATTCCCCCCCCCCCCCCCCCCCCCCCCCCCCCTTCTTTTTTAAATCCATCCTTAACTGTCCTTTGATATGCGGAATAAGATGAAATATTTCAAAATTAAATTTGAAATAAATTTATATGACTTGGACAATGAAGATTTACATACTGACTTGCTGTTTCGTTGTTCTGAAAACAGGCGAAGATTGACAGAAAGGTCAATCGTCACATTGGATATACAAACTGAACAAGTAAGATTTTTGTTTAGCAAAGATTCAATTATTAGGTGTGTAAATCTTGCATAATTCAAATTCAGGTTCCTTTACCTGCAAGTGTAGATAAAGGAACCATCCCCTGCATGCTTTCTCGGTCGAGCTTATCGCACCGGGCTTGCCTGGTGCTGTTAACTCTCCTGTGTAATTTGCGGGCTAGTACACTGGAGTGGAATAAACTAGCCAGTATATGTCTAATTGTACTCACTTCCAACCTAGATAATGTTGTACATTATGTTTAATTGTTGTACTTTTGATCCATGAATTTTCGCGTGTTTATGCTATGTCTCTCTTCAGGTGACGATGAGCAATGGCATCACCAGTGTTACTGTATCAATACCAGATGGTCTCGTTACGAGCATATCATATGGTGGAATCAACAACTTACTCGCGACCCAAAATGTCGAAAATAATAGAGGGTATATAACCTATGAACATCTTAATATTTTTAATTTTGGTTAATGAAGAAATTAACTGACAATAGTACCAAATTATGACATTTTTCAGGTATTGGGATGTTTTCTGGAATCATACAACGTCTAATAGAGCTCGAAAAAAGTACTCTTTTACCTTCTCGTCACAAATTAGCATACATGAAATTCAACCATCCTAAAATTAACGTCCATTTTTCGTGTTGAATCCAGGTTCTTGGGAACGAGTTTCGAGGTCATAATGGACATCGAAAATCAGGCAGAAATTTCATTCAAAAGTACATGGAATGCTTCTGAATCTGATGAACTTCCATTAAACAGTGACATAAGGTGAAGTGCAATGTAAAAAGCTCAATTTTTGCGTATCCTTTTTCAGAAATCTCAGTTTTGTTATATGCAATTGTATAATTTGAACTAAGTTAAAGAGATGAATTTTCAGATTCGTGATGCTAGGAGACACACCTGGATTTTATACGTATGCTATATTTGAACGTTTGGAAGGATGGCCCCTTGTATACATCGAAAATCTAAGAGTTGTTTTCAAGCTTCAGCAGGACATGTACTAATCTAAATTTTCTCTTCATTAACTTAAGATATCATCTGTTTTTGAGTCGAGGGTCTTTTGGAAACAACCTCTTTATCTCCACGAGGTAGGAGTGAGGTCTGCGTACGCTCTACCTTCCCCAGACACCACCTGTGGGAATACACTGTGTATGTTGTATATTTATGTAGTATGAAACTTCATGTTTTTATTTATAGGTTTCATTACATGGCTATCTCGAACGAGAGGCAGAGGATCATGCCAATGCCAGTAGATCGAGAGACGGGAAAGGTGCTTGACTACAAAGAAGCTGTTCTTTTGACAGATCCTACTAATCCAGAGCTAAAAGGAGAGGTAGGATCTTGCAATTAGCTAGTAGACATATCTATATGGAAATGTCAAGGCTAACGTCCATCGTTTTCTAGACATGTATCTGTTGAACGTGTGATCAGATCATCTAAAAGCTTAATCTGTTATGAGACACTTTTATTTATTTAATTATATCTTTAACAGTACGTATATTAGGAGGAGAACGAAGTTGTTCATTGTATGAACATGTTCTCCTTCGGCCTAGAGAGGACGGTGCAAGCTATAAATTTGAAAATTTTGATGCAAGATAGTTCAAACAAGTGATAGGTTTACGTTTAGTTACAGGATGAACGATTTTGTTTCATTATATAAAGATGTTTAATTTACGTTTACAAATTTGCAGGTGGATGACAAATACTTCTATGGAAACGATAACAAAGACGATAGAGTTCACGGATGGGTAGGTGCTAATCCTCCTGTAGGATTTTGGATGATAATTCCGAGTGATGAGTTTCGTACAGGAGGACCTTACAAACAAGATCTCACTTCACATGTTGGTCCAACTGTACTTTCTGTAAGTGTCCCGACTTGTTTGGAATTGAGGCGTAGTAGTTGTTATTGTTGTTGTTGACTATTTAATCATTAATCTCAGGTCTTTGTAAGTAGACATTACGCGGGAGACGATCTGGTAATCAAATTTCAACAAGGAGAGCCATGGAAAAAAGTTATTGGTCCTGTATTTCTGTATCTTAACTCAAATGCTTCAGCTAAGGACAATCCTTCCATACTTTGGGATGATGCTAAGAAAAGGGTAATGTATTAATCTTTTAGTACTCCCTCCGTTTCAGTTTGTTTGTCTGGTTTTGACTTGGTACGGAGTTTAAGAAAGTAAAAAAAAAGACTTTTGAATCTTGTAGTCTTAAACTAAAGATAAGTAGAATGTACCAAAATGTCCTTTAATCTTGTGATCTTAAATGTACCACGTGGAAAGTTGAATTCAGTGAATTCAGTTAACATTTTGTTGAAGGCATTCCCTGTCGAATTTACAGATGAGTCAAGAAGTCGCAAGCTGGCCCTACGATTTTCCAGTTTCAAAAGACTACATCAAATCTAATCAAAGAGGAATCGTTAGAGGCCAACTCTTTGTTAACGACAGGTACTTTTTTATGGTGTACGTTCGTTCTTTAGTATCTGCGTCCATAATTTATGTTGCTTAGACTCTCCATATATGCTACTGCACCAATGTCGAGTCCTCTAAAAATGCACTAGTATTGGAGGATCAGATACGCACCCGTCAACATTTCTGAAGAGTCCGAGCAATGTTTAAGATCTATAATTTGTATTTTCAGCACTACTACTTTAGTACCAGCCTCCAACGGTTATATAGGGTTAGCACCAACAGGAGATGTTGGATCTTGGCAAAGAGAAAACAAAGTAAAGTTGCATGATTCATAAATTTGTAAGTAAATTAAAAGAAATTCTTTAACTATATAGATTATTAATAGAGTAACTTTATTTCGTTTCATTTTCAGGGATATCAGTTTTGGACTAAAGCAGACGCTTGTGGGAATTTTACCATAGAAGATGTCATATCCGGTACATATAACTTGTATGCAACCGTCCCAGGAATCATCGGGGACTACAAATACACTTCTGATGTACAAGTAACTCCAGGTTTTAATTTCTTACTTACCCGTCCTGTTATTTGTTAATTCGAAGTTTAGCTCCAGACTCTACTAGTGAGATTACACTGTGTATGTTGTTGTTGATTCGAAGTTTGTTTAGAATGAGACTATTGTGTAACTCATTTTAGCTAATTCCGATGCTCTTATCTCATCTATTCGTTTTCTTTCAATCTTCCTCTGTATCGAAATGCAGGTTGTAGTATTGAGTTAGGGAGTTTGGTCTATAATCCTCTGCGAAATGGAGCCACACTTTGGGAAATCGGTATACCAGATCGTACAGCTGCAGAATTCTTCGTTCCATCTCCACCTCCACAGTTTAACGTGCACGTATACCAAAACAATTCTGAATCAATGTATGATCCAAAAATCTTCACTACCTACTTACTTTGAAACTAATCAATGTATGTCAGTCATTATGTCTTAAGGGGCGTGCAAAGTCCAAACTGGACAAGTATAAGTGAACGGAGGGAGTATTTTTTGAATATTTACTTTGAAATTGTAGCTCATTCTCTCCATTTTTGGTTTGCAGATTTAGGCAATATGGTTTGTGGGAACAATATAGTGTTTTATATCCTGAAAATGATCTCATCTACTATGTTGACACTAGCAATTATTCTCAAGACTGGTTTTTTGCTCATGTTACTAGGTATTCTCGAAATTTCCATCTCTTGTTTTCGAGTTATATATTGTAACGGCCCTTGTTTCTGTTTAGATTGCTTTGTCATGCTTTCTATAGTATTTTGTCGTGACTTCTTCATTCTTGTTACTGCCTTTTCATCTAGTCAAGGGACTACCAGATATAGCCTCTTTACCTTCAGGGTAGGGGTAAAGTCTGCATATACCTACACTCCCCAGACCCCACTAGTATATTGTAACAACCCTTGGACCGCTGGTTGTTGAACTCAAATTGGGGTTCACTTTGAAGCTTGTCTTAGGCAAATTTCAAATGTTAGGTCATAAGGGCGAGGTGTGGATCTAACTTGTCCTAAACTCGCCCTTTTATGACCTAATAACTTTTGCCTTCCCATTCTGATGTGGGATTCACTAACGCAAACTTCACAACAAATCAACCTTCGTGTTCAACCTAGTAGTGCTTGAGCTGTTACATACATACATGTACATAGGCAAATTCCAAAAATTAGGTCATAAGGGCGAGGATAGGATCTAACTTGTCCTAAACTGGCCCTTTTATGACCTAACTTTTGCCTTCCCATTCTGACGTGGGATTCACTAACGCAAACTTCACAACAAATCCCCCTTCGAGTTCAACCTAGCATTGCTTGAGATGTTACATACATATATGTACGTATATACCTCATTCTCTTCTTCTTTTTCCAGGCAATACTATATAACGACGTGACTTCTAGAAAATTGTTCTTCTGCAGGAACATGGGAAACAAAACCTATGAAGCTACCACATGGAGGATTGTATTTAACCTTGACTGTGTCGACAATGCGGCTAATTACACTCTCCAATTGGCTCTTGCAGCAGCTCATGGAGCTAAACTACAAGTACGTTCATTTGAATTTGTTTAAATGTTCTTTTTCTTTTCGATCACAATATAATGATACACAAAAATTGACTTTCGTGGAAATTGTTTTGTTGGTGTTTCCTTTTTCTTAAGGTTCGTTTCAACGATGAAAAAGTTGTAGAACCTCATTTTACGACAGGGAAGATAGGGGGAGATAATGCAATCTCGAGACATGGTATTCACGGATTATATTGGCTTTACAGCATCGAAGTACAGGGCAATATACTCGTAAACGGAACAAACACAATTTTTCTTACACAAGCAATAGCTACTAACCCCTTTCAAGGAGTAATGTACGATTATCTTCGTTTAGAAGGACCTCATCAATGATAAAATGGTCATTGAACAACAACATACCAACAAGTGGGGTCTCGGGAATGATAAAATGATCATTATTTATGTATATACACTGACAACGTAAAGATTGTTTTACCATGTTATCAATTAATGGAGTTTATCATAAAAAAATTTGCCTATATTTACCTTATGTGACTTGATAAGTAAAATAACATTTACACTAATGATGTTGTTGATTTCTACTTCAAATGTGAGTAACATTATATTTAGCCATTTACATGTACATTCCCACAACCTTGGTACTCTTTTGGATAATGGATTGTGGTCACTTAAAAACACTAATATCGGTTGTTTTTCCTTTTTTACCCTAAAATCGTTGTGTCGGGTTTAGCTTACACACCTTAACTGATTTACGGGTACATGCTATATTTAACCAATATATGTATTGAATAACTCTAATAATTTTTATAAAACCTTTCATAATTCTTTTCGCTTTCTTTATATTATTCTTTTCTTACTCTTGTGTGAAACTTTGCAACACAAAAAGGTCTTAAATATAAAATAAAATTTGAGGGAATCCATTATGGAGCATATATAATAAGGTCAATTAAAAGTCACGAGTGGTCCTTATAATTTGGTATCACATGATCCCACAAAAAATAAAAACGTCCACATCTTCATCATAACTTTTTTATTTTAGCACTTTTGATCCCTCAGAATTCTAGCAACAAAAGTGCATTTTATATTCACTTTTAGGATGTTTCTATAAAAAAGATTTTTCATATTAAAGTCATTTTATACCCCCTCCGTCCATCTTTATTTGTCCACGTTTGACTTCTACGTCCTTTAAGAAGTCATAAATAAAAGGGTAATTTTACTATATTATCCTTGAATATAATAAACCCAATACTTTGAAAAATGCACTGCACAATAAGTATAGTTAATAATAAGGGTAAAATAGACACAAAATGATAAATTATATCTTAATTTTCTAAATTGAACAACTAAAGTTGGACAACTATCTTTAATATACTGGACTCATAAAGATGGACAGAGGAAGTGCTATTTTTCTAGAAACAAAAACTAGACACAATTTTCGAAAATTTTTAATTAAAGAAAAGATGACAACAAAGTTTCTAATAACCAATAGAGTTTGACTTTTCTAATATTAAACGTCATAAAGAGCCTTGTAAATTTGGTGTAGTAGTTGAAAAAGAGTTAAGGAGGTTACATCCAATTCTATACCAAAAATGTAAATTTAAATTTATAAATTTTAGGAGGAATTGAGTTTCTTTAGTTGGGTTGGGTCTAGGTCGGGTTGGGAGGGGTAAAAAAAATGAGTGAAGTGATTTTTTAAAGTCACATGACATTTTGAAATTAAAAATCAGTTTTAGAATTTCTTTTTAACTCAATTTGTCAACAAAAATATAAATATGCACTATTTGTTAGACGACGAGGGTATATGTGCACCATTTGTTAGATGGTGATGGTATATATACACTACTTTTTTAATTAAAGGTATATCCGCTTTAAATCACAAAGTTATGAAATATATTTACCTCTTTGCCCTGAATTTTAAAGGGAAAGTGATCGATTTTGTCTTTTCACTTATCGAAATGGGATAAATTTATTAGCAATTTCATGCCTTTATAATGCCTTTGCAAATCGAAATGAAAATTAAACCAGCATTAAATTCTTGTTCTTGATTGCGAATCTTTACAAATTAATTCAATTTTTGAAGAAAAAAATGATTTTGCTATTGTCAATTGATTAAAAAAAATTATATGATTATCAATATGTGTCAATTGAGCTATGTAATTTTTTGTCATATTTAGCAAATTTTGAGTTTTCTTGTTATTGTCAATTTATTTCTCGTAGGGGTCCATTCTACTCTTTTCATTTTTTTAGGGGTGAGGGGTAATTAAGTCAAGATTTTAGTCCACTCTAACATCAACTTAGAATTATAGTCTTCAAATGTCTATGGCACCTATAAAAAGAACACGTAGCAAAAGTGGAACTCCAAGTAAGTTGAATTAGTTTGATATAAACGTTCACTACAAATAAATATTGATCATATCTTCTTGTAAAGTAAAGGAGAAAATCTAGTAAAATTTATTTTTTTGTGTTTTTGTTATAAAGTTTCGTTCTTCATTTTATTATTTCTACCTTTTTTTAGCATAGCATATTGCTCTGCCGATAAGTAGCGAAAGAATCATGTTTTCTATGGTGTTTTTGTCAGTTAATTACATGATGTAAATTTGGCATGAGAAAAAATTCCACATCCTTAAGCTTATCATACCAGATCAACAAATCTTCTTTTATGTTTTTGTCCTTCATTCGTCAAGAAGTTATATTGATTTGTCACCTTTTACATATGTGTAACGGTAGCCTTGTTGGGGTCTAATAATTATTTATGGATTTCTAATACAATATTTCAAGTTAATGTATAATAATAAATGTATTAATAACTAAATATTTTAATCATATATACGAATTATAAACAAAAGCTACTAAATTTATGTGAATCGATATCTAACTCACTAGATCTGCCACTGATTTCTGACATACCTTTGCCTAAAAGCCAAGCAAACTCCACCGTAGTGTGCATGGGCGGCATAGCAAAGATCCCTCCTTTAATTTTCTTTTAAAGGAAAATAATTACATTTGTTTTTATATTATTTGAAATTGTGTAATTTTATGTTTTATTATACTTTTTATTTAATATTATCTTGGCGTTAGAAAAAACAAAAAAGCTCATTTTGTTCTTAACACCAACAAAGTTATAATCGGAAGGTTATTTAAAATTACAGTCAGAAGTTGAAAAATAATTGATTATTTTTTCTCGGAAAAATTAGACACGTTAAAGCTTCGTTAATAATAAAAGCAAATACGAGATAATTCGTGAATGACAAAGATTTGAATTCATCGATCTATTAGCCTACCAATCAATTTGTCTATTCCGAGGGATAGAGGCGGATGTACTTATAAGTAAGGGTGCAATTGAACCTTAGGTATGTACAAGGTTCTAAAAGATTGAACCCATAAAATTTAAATTTTAATCCGCTTTTGTCGACGAGTCATGCTAATCACGCTAATCTTAAACTCTTAAATATGGCATTATCTGTAATTAATATGCATAATAATCACAAATTAGTTTGTTACATTACCAAGAACTCACTTCGAAACCAACTAATCCTTCTATTTAATAGTGACAAAAAGTATAAGTCCCTTTCCCATGATAATTATTCTTTTCTGTTCATATTATCTGTCTTTTACGACTTTTTCACACCTCTTACCATGAACAAATTCATGATTTAAATTAAAATATATTTGACGTATAATGTTCTTATATAATTTTATAACTAAACACAATGTTCTTAACAATGAGTTTTGATGTAAAGAATTGTTGAAATGTTAGTGGATTTTCACATTTCAGATTCATAAGAAAGACATTTGATAATTGTAATCACATGGTTATTTACTTATACTAACTTTTTAATTTGTTTTTCTTAAAGATCTCATTTAATTAGTGCTCCAAGTAATTAAATGAAACAAAAAAGTATAAATTTGAAACAGAAAGAGTAATAAATGACTACTTAATTTTGTTTAAAAATACCAATATTTTGTAACAAATTCAATTAATCAAAATGACTAGTAATATTTAAAATTAGAAGTAGATTAATACACATTAATGTTAAGGTTGGCAATATCAAGAAAAGATCGGTGGAAAATTAAAATAAAAGCCTTTTGTTGAGTTGTCTACTTGTCTTTATGGAGATAAAATCCTACTTATTTTAGACGTAAAATATGGTTACACATGTAATTTGATTTTTTCTACCCAAAAAAGAAAATGAAAATGAGAAAAATTAATGTAATTTGATTTTGTACTGCTTCTCTTATTAGTTGTTGTTTCCTTCATTGTTCCCTTTTCTTGTACCTGAATTTGTTGCACTGAATCGATGGTCTTTTGGAAACAACCTCTCTATCTCCACGAAGTAGTGGTAAGGTCTGCGTACATTTTACCTTTCCCAGACCCACTTTTGAGATTTCACCGAGTATGTTATTGTTGTTGTACCCAAAAAAGAAAAAGTTCTCCCCATCTCAAAATACTTGACGTATTTTTTATTTACATGTTCCTTAAGAAAATATTAATTAGAAGAATATTTGACTATTTTACTTTTATTTATGTCTTAAGATATAATCTCTCTTCATTTAATATTTACTCTATTTATAATATGTGTGTCATAATTGAGGTGTTTGTAAACTTCAAAAACAATTACTAAGGATAAAATAAGAAAAAATAATTAATTATAACTTACTCCCCCCGTTCCAGAATAAGTGATCATTTTAGGTTGAACACATCTCTTAAGAAATTGTTCACTCCTAGAAAATAAAAGGTGTTTTTACTACCTTACCCTTAATTAAATTATACTGTTCATTTAATGTGATCTTTTTTAATTAATAGTGTTTGGGTAAATAAGGGCAAATTTGAAATAATATGATCAATTTATTCTTGAAAGTTTAAATGACCACTTATTAGAAACAAAACAAAAAGACAAAAAGATCACTTATCTAGGAATAAATATACATTTCTAAAATGACAAGTGTTTTGAGACTGATATTTTTAATTAGGATGACAAGTATTTTAAAATCGATATTCTTAATTAGGACTACAAATATTTTGAGACGGGCAGAAACTCTCCAATGTTCCCCTTTTCTTCTTTCATAGTTTGACAAGATTATTCATATGTTGGTCCCAATGCTAATTTTCCTAACACATAGTATTAGGTGAATATTGTCAAATGTTTAAACCACAAAACCAACTACCCTAAACTTCTAGTATTTGAAAAAACAATTCAATTACCAAGTACCAACTACATTATTTAATATACAAGCAGAATTAACAGCCAAAGGATCAGCAGTTACCAAATATGCGATTGTCCTGACATAGCGCGGACTGATAAGGGCGGGTCAAGCAGGATTGACAAATTCGTAATCCTAGACTAATAAGCTTCTGAAAATAAGACGCACATGATATCTTAAACGAATCTTACATCAAAATAAGAGAAAAAAGTAAAAAAGCTTTATAAGTCATAGCTCAAATTTACATGATATACGCGCATGAAAAGACAAGTTCCTGAGGGGCTTAGACCCAAAGCGAACAATACATGTCATAAACTTGAATCGTGACAAAATACGACATTATTAGAATTAATTATGTTAACATCATAATAGCAAAGCAAGTGAGCAACGTACCAGGATATAAAATATGGTAAAAAGTACCAATTATGAAATTAGTACTTTAATCAGGACAGAGTTCAATAAAAAAATTAAAGGAAATGGTTACACTTCTTAATATTTCCTTTATATACTCGATTAATTTCCTTAATCTCCTTTATGATTTTTTTTTGGAACCCCCACAAAAACTCACAATCTCTTTTTGAATGAACACTCTATGATGAGCACTTTGTGAAAATCTGTTTACTGTGCAATAGCTTATAAATCACGCAAGAAATATAAACCACACTAGGCAAGCCTCATGCGAAGAGCTCATACCTGAGCGACAAACAAAGGCTGGATTCGATCCCACGTCTTCCATATGTATGCAACTTGTTGGTACCAGATTCATGTGAATCCATACTTTCAGCACAAAGTATAATTTGTGTATAAAATTCATTAAATTCCGATACATAATATACATGAATTTATAATTTTAAAAAAATAATGAATTCAATACTAAAAATCTTAAAAGATTAAGCCGTGGAGTATAAGTTTTGAATTCGCTTCTGTTTGTCATTATTTTCTTAAATCTTGAGAAGAAATTTTGAACGAAATTAACCATTCAAACATACTCCCTTCATTTCAAAATACTTGTCACAATTTCGTTTTCGAGAGTTAAACGACATGAACTTTAATCAATAATTTAAGATATATTTCTTCATCGTATTGATATGAGAAAACTTGCAACTTATCGTATTTTTCGTGTTGTTTTTGAAAATCTAAATTTTAATTTTACAATATCAAATCAATTTAATCTAATTTAACTTTAAAAATTAGTCAAATTAACTCTTAAACAGTGAAATGTGACAACTATTTCAGAATAAGTTAATTTAATGACTCATTAAAACAACAAATAAATGGTTAATTAGCCCTCTCTATATAAACCCAAGAAATGAGCTCAAATTTAACTCTCAAACATTATATAACGCTTTTATTATTACTCTTTTGGATTTTCACACTAAAACTTCCATCAAAATTTTGTCCTCCACCCCCCCCCTCCCCACCCCCACCCCCACCCCCCTGTAAAAAAAAAACAAAGACAAAAAAACCATTCAACATTTGCTTCTTCTTGTTTTTCGCCTTCTTCACACTTTACACACAACACACAGAGGTATATATACATTGTCTTTTATATATATGTTATTTTTGTTTTTTTTCGTTGTATACGAGAAAATGTTCCTTTTTTCTAACCAATGTGTGTGTTTTGTGTAATTTTTTTTTTGTTTAGAAGGTGAGAAAATGAAGAAGAAAGAATGGAGTTCTGTTCTTGGATTCTTGGGAATTTTTCTTCAACTATTTTTGCTGGCTCAATCTACATTAACAAGAGAGTTAGTGTTCTTTACTTTTCTTTAATTATAATAACTCCATTGTTACTTTTTTAGTATCTGTTATTTGACCTGCATTAATTAATTTAAGAATGGTTTTTGTATTTAATAATTGTGGTGTCGGAATTAGCGGGCGTGCACCTCAACTATTTCACTGATTCTTTGGTTTTTTTTATTTTTGCTATCGTATAATTCTGCCATCAAGACTTTTGACAGATAGGAAAATCGAAAACTAAATTGATCATTTTTCATCTTTGGTGAAATTTAAATTGTGTTTGTTATAATTTTGTTTATCCCACTTTGTTTACCACTAAGCCACTAATTGTAATTGGCAACTGACTAGTTAGAGTGATGATAACTGAAAATTGTTTTTATTTTTTTATTTTTTTAAATACATTTTCTCTCACAAAATCTTATCAATGAAATTAAAAATCTCTAGTTCCTTTTTTTTTTTTTTTTTTTTTGAAATTCTATTTTCTCTTCTCCTTATTTGTGGTTCAATTCACACTCAAAAAGAATTTTGACAATAAAGAAAATAAAATGGTCTTTTATGGATATAAAAGTTTGTTACTGAACAACACATGAAAAATGAAAAAGTATCTAAATATAATTTTTAAAATAATTTTTTTTTTAATGAAAAACGATTTTTTTGAGCTGAGATCTACTGAAAATAGTCACTCTCAAAGGTAAAAGTAAAAATTACGTAAACTCAATCTTTTTTGGATTCCATTCGTGAGCTTGTACTGGATACGTGGTTGTTATTATTGTTGAAAATAATTTTAAAAATCAAGTGAATGAAACTTGTAAAGTGAATATGTGATGGAAAGACAAAAGTTGCTATAAGAATTTGCCATTTTCACACTTTTTTTGGGTTCTCATATGAACAAAATTTGTCATCTTTCCATTGAAAAGATTCATCCAATTCCTATCTTCTTGCTTTACTTTTCACACCACACAATACGATATCGTGAACATGTCTATAAAAAAACATTTAAAAAGGAGAAAAAAGAAAAAAAAGTTTTCGTTTTTTTCAAAAACATTCTTTCATATAATTCCTTCAACCACTTTGAAATTTACATGTGCACTACTACACCTTAACTTTAGGACATTCATGGTACATGACATAATTTTCTTCTCCATAGAGAAAGGTATTTTTCACTTTCTTGGTATGTTATTTATTAATTTCGTGATTATTTATTCCACTATTTATGCATATTGATATTCTAATCCATGAAATAACTTTATTTATCCTATACCCTATACCAAACGATCCCTAACAAAATTATCAACATGCACATATTAATGTTTTTTAAAATTCTTTTTTTATATATTTATTTCTTTATATTTTGACTTGTCTAATCATCATTGATTAAACATGATAATAAATAAAAGTTTATTATAGAACCAAAGAGCTATTCAATCAACATAGCCAGGTGGTTTTTGGTTAAAGACAAAGAAGAAAGTAGTGGAAGTTCAAAGAGAACCCGTGAATGAGGAATCTCACTTTTTTCTTTTTGGTACTTGTGACTCTATACTCCAAACTTTTAAAATTTTAAATTATTATATTTGATATATAAATAAAAAATATTATCTAAAAAAAATTTATATATAATATATATCAAGCAAGTGAAATTGTACTCGCCTCTTCTCCTTCTTATTTTTAACAAGGTTGTTTTTTCACTGCGAGAAGGCCCCATTAAAGCATGCATTTCACCCTACAAATACTAATAGATGTGGGAGTGGGGTAGGGGTGGTGGGGTAGTGTGGATGCGTTTTCTTATAAGTAATTTTTTCATTCTCCAAATATGAATACGAAATCTTTGATCAACATTAAAGAAATCTCATTCATACTACCATATCTATCGTGATTACTATCAAGGTTCCTAATTTTTGTTTCTTTTTAATTTTTGGGTATTTTTTGCAGGAGAATAAATAAGTTAAACAGCAGACTAGACCAGGAGTCTTTTCCACCAGTGCAATTGCTTACACTGGATGATTATGTAAAATCTTATATTACCTCTTTTTAAAGTTTTCTACTTCCTTTTATTTAGTTTCATTCTTGCGACCTCGTTCATATTTTTGGTCTTAAATTGAAATAAAAAAAGGGTTGTCGAGGGGTCAATCGATACGTAACAATCTCTCTACCTCATTAAGGTAAAGATAGTATTGCGTATACTTACTATTTTCAGATCCTACTTGTGAAATTACACTGAATTTATTGTTGTTTGTCTTTCTAAAAAAATAAATAAGGAAAAAGTAAGGGAAATTGGATGATGACTATTGAAAAATGAAAGGTTGATAATTATGGTTTCTCAATATTTTGAGGGTCTAAATTGCAAGAGTTCCCATTTTCCCTTCTCTTCTATATTACTTTCAATTTTTCTATTATAGAAATAGAAAATAAATTTTAGTTCTAAATCACCCTTAAAATCACCCTTAAATTGTATTAAAAACATAATTTATTTAGTATATGAAAAAAAAGTACACACATAAATTCCAATTAATTTAGAATTGTAAGTTAATTGACATAATATTTTAATTCTTTTTATTTTAAGAACTATTTGCTTTCAATTTTGTTAATTCTTTTTTTTTTCTTTTCTTTTGAAGGTGGTGGTGGATAATGGGCTGTTCAATATTACATTTTCAGTTCCTGAGGGAATGGTCACTGGAATACAATATAATGAAATTGATAATTTATTGGAAGATGGAAATAAAGATGATAACAGAGGGCAAGTATTTTTTTCACCTTTCATTTACTTCAATTTTTTTAGTTATAATATTCACTTAATTTAAATATTTGAATTTTTTTTTAGGTATTGGGATATTGTTTGGAACAAACCAAGAGAAGAAAATATTGTTGACAAGTAAGTCTTCTTGTTCTCTACATATATTATTTAGTTTCTACAAATTTTGACTCTTAGGGGTCGTTTGGTGTGAGGTATAAGGTATAATAGTCTCGGAATAAAATGCAGAATTATTTTATCCTGCGTTTGGTTGGAAGTATTAGTTAGTTTTGGGATTATTTATTCCACCATTTATATCATAGTGATGAGATAAGTTATCCCATACACATGGTAGGATAACTAATCTCGGAATAACTAATCTCGGAATTAATTATCCCGGATTAACTTGTTTCCAACCAAATGACCCCTTAGATGTTACTGGAAAAAGAGTCAAATTTACCTTTTTATTATTTAAAATTGAATAACTTTATCTTTCGTTATACTTTCGTTCTAATATTGTATTCATCGTTAGGTAAAAGTTTCATTTTTTTCATTGACCCTTAACGGAGCTCCAACTTGAGCTTAAGTTTAAGTCATAGTCGAAAAGTATGGGGGTAATTTTGTGTCCTACCCAAGAGTGTGACTTAGTTGACAATGATATGATTTTTGAACTATGAATTCGATCTCAGGATCAATATTTAGCGGAGGCAATATTACTAGGTGATTTGCTTCCATTTATCTATCAAAATCTTGATAGATAGAGTTACCCTTAGTTACTTGTGCTCGTAGGAGATAACAAGTGTCTGGTAAATTTAGTTGAGGTGCACACAGGTTGACCTGAACACCAGAGTTTAAAAAAAACAAGCATCAGTTTGTACCTTTTTCTTAAAGTATTTTGACACGTACAATCAAATTCGTTTCACATTGGAGCTTCGTTAGTGGTAAGGAAAAATACGAGACGATTTGCTAACAATATGTCCATGTATATGCAGGCTTGGTGCAACAGATTATAAGGTTATTATGGAAGATGAAAATCAAGTGGAGCTTTCATTCACAAGGACTTGGGATACTTTAGATGACTCACATCTTTCCATGAATATTGACAAAAGGTGCTAATTTAATTCCTAATATTTTCTTTAATTATAGTTTTAAACATTTATAATTTATTCAAGTGATGCAATATTTGATTTTCACCAAATTTTTTAATTTTTTTTAGGTTTATAATACTAAGAGGAATTTCTGGATTTTATTGTTATGGAATTTTGGAACGTTTAGAAGGATGGCCAGATATTGATGTTTACCAAGGAAGAATAGTATTCAAGCTCAAGGAAAATTTGTATGTATTTTTTGTTAAAGTTTTTATATTATTTATTCTATATTTTCTGTAAACGCCCTTTTTTTTTTATAAAAAAAAAATCGTAGATAGGAGGTTGTGGAGGTCGCATGTTAGGATAGAAGGTTAGTAGGTAATGGGGTGTTGTCTTGGTTTTCAACGAGTTTAGGCTTGGTGGTGTTTGTCGTAGTATCAGCCTTATTCTATCAGTTCCTTGCTTATGATATCTTTTTCAATTTTTTGTTGTTACCGTTCCTTTTCCCAAATGCTCTGCATTGACTCCTTTATTAGTTGTCATATTTTCTTCACTCCCATTTTTTCTATCCATAACTACTTTGATTTTGCTGCACTTGAGTCGATGGTCCTTCAGAAACAACCTCTCTACCTCCACGAGGTAGGGGTAAGGTTTGTGTATACTTTACCATCCTAGACCTCACTTGTGAGATTTCACTGGGTATGTTGTTGTTGGTGGTGCTAGTGGAGGTATGGTTTATAATTGGGTTAATTACGGTCCAATAGTCTTTGGGTGATCTAGTTCACAAAATAGCCAGCAAATATATAGCTTTTGTATATTTAAGTATAACATACATATAGTATACATAATCAATGTACAAATTTGTATATTTCGATCATATTGATAAATAGGCTTGGCCGAACTATACATATCGGTAATTTTCCATTTATAATTTTTGTTATGGAAATAATTAAAGTCAATAATTTTCATTGTTGGGCCAGGTTTCAATATATGGCAATTTCAGATGAAAGACAAAGGATTATGCCAACGGCCCATGATCGTGAAATGGGCCAAACACTTGATTATAGAGAAGCTGTTCTCATCAAAGGAGAGGTAAATTTCGTATCTAAGTTGCGTCGACTCTTCACTTTCGATGCTGTATTCGTGTCGAATTCCCTAATAATACACTACATTTGGAGAATCTGACGCGCACTCATTGACATTTTTGAAGAGTACGTGCAACATTGTATAGTATTATATTTTAGTTCTTTTACCTTTAAAATATTTTATTTATTTGCTTGAAAATTTTATGTGTTCAAGGTTGATGACAAATATCAATATTCTTGTGAGAACAAGGATAACCGGGTCCATGGATGGATCAGCCAAAATCCGCGAACCGGGTTTTGGATGATTACGCCATCGGATGAGTTCAGAACGGGCGGGCCTGTCAAACAAGACCTTACTTCTCATACCGGCCCAGTAAATCTAAATGTAAGTAACTTAACGTCTTCATACCAAAAGAATAAGTGTATGACATGTGTACGCATTTAAACTTTTTCATGTGAATGACACATAATGTGCCCAAACATTGGGATGTTGTGTCCTCGTGAGACGGATATTGGTCTCTCGTGTTCCACGAGCTCGTGGTTGGCCTAAATTTGAGTCCACGACTACAGATGTCACGACAAGTGGTGGTTGAAAGTCAACTCTCATAATGTCGTGGCTATTTACCTTGTCATTGCATGTTACTTAAACAAGGATCAATATCTTTACATGTAAACAAATGAATTTCAAAGTAACTTGAGTAAAATAAGTCGTTCTTTGATAAATGGTCACTATGAGTCAGACTCAGAGACTCTGATCAATCCTTTTTTATATCTTTAAGGTGTCAAACACGGACATGATTTACCTATAGAGTACTCATAATTCGCGATAATTTATGTAACAGATGTTCTTTAGTACACATTATACTGGAGAAGTCTTGGGACTAAGATTTAGAGATGGAGAGCCCTGGAAAAAAGTTTTTGGTCCTGTTTTCGTCTACGTAAACTCACTTTCACCTGATGATGAACAAGACACTCTCACACTATGGGCTGATGCAAAAGAACAAATGTTCATCGAAACTGAAAATTGGCCGTATAGTTTCCCTCTTTCAGAGGATTTTGCTCGAGGTGATCAACGTGGAATTGTAAGTGGCAGATTACTCGTCCGTGATAGCTATGTTACCCAAAGTCTTATGATTGCAAACTCAGCTCTCATTGGACTGGCTGCTCCTGGAGATGTTGGATCATGGCAAATTGAAAACAAGGTCAATTTTTTTAACTAGGCTATTTTTGCAAATTGCTATGTCTTTTTAGGTCATTTTTGCAAATTGCTATGTGTTACTTGAATTGCAAAGTTAACCATTTTTACATCTTTGTTCTTCAGGCTTATCAATTTTGGACTCAAACAGATAGTGAGGGATATTTCTTGATCAAGAATGTCATTCCAGGGAACTATAGTTTATATGCTTGGGTCCCCGGGTTTGTTGGAGATTACATTTACGATCCCTACATCATTGTCACCCCAGGTTAGCAAATACGCCATCAATTTCAATTTATGTGACGTAGTTTGAATTGGTACGGAGTTTAAGAGAAAACATGGGAACTTTTGATACTTGTGGGCTTAAACATGTTTTAAAGCTTCTCAATGTTGGTGAATCGAAACGGAGGGACTAATGTTTTAATTACTCCTCCATTTTTACCTTGATTTTTAGACTTTGGTTAGAAAATAAGATATTTGTCTTGAAACGAAGCGACAAGCTATGTTGCTCGGACTCTTTAAAATTGTTGCCTCGTGTATACAAGATTCTCCAAAAGTAGAGCATTTATGGAGGATCCGGCACATGCGAGGTATCATTTTTGGAGAGTCTGAGCAACCTAGGCGACAAGTAGAGTCCACGATTAAAATTTGATGGTTCCAATATTCATGTTCTCGCAACTGAATCCATTACATTTAATTTTTACAATTATGGGTTCAGATCTTAGTACCTAAATAAAGTCTGCCTTGTACACGAAGCATCTTGTGTTTATGTAGGGTCATGGTCGGGCCATGCCTAAAGGGTGTTATATAGGTAGCCTACCCTGATGCAAGTATCACTTGCTGATTCCTCGAATCAAACTCGTGACCTATAGATTCTTCGGAGTCTACTTTATTGTTTCTCCAAAGCTCCCCCGGCCCTCTAGATCTTAGCACTTATTAACATTTTAGTTTTTTTTCACATATACATTTATGTTCTTTCTACATATCTAAACAGGGTCAACTGAAAAGGTAGAAACTCTTATATATGATGCTCCAAGAAATGGTCCAACATTGTGGGAAATTGGAATTCCTGATAGAACTGCTGCTGAATTCTTCATCCCTGATCCACAACCAAGACTCTTAAATCAATTATATGTTGTAAATAATCAAGAAAGGTTAGCAATTTCATATTTTTTTTGTCAATTTCATAGTGGTTTCTTGATCTGAGGGTCTATTGGAAACAACCTCTCTAGCCCACAAAGATAGGGGTAAGGTCTGCGTACACCCTACGTATGTTGTTGTTGAGAAATGTAATTTGTTGGTTTTTGCAGGTTTAGGCAATATGGATTATGGGATAGGTATACAGAGATATACCCTGATGATGATTTGGTGTATACTGTTGGATCAAGTAGCTATCAAACGGATTGGTTCTTTGCTCATCTCAATAGATATTTTTACAAGTATGTTCCCAACATCTTTACACCCTTTAGCATCTTTTATCCTACGTTGCTCGAACCCTCCAAGAATGTTGCTGCACTCGTATATCATATCCTCCAAAAATGCATTGCTTTTTGTACGATCCGACACATAGCCGGCGATACTTTTGAAGAGTCTGATCAACATAGCTTTTATCATTGACGTATTTACAAGTATGTTCACAACATCTTTACATACTTTAGCATCTTTTTATCTTATGTTGCTCAGACCCTTCAAAAACGTTGCCGCACCCATATATCAGATCCTCCAAAAAATGCATAGTTTTTGTACGATCCGTCACGTATCTTGCGATATTTTTGGAGAGTCCGAGCGACTAGATTTTATCATTAGAACCTTCCCCTTTGCATGATAAGTGGAAGTTCTTGGTGTGCTTTAGTATTATACAATTAGTCAATATTCATGAAAAATGTTTTCCTAGAAAATATTTTCTCGTCACCAAGCGCCAGAAAATGACTTTTGTCGTACCAAACATGCACTTTATAGAATTTTGATTCTGACTCTGGTGATATATACAGTGATGATGGAAACAAGACTTATGTACCAACAACATGGCAAGTTCTATTTGATTTTGAAGATGTTGATCAATCATCAAATTATACTCTTCAACTAGCATTGGCCTCAGCACATGAAGCTGAATTGCAGGTATGGACTAATAATCTTCTCAATCATTTTATTTGAGGGTAAAATTGACAAATTGCCACTTTTGAGCCCTGTAATTGAAAAATAGTCAGTGTCATGAAGTTTCGTCTCTAGAATTTGAAACTCCATGATAGTGGCTATATTTCAAATACAGGGCCCAAAAATGGTCAGTGAACGCTATTTCTACATATTGTATATTGATAGTTTTTTCCGACTAAGTACATGTTTTCCAACGTTTTAGGTTCGATTCAATGATCCAGAAACAGATGCTCCTCACTATACAACAGGGTTGATAGGCAAGGAAAATGCGATAGCAAGACATGGTATACGTGGAATATACAGGCTATATACCATAAATGTTCCTGGTTCTCTCCTTGGTATTGGAACTAATGTTATGTATCTCAAGCAAACTAGAGGTGATGGGGCTTTTAGAGGAATTATGTATGATTATATTCGTCTCGAAGGTCCTCCGGATGAAAGCTATTAATCGGAAAAAATTGAATATATTTTAACTTAAGCTTTTAGATAATATAGAACGGCGAAATTTTTGGGTTATATATACATGTTGATTGAATTGCAAGGATCATGAAGATTGCCAAGAAAATTAAATGATATTCTACTTTGGCTTTAAAATTATAATTTTCTTAAATAATCGTGATGTTCGTGTTAGCTTGTCTGCACCTTTAACACAACTAATCTACTATTATACGAATTTATCACACATATCTCATATCGCTTTTTAATTTTATATTTCAAGACGTTGACATTTGATTTTGACCAGTAGATGAGAAATGGCTTGCTTCTTTAGAATTCTATTGGTTTTTCTTTCTAGCTTTATTATCTCGTTCGACTAATTCAAATTAGCACCGAATCGATGCACTAAGATGTTTAAAGCATGCCCTATTGAGAAAATTTCTTTCTCTAAGTTTGTTTAGAGTTTAGACATTACTCCTTCTTTTACTTGTCTACTTTGGACGTTGCATGCCTCTTAAGAAACAATGATTGATATAAGTATGTTACCAATATACCTATATTAATTTATGTTTTGTATTACGTTTTGAAAAATGATTTGAGTAATAAGTAATTAATGCTAAGGGTAACATAAGAAAAAAAATAATTATCTTTGCTTGAATGTTAAAAGTAACAAGTAAAAATAAAAATATATTTTTGAAATAGTGGGCAAGTAAAAATGAACAGAGGGATAGTATTATATTATGAAGTATAAAAACATTATTTTATGGTACGTAAAAGAAGTATTTAAAAAAACGATGAAAGAAAAAATTTCCTTTTTGTTGACTTTCTTTGAACAAAACTTTCCATATTTCCTATGCTTGATTATATTCAAAGAAATAAATTATAAACTGAATTTATGTATCTAAATTCCTTGCCTTATATGGAATTTTTCCATGTTTAATTTGGGACATAGTAAGCTTCTATATATACTCACATAAATTTTCTTTTATAATTCTTCTACGTCCTTTAGATTTTTGAAGACAAGTTTTTGCTTTGTCTTGAGGTTCATAAAATACCTTTTTCCTCCCTCAATTTCTTTAATTCTCACGTTTCACGTATTATCGTTGTTTTTTGTTGCATGCATCGTGATAATATTCATCAGTTCTCGTTTAGATTTTAAATTATGTGCACTAACAATAATGTATACGTAATTTTTTACACCATCGAGTTAAGTTCCTTGCATCGAATGATATTCATTGGTTCTTGTTTAGATTTTAAATAATATGCACTAATTATAGTGTATCGTGATAATATTCATTCGTTCTACTGTAGATTTTAAATTTATGCATTAACAATAGTGTATATGTAATTTTTTAAGTCCATCAAGTTAAGTTGATCTACGATAACAAATAATTCTTCGTGGTATAACATGAAATATAGATTCCCTCTTTTTCTTTTTCTTTTTTCTTTCCCTCTTCACTCTTTGTTAATTTTCATATTTAGGACTAGTGTTTTTTTTTGCATGGTTTTTGATAATATTCGTTCATTTTTTTTAAAAATCTTTTTTATGTTTGGTGTTTGTTGTGTTGCAGTGTTGAAACATGGAAAAGATGGGCTTCAAAAAGCAAAACAAAATAGTTTTGTGGTGGTTTGCTATTATTTTCCAATTTTTCTTGCTTGTCAATGGTTCAAGGGTACACCATGCTAGGTATATATATATATATATATATATATTATACTATACTATAGTCAGAAGTCTCCGTCCCAAATAAATTGAGGTCCACTGTATGAATCTTCACTTTAAATTGAGAAGTAACGATTCATATAGCTGACTCCGACTTTGAAACTGAGACATAATTATTATTATTGTTATCATTACACAATATTTTGAAACGATAAATTGAATTAAATTATCGACTAATTTTTTATTTCCTCTTGTATATTATAGGAATACTTCAGTCAATGAGAGTTCAAACTTGCAACAAGCTTCTCCTCCGGTCACATTGACTATCACAAAGAGCAATGTAAAGACTTAATTATTCGATACAATTATATAACTTTTTTTAGCATAGTATATAATCGACATTAATTCATGATTATATATTGTTTTAATTTATATTTATGTTTTACCACGGACCAAATATTGTTATCACTTGTTTCTAAAGAAGTATTTTAATTAAGTCATTAACATTAAAATCTCTATAAATATTTGAAGCTTTTATGAAAGATATTGTTAGTGAATTTATGACCTAATTTTTTCCCCTTAATTTTATCAGGTGGTAATTGATAATGGGATTGTGCAACTTTCTCTAACTAATCCCACTGGGGCTATTCTTGGAATTAAATATAATGGGGTTGATAATCTCCTTGAACCCTTACAAGAAACACAAAGGGGGTAAGCTACAACTTTTTCCTATTATTTCATATATCTTTTCAATATTTTGAATTGTCAATTACTGTGATTTAATTATAGTACTTTTACGTACTTTTCATATATATAAATTTTATTTCAAAAATTTGAAGATTTCATGCCGGACAAATTTAATCTGTTTGACTCTCAAAAAATAAAAATATCACATAAATTGTGAGGGAGTAATTTTCTTTTAAATTGTTTTGACGTGGGTAACTCGAACTGACGATCTCACAAACAGTTTCTCTACTTTACTTTTTGCGGATTTCACTTATGAAATTACACTTAAGATGTCGTTGTTGTTATACTTGATCGGTAATTAAATGATTTCGTTTGATTTATTAAATTTGCAGATATTGGGATACTGTGTGGAGCGGTAAATTTGACACGTAAGAATATTTTTTGTTTTTACGTTTTACCTTATATATATATTTTCTTCAATTCAATAACATAACATAAATAGTTTTAATTTTTCTAAAACTAATTTTATATTATGTACATTTTCTTTATTTTTTTTGGCAGGCTATTTGCGTCAAAATTTAGTGTGATAGCACAAGATGTTAACAAAGTTGAAGTTTCTTTCAAAAAAACATATGATCCTTTGAATGGTAACAATCCTCCTCTAAATGTTGACAAAAGGTGAGATTTTTATTTTAGAAAAAATTAATTAAATTGAAAATATATGAAAAAAGAAGGACCGGGAGCCTTGGAGCAACTGTAAAGTTATTTTCGTGTGACCTATAGGTCATGCGTTCGAAGGTAGACGGTCTACTTCACACTCTTTGGAGTTTGGAGTGCGGCACTTTCCTAAATCCTACGTGAACGCGAGATACTTTATGCACCATTTTTTTTATTTTTTTTATTTGTGTTATGAAAATAATTGTAGGTATGTGATGCTACGTGGGAGTTCTGGATTTTATTCATATGGAATATTTGAACATTTAAAAGGATGGCCAGATCTTAGTTTGGATGAAGCTAGAATTGCTATTAAGCTCAGCAAGTCACTGTAAGTTTATTACTTATTTATTTATTGTCCTTCAATTATTAATCTTTTAATTTAACGCGTTCAAAAATTTCATGAAATATAGTTAGACTTTTCTATAACAATCACATCTTCTATAACCATATTTTATTATAACAGCTAGTGGCGAATCCACAGTCACATCCTCTATAACGACATTTTATAATAACGATTAAGGACCAAAGATTTCGGCACAAAGTTTTCATGCTATTTTACATTATATGTTCTATATATCAATATCTTTATCAACCTAAAATATTCAGGTAGATGATGTCGTTATAAAGAGGTTAGACAATGCTTGTTTCTCCATGACAGATCTCTTCCTCCTTTGTAACAGTCATCCTCTGTAACAATTTTATCATAACGTTCAATGTTTTTGGAACCGTTAAATTATCATAAACGTTTTCGACAAACAAATTTTTTAATTTTTTTAATCGAAAATAAAGGGACAATACTTATTATGTTGGATATTAACTATGTTTGTATATAAATCTTTTTTGACTTTTTAATTTATTTTTCTAATTTTTATTATTAGGTTTCATTTTATGGCAATATCAGACGATAGGCAAAGGATGATGCCAACAGAAGAGGACCGTACAAGTGGCCAAGTACTCGATTTCCAAGAAGCTGTTAAAATTACAAATCCATCCAACCCTAGATTCAAAGATGAGGTAACATAATTAATTATCGAGTTTCTGTTATGTGCATCGATAATATAAAAAATACGAAATAATAATTTTTTGTGTCGAGTATGATATGGTATCTAAGTATGTACTAACTTACTATAACAAGATTTGTATTGATCGTATACACATAATCTTACTATAACAAGATTTGTATTGATCATATACACATAATCTTTTATATTGTCAGTGTATATAACTTAAACGCTTTTAAATTTTTAGGTTGATGACAAGTACCAGTACTCAGATGAGGTTAGAAATATTAAAGTACATGGGTGGATAAGTGATACTCCACACATGGGGTTTTGGGTAATTTCACCAAGTTATGAATATTGCAATGGTGGACCTATGAAGCAAGATCTTACCTCTCATGTTGGTCCAACATCTATGGCTGTAAGTATATATATATTTTAGCTACAAAATTATCTTATAAATGCAAAGAAATTATTTGAAAACTTGTATACACTCCCCTTTGTACTTGGGATTGCTACACCTGAGCCGAGAGTCTTTTGAAAACAGCCTCTCTATCTCCCACGAGGTAGTGATAAGGTTTGCATACACACTGTCCTCTCCAGATCTCACTTGTGGAATTCACTGGGTATGTTGTTGTTGTATACACTGACAATGTAACGAATATTTATACTATCATGTATATAAGTTGAACTCTATAAAAATCGATATATATATATATATATATATATATATATATATATATATATATATATATTTATCGACAGTGTAACGAATTCCTATATTGCATATGAAAGAAAAAAAATGTTGTATACAGATAATATAACGAATTTTACACTATTAATATATATAAACATACTATGAACTTCGGACTAACATTTCTGTCAGAAATATTGAGCTTATATACACTATTGATAGTGTAACTAATTTGTATATTGTCGATGTATAGAAGTTAAAATTCTATAAAAAGTGATATGTATACTACTACTACTACTACCACTATTACTAAGAAGAGGCAATTTATCGATGGACGGAACTGTCGAAAATATGAGATTTTCGATGAAAAGTCTATCAAAACCTTTTTCGACAAGTCAATTTTCGATAGACTCTGTCGGAAATTTGTGTTTTTCCTAGTAATAACCTTGTAAGTGAAATTATAGATACGACTGTAAAGAAAAATGATTCTTTTTCCCCAATACATCTTGCATGCATATAGTCTCATAAAATGAAAATCTGTATGTCCAAATTATAAAATGTTTGAGCAATTTACATCTTTTTTTCTACAGATATTTTTCAGTGGACATTATGCAGGGCCACAATTGGGAGTTTCATTAACAAATGGAGAGGAATGGACTAAGGTTTTTGGACCTGTATTTTTCTATGTTAATTCAGATTCTAGCAATGATCATGCCATACTTTGGGATGATGCCAAAAGACAGGTAATTAATTAAGGGGTTTTTTACGAAAAAATGTATCACTGTCAATATTTTTTTTTTTAAAAACAGCCGCATGTATACCACATGTATATTATATGCATGTATATTGCCAAAAGAAATTTCAAAAAAACAGCCGCATGTATACGGAATGGCCATTTCGGGTAAGAACTTTGGGCGAATGATCATATTAGGTAGTAAATTATAAGTGCGCTACTTTTTGTGTGATAAATTTAACACAATAGCCATTTTGTCTAATTTTTTCATTAATTAATTAATCTTCATTGACAATATTATTAATTTCACTTAATTAATTTTTTTAAAAATTTAATTCTATGAGTGAACACTAAATTTTGTCAATTTTGCAGATGAATGAAGAAACAAAAAAATGGCCTTATGATTTTCCTGCATCACCAGATTATCTACATGCAAATCAACGTGGCTCAGTTAGTGGTCAATTAATGGTTCACGACTGGTAAGTATTTTTTTTAATTCTTAATTGTTCTATAATAACTTCACTAAAATCGAGTTTAACGTTTATATACTAGCAATATTAAAGAACGAAAAAGGGCTAAAAATGTCTTTAACTTATCAGATTTGACTTATATATGTCCTCCGTTAGCGTGTCGGCTAGCTCATAGAAGTCCCCATCGTTATCTTTTGTCTCAAATTTACCCGTGAACAATTAAAAAAATTCCAAATATGCCCCTCCCGTGAACAATTAAAAAAATTCCAAATATGCCCCTCGTACTAACAGTGGAAGCTGCGAAAGGGTATATTTGAACTTTTTTATTGTTTAGGGATACATTTGGATCATTTCGATTGCTTAAGTGCATGCTTCAAAAATATTACATTTGCTGCTAAGTATATATCACTATGGAATTTGGCAATAATCCCTAGTTACGCTATTATTAGAAGGCTCCTAGGCCCTAACTAATTGAATTTTCTTACAATTCGTCGCTAATTCATAACTAACTGGAATTAGCATGAGATTATTGTTGTTTAGCTACGAAATTTTATTGTTGTTTAGCTATGAAATTTTATTGTTGTTTAGCTACGAAATTTTATCCGCTGCTAGTTCGTTATTTATAACTTAATATAGTTAGGGGTTTCTATAAATGTCTTTTAGGTACATACACAAAGATGCTTTTCCTGCATTAAGTGCATATATTGGACTTGCTGATCGTGGTGGTGTTGGATCTTGGCAAAGTGACACCAAGGTAAAATGTCTATTTTGTCCTATGTTCTTATATTATTTTATTATATATAGAGACTTGAATATATTGTTATATGTAAAATTAAACATTTAAAAAATCCTAATTAATTATGCTGTTTTATTTATTTATTGTTTCACAGGGTTATCAATTTTGGACTCAAACTGATAATTCTGGTAATTTCAAGATTAATAATGTTAGACCTGGAATTTATGGATTATATTCTTGGGTCCCTGGAGTTATGGGAGAATACAAGTACTCTTCTAATGTGGCCGTCACACCAGGTATTTTGTCTCATTCATTTTATATGACAGTATTTAATTAAGTTGTGAACATGAAGTTTAAGATTATTTTTTTTTGACACATGTTATAGTATTTTTACAATTTCTGAACTTAAACATGCAATGATGTTTCTTTAGCTAGAGCTCGAATGTTCAAAATTTAAAATTTATAAATTTTAAATTTTAAATTAAGTAATTTATGTATATATTAAACAAATTTCTTAAGATAAATTCGGGTTGAGACTCATGCCGAACCCGTACCTCTTCTGGTCTACCTCTATCTCAGCCTTTGTCTTTAGCTATAAGAGCATACCACAGGGATAAAATGAAAAGTTTAACGTTAAAGAGTTTTAAGAAGTGTTATTATCTTTCTTTTTTAACTGAATAAAAAGAAAAAAAAAGTGTTATCTTTTACTTCGATTATCATATTATTTATTGTTGTTATTTTTTTTTTCTCCATTATTTTCAGCATGACTTCTTCACTATTGTATTTCTTTTCCATACTTGATTTTGATATGTTTTACTTGAGTCGATCGAGGTTCTATAGAAAACAATCTCTCTACCTTCACAAGATCGAGGTAAGGTTGCGTACATACCATCCTCCCATAATGTCATTTCGGTATATTGTTGTGGTAATAAAAAGGAAAAAGTTTCATATAATATAGAACTAATGAAACATTATAGTATAATACAATTTCTAACTAATGAAACAATCTCTCTACCTTGTGAAGGTAGAGGTAAGTTGTCTTCCTAAACTTTATTTGTAAGATTACACGGGGTATATTGTTCTTGTAATAAAAAAAAAAGTGCCATGTAATATAGTTTAATACAATTTTTCTAACATAAATAATTTAATTGTTGCAGGAAAGGAAACACATTTAGGTCAAATTATTTTTGAAGCTCCAAGAAATGGTCCACCTATATGGGAAATTGGATTTCCAGATAGAACTGCTGCTGAATTCTTTATACCTGATCCATTGCCTGGTCTTCAAAATCATTTGTACACTAACACTACTGTGCATAAGTAAGTCTCAAACGGTAAAGTTATTTTTGTGTGACCAATAAGTCACTGCTTCGAACTTGTTGGAAGCTATCAACCACAAGAGCAACAGTAAAGTTGTCTCTGTGTGACCTATAGTCGAGCTTGCTGGAAGCCGCAATCATAAGAGCAACAGTAAAGTTGTCTCCGTTTGACCGAAATAGGTCACGGCTTCGAGCTTGCTGGAAGCAGCCACTAATACTTGCATTAGAGGAGGCTGTCTACATCACACTCCTTCGCTTGGGGTGCGACCCTTTCCCGAACTTTGCGTAAACATGAGATGTTTTATACACCAGGCTGTCTTTTTTCTTTTAATTTTTTTTTTGATTATTATGATTTGTTACTAATTACAGGTTTAGACAATATGGTTTATGGGATCGTTACACTGATTTATATCCTAATGGAGATTTAGTATACAAAGTTGGTATTAGTGATTTTCGAAAAGATTGGTTCTTTGCCCATGTAAACAGGTAATTAATTAATTAAATAATATTGTTTCTATAATTATTTATTTGTCTAATTTTTTCTTAATAATCACATATAAATTCCATGCTTTTAATATTTTTAATATTAATTGCAGGAGAAATAAGGACAATAGTTTTTCACCAACAACATGGCAAATATCATTTGATCTTACACGTGTGGATAATAGTGGAATTTATCATCTTAATATAGCTGTGGCTTCTGCAACTTATGCCCATTTGCTAGTATGTAACCCTTCATCTCTACTCTCATTAATTAATATCGTTTTTTAGTTTATAAAATTCATGAAGAAAAATCAAATATCGAATGAGTTTAAGTTTTATGTACTGATAATATAAGAAAAATGCATAATTAAGTCATTAATAATGGTATGTTTGGTCGCTTGTCGATTTTGATTCTTGTGATATATGACTTAACACTTTTAACCTTAGTTAAAATGTGTGTTTTTAATCCTTGTGTAGGAAATATATTATATTTGGACTACTTTTAGATGTATATTACCATTTAATCCTTTTTATGTAGGAAATATATTATCTTTGGACTACTTTTAGATGTATATTACCTTCATAAATGGTATAAAATGGTTAATAATTCTAAAAAATTGTGAATATTTTCATGTAAGGGTATCAAAAGTGCGCATGATTTTTAATAATTAAAGGTTAAATATGCTAAACCAGATATTACAAAGATTATAATTCGAATCTATTACTAATAACTATTAATCCTTTCATATAACTTTATATTACAATTAAGTATGAATAGTAACATGATTAAAATGGTTATTACTCTACTTATTTTTTTCATTATTTTGTCCTTTATATCTTCATAACAATAAAGGTATTTTTTTTTATTTTTTTGTATTTATAGGTGTGGATAAACAATCCATCAAAACTAAGGCCATGGTTTGATTCATCACAAGTTGGGACGAGTAATGCAATAGCAAGACATGGAATTCATGGATTATATATGAATTTCAATATTGATATTCCAGGAACTCAACTTCATATTGGTGAAAATATAATTTATTTGAGACAAGCATCAGTTTATGGCCCTTTTACTGGACTCATGTATGATTATATTCGTTTCGAAGGCCCTACAACACGATAGGAAAAAGGGGGATACACAATTTATTTATTTATTAATTTTAATTTATAGGTAGTCATTATTAGAATGGTTATTGTTCTCGAGAATAATGTTTTACTTTACCATATAGTCAAATGAAATTTTTCTCTCTCCCTTGGTAATTTAATATTGTTTGTTTGGTTATCTTTCACTCTTTGTGATTTTATAAAATTTAAAAAGTTCTCGAAAGGACGATTTAATGGTCAAGAGGACACAATTTTTGAATCAAAGTATTATGCATCCATTAAGGCTTATGTTCAAATACTGTTTTTACTTCGTGAAATTATTTAATCATAATAAATTATATTAATTTGACGTAAATATTCAATGCAAATAAGTTTTTACCGTCCATATATATGTATATACATTGGCAATTTTTTAGCAGCAATTATAAATATTTTGGTACGCGAACTAAATTATACTGGGATTATAGTTCAGAGATTATAATCTCTGGACTAATTTATCCCGCTCAGAGATGGTATAATATAATTTCAAATTGAATAGGATAAGGTGGGATATTTCAATATTAATCCTGAGATAAGATTTATATCGCATTTGGTAGATAATATAAATTTGATTTGGTCAAATATCTATTTCTAATTGACAATAGGCATGTGCAGATCAGCTCAATATTGAGGTGCATTTTAATATAAAAGAAGTAATAGTTTAAATATGTAAATAAAATAATGAATAGTTAAGATATAAATTTTTTTTTAAAAAATAATTTAAATATATTTTTAACCACTAACTTTAGATTATACTATTCCTCACCCTTGAACGGCCCCTGAATTGACATATATGCATATTTTATTTTGCAGCTTAAGTAGGCTTTCTTGTTTTCTCTCTTGTGATATTGATTATATTCAAAGAATGACATAATAGCATATCACTTTTGAGATTAATGTTCCTTTTCTTGCTCAATTTGATTATTTTAAGCAATGTTATTATATTCTGAAATATTTGACAAAATTGATTTTGTCGGATAATGTGGAATTTGCCTACGAGAATAAAAATATCAAGTAAAATAATTAATGATTGCATGTCGGGTAATTTTAACTTTCAAAAGTCGCATAAAATTTAAATGATTAATTAGCTCGGTTGATTGACTATTCGAATTTTTACTTTATCTTTTTTCTTCTTATTTGTGATGTTTGAATTCAATTAAAACCAATATATGCGATAGAGTCCTGTAAATAAAAAAATTATTGATAGAAATCGTGTTTCTTGTTAAGAACTTTAGTACGACTCGTATTTAAATTGATTTCATATCATTATTTCATATAACATGTTGAAACAAATCCTAAGATATTATGCTCAATTGGCATGGTAGGGTCGACGTTCCATTTATTGTCAACCATAAATTGGTGTTGTATGGAAAATGACTCACCCACTATTTTAAAGAGCTAAAATATTTTTGTTTTCAGATTATTGTTTTGTCATATTAATTAATCTCTGATTATGTTTGTAATTATGTGGTGCAGTCAACAAAATACCAGTGAAAATGACAAGGAAAATCATTTGAAATTGTAGTACTTCAGTTTCTTAAAATATGTGACGGTGTTTTATTGGACAATTTTTTTAAAAATTTGAAATTTGCATCTGTCAATTCGTATGGCTGCTGTTTGCACATATTGAATGGACGGTATTAGGAGTGGCAAAATGGGGCGGGAATCAAACTGAATTTGAACGAGTTAAAATGAAATTGAATTAACAAATGAGTCATTGTTCAATTTTGCCCAAAATTTACATGAATAAAGTTCGAGTTATAGTCTGACTCGCTCAACTTAACCTGTCAATTTTATAATTCCAATCTTACATTTCACGACTCAACTAAAATAAGAGAGACTTACAATATAAATAAAGCCCAGGGAGTACGAGACAATATCACTTCCAACTTGAATGTCATGAGTTCGAGTTATCAATGGAGCAAAAGCGATGGAAAATCCTAGGGAGAGGTAAAAAAAAATCTATTTTTTTACCCATATTTTTCTGGGTGAATTGCAATCCAATTCATTTAAGCTCAACTCATTTTTTATTCCGCTCAAATTCAATTCGATCCGCCCATTTACCACCACTACCTTGCACTCAAAAGGCCTACTATTAATATAAAGAAATAGCAACCACTTCTTTTTCCTAGTACTCCAATAATATTCCTTTCTCTTTATTATTATTGCAATTATTGCTACATAGTACATCACTCAAAATTCAAGAATCACCAAAGAAACAATGCAAAACTCACCAATTAAGGCATTTGGATGGGCAGCTAGAGATAATTCTGGGGTACTTTCTCCTTTCAATTATTCACCAAGGTAAAATTAATTTTTTTTCTATGTTTTTTTTGGTTTGGAAAACTCTAATAGAGGGTTAAGGTTTGCGTACACACTTACCTTATCCAGATTCCACTCGTGAAATTATATTGAATATGTTTAATTTGGATTGAAATGTGTGCAGAGTGACTGGTGAAAAAGATGTGCAGTTCAAAGTATTGTATTGTGGAATTTGCCATACTGATCTTCATCAGATCAAGAATGAATGGGGCATCACCAAATATCCCATTATACCTGGGCAAGTTTACTATCTATTGCTTTTTTTTTAATTTTTAAGTTCCTTATTTGTGATCGTCGAATTTTTTTACTGTATATATAAGTAACAAAAAGTGTTAGAATCGATTTTACAAAAAAAAAAAAAAAAAAACTTTAAGTTAGAGGTTCGGATCTCATTTGTGACATTCTAGTCTGAGCTACTTTTTCCTTCTGTTATTTGTTTGGACTTATGTTGCTCGGACTCTTCAGACATACCTCTGGGTCTCTATCGGACTCGAATCCTCCAAAATTCGATAGGATGCTGCAACGTTTTTGAAGGGTCCGAGCAACATAGATTTGGACTATGATGTTGTCTTTCACACACACACTGTTGGTCTGTTCGACTACTTAATTTAAGTCGACCCTAATATATTGAAATTAGCTTAAATGAAGAAACGATGATTGATATAAGTAACCGACCCTAACTTGTTCGGGACTGAGACATAGTTGTTATTGTTGATCAATTGTTTCAGGCATGAAATTGTTGGTATTGTAACTGAGGTTGGTAACAAGGTAGAAAAGTTCAAAATCGGAGACAAAATAGGCGTTGGATATCTAGTAGGATCATGTCGCAAATGTGAAAATTGTACCAACGATCTCGAGAACTACTGTCCCGGACAGATAATGACAGCTAATGGCACGTACTCTGACGGAACCATCACGTGTGGAGGTTACTCCGATCTCATGGTTGTCGATGAGTATTTTGTTGTTCGTTGGCCGGAGAATTTGCCAATGGAGGCTGCTCCCCTGTTATGTGCAGGGGTCACAACTTATAGCCCTTTGAGATATTATGGACTTGACAAGCCTGGTATGCACATTGGTGTTGTTGGCCTTGGTGGACTTGGCCATATGGCTGTGAAATTTGCTAAGTCATTTGGTACCAAAGTGACTGTTATTAGTACATCTCTTAGTAAGAAAGACGAAGCAATTCAGCGTTTAGGCGCGGACTCATTCTTAGTTAGTCGTGACCCTGACCAAATGCAGGTCAGTACATCATATATGCTTCAATCAATCAGTCTGGCATAAGAATATTAGTCCTAATTCTCGTTTGCACGTTGTAAACACGAGCAGGCTGCAGGGGGCTCACTTGATGGCATCATCGACACTGTCTCAGCGGTTCACCCACTTCCTCCTTTGCTTAATTTGTTGAAAACTAATGGGAAGCTAGTGATGGTTGGCGCGCCAGAAAAACCACTAGAGTTGCCCGTATTTCCATTGCTTTCAGGTACATTTCGCGTATAGTACCTTATTCTTCAGTCCCTTTGATTGATAACACAAGTATGTAACGTGGAAAACAGGAAGGAAGCTAGTGGCAGGGAGCACGATAGGAGGGGTGAAGGAGATACAAGAGATGGTAGATTTCGCGGCTAAGCATAACATAACACCAGACGTTGAAGTCGTGCCAATGGACTACGTGAATACAGCGTTGGAACGTCTTGTGAAATCGGACGTGAAGTATCGTTTTGTGCTTGACATTGGCAATACATTGAACAAGAGTTGATATGGGGACATCTTGTTCTCGTTGTGTGTTTGTATTTTATATGACACGATAATAAGTATTTGGAGAAAGACAACACGATAATAAGTATTCGTAATTAATGTGTAATAGTATGTTAAATAGTAGTGATAATGTAAAAAAAATCTTACACTCATTGTGTATAACTTAAATCCATATACAAAATAGGGATAATACCACTTTTGGTCCTTAAATTATAGATATATTCTAATTATGATTCTTGTGATATCCGATGAAACATATTTAATAATCAGTTAATTGAAATATGTTTTTAATCCTTTTATATAAGAAGTATGTTGTATATGAACTATTTTTAAAACTATATTCTCCTCGAATATGGACTAACTATATTCTTAACTATTTTTAAGACATGGTTTTGGTGGAATTTTTTCCAAAAATTTTCGTGAGCATTCGTAACGACCTATTTAATGGTGTGGGTTGATTCGGCGGAGAAAACGTGGATTTTTTTGAGTCGAAACGAGACTCAGAATAGGAAATATCAATTTTTCAGTTTTTTCGTGTGTGTTAGTCCATGAATTTTGTGTGATACGTGGTTCCGGTGGAATTTTTACCAAAATTTTTCGTGGGCATCCGTGACGACCTATTTAATGGTGTGGGTTGGTTCGGCGGGCAAACGTGTATTTTTTTGAGTCGAAACGAGACACGGAATAGGAAATATTGATTTTTCAGTTTTTTCGTGTGTGTTGGTCCATGAATTTTGTGTGATACGTGTTTCCTGTGGAATTTTTACCGAAATTTTTCATGGGCGTCTATGACAATGTATTTAATGGTGTGGGTTAGTTCGGCGGGGCAAACATGAATTTTTTTGAGTCGAAACAAGACCCGAAATAGGAAATATTGATTTTTTAATTTTTTTTGTGTGTGTTAGTCCATGAATTTTGTGTGATACGTGTTTCCGGTGGAACTTTTATCAAAATTTTGCGTTGGCATCCCTGGCGATCTATTTAATGGTGTGGGTTGGTTCGGCGGGGCAAACGTGTATTTTTTTGAGTCAAAACGAGGCCCGAAATAGAAAATAACGATTTTCAGTTTTTTCGTGTGTGTTAGTCCATGAATTTTGTGTGATAGGTGTTTCCTGTGGAATTTTTACCAAAATTTTTCATTGGCGTCCGTGACGACCTATTTAATGGTGTGGGTTGGTTCGGTGGGAAAAACGAGATCCAGAATAGGAAATATCGATTTTTCAGTTTTTTCGTGTGTGTTAGTCCATGAATTTTGTGTGATACGTGGTTCCGGTGGAATTTTTACCAAATTTTTTTGTGGGTATCCGTGACTACCTATTTAATGGTGTGGGTTGGTTCGGCAGGGCAAACATGTATTTTTTTGAGTCGAACGAGGCCCGGAATAGGACAATATCGATTTTTCAGTTTTTTTGTGTGTGTTAGTCCATAAATTTTGTGTGATACGTGTTTCCTGTGGAATTTTTACCAAAAATTTTCATGGACGTCCGTGACGATCTATTTTATGGTGTGGGTTGGTTCGGCGGGGCAAACGTGGATTTTTTTGAGTCGAAACAAAACCCAGAATAGGAAATATCGATTTTTTAATTTTTTTTGTGTGTGCTAATCCATGAATTTTGTGTGATACGTGTTTCCAGTGGAACTTTTATCAAAATTTTGCGTGGGAATACGTGACGACTTATTTAATGGTGTGGGTTGGTTCGGCGGGGCAAACATGGATTTTTTTGAGTCAAAACGAGGCCTGGAATAGGAAATATCAATTTTTTAGTTTTTTCGTGTGTTTTAGTTCATGAATTTTGTGTGATACGTGGTTCTGGTGGAAATTTAGCCAAAAAAATTTCGTGGGAGTCCGCGGTGATCTATTTAATGGTATGGGTTGATTTGGCGGGGCAAACATAGTTTTTTTGAGTCGAAACGAGTTCTAAAATAGGAAATATTGGTTTTTTAATTTTTTCGTGTGTTAATCCATGAATTTTGTGTGATACGTGATTTCGTTGGAATTTTTGTCAAAAATTTTCGTGGACGTCCGTGATGACCTATTTAATGGCGTGGGTTGGTTCGACGTGGCAAACTTGGATTTTTTTGAGTCAAAACGAGGTCCGGAATAGAAAATATTAATTTTTTTATTTTTTGTGTGTGTAGTTCATGATTTTTGTGTGATACGTGATTCCGGTGGAATTTTTGCCAAAATTTTTCATGGGCGTTCGTGATGACCTATTTAATGGTGTGGGTTGGTTCAGCGGGGAAACCTGGATTTTTTTTAGTCGAAACGAGACCCGAAATAGGAAATATCGATTTTTCAGTTTTTTTGTGTGTGTTAGTCTATGAATTTTGTGTGATACGTGGTTCCGATGAAATTTATGTCAAAACTTTTCCTGAGAGTCCATGACGATCTATTTAATGGTGTGAATTAATTCGGCGGGGCAAACGTGAATTTTTTTGAGTCAAAACAAGGCCCGGAATAGGAAATATCGATTTTTTGATTTTTTTTCGTATGTGTTAGTCAATGAATTTTGTGTGATACATGTTTCCGATTGAATTTTTGTCAAAATATTTCGTGGGCGTCCGTGACGACTTATTTAATGGTGTGGGTTGGTTCGGCAGGCAAACATGGATCTTTTTGAGTCGAAACGAGGCCCGGAATAATAAATATCGATTTTTTGGTTTTTTTGTGTGTATGAATTTTGTGTGATACGTGGTTCCGATGGAATTTTTGCCAAAATTTTTTGTGAGCATCCGTGACGACCTATTTAAAGGTGTGGGTTGGTTCGGCGCGGCAAACATGACATTTTTTGTCTCGAAACGAGGCCGAAATAGGAAATATCATTTTTTTAGTTTTTTCGTGTGTTAGTCAATGAATTTTGTGTGATACGTGTTTCCTGTGGAATTTTTACCAAAATTTTTTGTGGGCGTCCGTGACGACCTATTTAAGTGTGTGGGTGGTTCGGCGGGGAAAACGTGAATTTTTTTGAGTCAAAGCGAGACCTAGAATAGGAAATATCAATTTTTTAATTTTTTCGTGTGTGTTGTTAATCCATGAATTTTGTGTGATATGTGATTCCGGTGGAATTTTTACCAATTTTTTTTGTAGACATCCGTGACGACCTATTTAATGGTGTGGGTTGGTTCGGCTGGGCAAACGTGTATTTTTTTGAGTCGAAATGAGGCCTAGAATAGAAAATATCAATTTTTCAGTTTTTTTGTGTGTGTTTGTCCATGAATTTTTTGTGTTACGTGTTTCCTGTGGAATTTTTTCAAAAATTTTTCATGGGCGTCCGTGACGATCTATTTAATGGCGTGGGTTGGTTCGGAAGGGAAAATGTGAATTTTTTTGAGTCGAAACAAGACTTAGAATAGGAAATATCGATTTTTCATTTTTTTGTCTGTGCTAGTCTATGAATTTTGTGTGATACGTGTTTTCGGTGGAAATTTTATCAAAATTTTGCGTGGGCGTCTTTGACGACCTATTTAATTGTTTGGGTTGGTTCGGCGGGGAAAACATGAATTTTTTTGAGTCAAAACGAGGCATGGAATAGGAAATATCAATTTTTTGGTTTTTTCGTGTGTTAGTCCATGAAATTTGTGTGATATGTGATTCTGGTGAAATTTTGGTCAAAAGTTTTCGTGGGAGTTCGCGAAGATCTATTTAATGATGTGGGTTGATTTGACGGGGCAAACGTGGATCTTTTGAGTCGAAACGAGGCCCAGAATAGAAAATATTGGTTTTTCAATTTTTTTGTGTGTTTGTCCATGAATTTTGTGTGATACGTGTTTTGGTGGAATTTTTGCCCAAACTTTTCGTGAATTTCCGTGACAACCTATTTAATGGTATGGGTTGGTTCGACGTGGCAAACGTGAATTGTTTTGGGTCGAAACGAGGTCCGAAATAGGAAATATTGATTTTTTGATTTTTCGTGTGTGAACGTCCATGAATTTTGTGTGATACGTGATTCCGGTGGAATTTTTGCCAAATTTTTTCATTGGCATCCGTGATGAACTATCTAATGGTGTGGGTTCGTTCGGCGGGGAAACATGGATTTTTTTGAGTCAAAACGAGTCCCGAAATAGGAAATATCAATTTTTTAGTTTTTGTGTGTGTAATGTCCATGAATTTTGTGTGATACGTGATTTCGGTGGAATTTTTGCCAAATATTTTTGTGGGAGTCCATGACAACCTATTTTATGGTGTGGGTTGGTTCAGCGGGGCAAACATGAATTTTTTTGAGTCGAAACGAGGCCCGGAATAGAAAATATTGATTTTTTGATTTTTTCCGTATGTGTTAGTCCATTAATATTTTCATGTGCGTTAGTTAATGAATTTTGTGTAATACGTGATTCCGATGAAGTTTTTGCCAAAAATTTTCGTGAGCGTCCGTGACGACCTATTTAAAGGTGTGGGTTGGTTCGGCGGGGCAAACATGAATTTTTTTTTGTCGAGATGAGGTCCGGAATAGGAAATATCAATTTTTTTGTTTTTTTATGTGTGTTATTCCATGAATTTTGTGTGATACGTGGTTCCGGTGGAATTTTTGCCAAAAAATTTTGTGGGCGTATGTGACGACCTATTTAATGGTGTGGTTTGGTTCTGTGGGGCAAATGTGAAATTTTCTTTAGTCAAAATGAAGCCTGGAATAGGAAATATCAATTTTTTGGTTTTTTCGTGTGTGTAATTTCATCAATTTTGTGTGATACGTGTTTCCGGTGGAATTTTTGCCAAAATATTTAGTGGGCTTCTGTGACGATCTATTTAATTGTGTGGGTCAGTTTGGTGGGGTAAACGTGGATTTTTTTGAGTTGAAACGAGGAACGGAATAGGAAATATCGATTTTTTGGATTTTTTGTGTGTGTTAGTCCATGAATTTTGTGTGATACGAGGTTTCGATTGAACTTTTGTCAAAAAAATTTATGGGCGTCTGTGATGACCTATTTAATGGTGTGGGTTGATTCGTAGGGGCAAACGTGAATTTTTTTGAGTCGAAACGAGACTCGAAAGAGGAAATATCGATTTTTCTGTTTTTTCATGTGTGTTAGTCCATGAATTTTGTGTGATACGTGGTTCCGGTGAAATTTTTGCTGAATTTTTTCGTGAGCATCCGTGATGAATTATTTAATGGTGTGGGTTGTTTCAGTGGAGCAAATGTAGATTTTTTTGAGTCAAAACAAGGTCCGAAATAGGAAATATCAATTTTTTGGTTTTTTCGTGTGCGTTAGTCCATGAATTTTGTGTGATACGTGGTTCCGATGGAATTTTTGCTAAAATTTTTGTGGGCGTCCGTGATGACCTATTTAATGGTTTGGGTTGGTTCAGCGGGTCAAAGGTTGATATTTTTGAGTCGAAACGAGGCCCGAAATAGAAAATATCGATTTTTTGATTTTTCCGTGTGTTATTCAATGAAATTTGTGTGATACGTGGTTACGGTGGATTTTTTGCCAAAATTTTTGTGGGATTTTGTGACGATCTATTTAATGGTGTGGGTTAGTTCGGCGGGGCAAACGTAGATTTTTTTGAGTTAAAACAAGGCTCGGAATAGGAAATATCGATTATTCGATTTTTTCGTGTGTGTTAGTTCATGAATTTTGTGTGATACGTGATTCCGGTGGAATTTTTGCCAAAATTTTTTGTGAGCGTCCGTGCCGACCTATTTAATAGTGTGGGTTGATTCGGCAGGGCAAACATGTATTTTTTTGAGTCGAAACGAGGCCCGGAGTAGGAAATATCGATTTTTCGTGTATGTTAGTCCATGAATTTTGTGTGATACGTGCTTTCGGTGGAATTTTAGCTGATTTTTTTGAATGCGTCCATGATGATTTATTTAATGGCGTGAGTTAGTTCGGAGGAGCAAATGTGAGTTTTTTGAGTCAAAACGAAGCCCGGAACAGAAAATATCAATTTTTTTATTTTTCGTGTGTGTTAGTCTAAAAAAATATTGTGATACGTGCTTCTGGTGAAATTTTGGCCGAAATTTTTCAAAGGTGTCCGTGATGACCTTCTTAATGGCGTCGGTTGGATCGAAGGGCCAAACGTGAGTTTTCTTGAGTCGAAACGAAGCCTGGACCATGATATCTCAATTTTTTTGGTTTTTTCGTGTGTGTTAGTCAATGAATTTTGTGTGATATGTGATTCTGGTTGAATTTTGGCCAAAATTATTCAGAGGCGTCCATGATGACCTATTTAATGGTGTTGGTTGGTTCGGAGGGGCAAATGTGGATTTTTTGGATCGAAATAAAGCCCGAAATAGGAAATATTAATTTTTCAATTTGTTCGTGTGTGATAATCCATGAATTTTGTGTGATACCTTCTTTCGGTGAAATTTTAGCCAAAATTTTTCAGAGGCATCCGTAATGACCTATTTAGTGGTATGGGCTGGTTCGGAGGGGCAAACATGAGTTTTTTTGAGTCAAAACAAAGTCCGAAACAGGAAATATTGATTTTTTGATTTTTTTTCATGTGTGTTAGTCCATTAGTTTCTTGTGATACGTGCTTCTAGTGGAATTTCGGCCAACATTTTTTGGAGGCGTCCGTGATGACTTATTTAATGGTGTGGGTTGGTTCGGTGGGACAAACATGGACTTTTTGAGTCAAAACGAAGTTCGAAACAAGAAATATCGTTTTTTTAGTTTTTTCGTGTGTGTTCGTCCATTTTAATGAGAAATTTATTCTAATGATTTTTATATCGAACTTGTAAAAAATAATTTTCAAAATATTTTGATCCACCAAACATGTCCTGTAGATACCAAACACACCCAATGTTCTTTCTTTTTACTTTTCTTCCAAATTATTGTTCACCATATCTTTTCTGATGATGGCCATTCTGGAAAAGGGTAATCACCAACCATATATCTTAATTAATTATTGTGGAACCAAATTAAAGTGACTCAATTATCATTTTAGAGAGCTAAAAAAATATATTTGCTTCCTTATCTACAAATCTTTATCAAATTATTATTTGTCACTTATCATCTTTGGAAGCATGTTATGTATAATTTAATCCAATGCTTGGAGTTGTTTAGCTTAAAATTTGTTTATTAGGACATCTAGTTGAGTTTATTTGAATGAGGTCAAAAGCAGCAACAACAACAACATACCCAGTATATTCCCACAAAGTGGGATCTGGGGAGGGTGAGATGTACACAGACCATACCTTTACCCCAGAATAAAGTAAAGAGGCTGTTTCCGATAGACCCTCGGCTCAAAGCAATCCAGGAGAAATAACCAATAAACAAAACAACAGCTAACACAAATAATTAATTTAAACAAGATTAATTCTTTGATATTAATGTCAAGGAAGCAGTAAAATAATATAATCGATATAACGAATTAAATAATCGACAATAAATAATTGATAAAAGAGAAAAAAATTCTTATTCACTCTCATGAGATTAGGAGACAAATAATGTTGCTAAAGAACATCGATGAACAATCGTGTTTAGAGAGAAAATAGTCAAGTTCTCAATATTGAGGTGACAATATCTCCGCATGTTGCAGCTGTTAGTGGGCGAAGATCGTCGAAGTTAATGGGATTAAATGGAATTCCTAAAATTTCAGTACTTGACCGTTATCTAAGTTATCCTTAAGTCGGGCTTTCCTAACCTTCACGGACAAATCTTTTCATGCCACGATAGTCTGAGGGTGACGGATCGGAGTGTGTCCGGTTGGGAACCCTTGGCTGAGCTAGCTTTGTCTCTTTTGACAGACTCTGATCTTTTCTGTGCTTGTCATGTATCTAGTTAAATAGTCTTCGTCTCGATGTATTCTCCCATAAAATGATTCGAAATTGGACTATACTTTTCTTTTTTTTAATTTCAAGAAAGAGACATATTGAGTCTAGATTAATGGGCACACCTGAAATCACAAAACACGTTGGCACACTGAATCCATCAATTCTTATGGCGGCAGTTTCTATTTTATTTTTTTATGGGCGACGTGAGGCAAAGCAATCGATATTTATGTGATTATATTTCGTCAATGAAGGGTTTTTTTCTCCAATAAAATTTTAATATCTTTTAAAATGAAATGTATGTTTAAATATAATTACATCTTTCAAACAAAGGTAAATCTAACATTTTGTGTTTATGAGTTTTAAATTTTAAAAAAGACAGTTAGTTTACTGAGTTCTGAATAAATTAATAATACATATGAAGTGAATTTTTAAATATAAATACATGATCTGGATCAAAATTATTGAGTTCTGCTTAAGAGTATACATAGACCGATTGGTTCGAATTTTTCATTTACCATTTAAACCAATTGTGTTTGTTTTGTATATTTCTAAATCAAACCAAATCAATAAAGTTAGAATTTTTTTTATTCTCGATTTTATTCGGAATCTTATGTGATTCGATATGAAGAATATTACAACAATTTTACACTATACAATCATATTTAATTTCTTCATTGTATCCAAATAATATTAAAAAACATATAAAAATAAGCATAGCAGCCAGACCTTACTGAATCATTTGCCCCACAAAACATCTTATAATATAATGTTTATTTATCCATAAAAGGCAAATTGTACAGAGAAGCCATGACGTTAACATTTGCTTCACACCTCATCGACTACGTCATCAATCATATAACATATGGTCTATTTATACATATCGAAATTAAAACATTGGTCTACAACACTACTCAAATTTGTTGTAATAAAAACAGAAAAAATCAAGAAAATGGCAAAATCACATGAGAATGAACATCCAGTAAATGCATTTGGATGGGCAGCTAGAGATACTTCTGGTGTTCTTTCTCCTTTCAACTTTTCAAGAAGGTATACATCGATTTAGTTCCTGAGTTATCGCGTTATTTTAATTTTTGTCCTTGTGATATTCGACTAAGCATTTTTTTGACCTTCAAGAAAATAATGCGTCCTATTTTAATTTGATGACTAACAGACCTAATCAAATTAAATAGAATGATAACTGTTAGTAAGGGCACTTTGGACATTTAAGAAACTATGCTTTTTACAATATGCAATCATCGGGAAAAACACTACTTTTGCATACCCTAATTCCGCACATATCCTTCTTCAATTACAGCGATAGAATTGTGTTCTAAAAGTGGATTACGTTTCACCATATTATGAAATTGCGTTCCAAAAGTGGATTACGCTTCACCATATTATGGACTTGCGTTCTAAAGTGGATTATGCTTCATCTCATTGCTTTTAAAAGTTACCATTCCAATTAATTTAATTAGATATGTTATTCATGGGATCAAAATAACACGCGTTATTTAATTGAAGGTCAAAAATGCTTAGTCGAATATCGCAAGGACCAAAACTGGAATAATGCGATAACTTAAGGACTAAAAGCGCTATCTTTCCTATCTTTTATCATTTCTTTTCGAATTTAAGTTATATAAACTGACAGTATAATAGTGCAACGATAAACTCTACCAATGGGTGTTGCAGGGTGACTGGTGAAAAAGATGTCCAGTTCAAAGTTATGTACTGTGGAATTTGTCATTCTGATCTTCATCAACTCAAGGGTGAATGGAGCAATAGCATATATCCAATGGTACCTGGGTAAGTTTCATTACGAGTAATTTGCGATTTGCACCTCTAACGTAGATGGACCGTTATATAATTTAAGTGGAAAATAGTAGATGAGCGGACTTATTATCCACCAAGTTTCAAAAAGAGTATTCTTATATAATTGCAATATATGTACCTTTGCTTTTGTTCAATGCAGAGACGGAGCCAGAATTTGAACAACAGATTGCAATATATGTACCTAGTTTGGACTATGAAATTGTAAATTTGATCATCAAGAAGATCACTAGAAGACTTCGCGATGATGAAATATGTCGCTAAACAGCTAAAATCCATAGCTAAAATGAATTAATTAGCAACGTAGCTTAGAGAAAATCCTCTCTACCCCACAAGGGTAGGGGTAATGTCAGCGTATATACATTAGTGGTGGATTATATGTATTTCTAAATTTATAACATGTTATGCTTTGAATGATAATACATTTCTTATTTATTAATACTTTGTAATTGTCAAATTTCTTTTACAGGCATGAAGTTGTTGGTGTAGTAACTGAAATTGGTAGCAAAGTGAAGAAATTCAAAATTGGTGACAAAGTTGGAGTTGGATGTTTAGTAGGATCATGTCGAAAATGTGAAAATTGTGACAACGATCTCCAGAACTACTGTCGCGATCAGATAATGACATACAACGGTGTTTACTCCGATGGAACCACCACGTATGGTGGTTACTCCGATATGATGGTAACAGACGAACATTACGTGGTCCATTGGCCCGAAAATTTACCAATGGAAGCTGCTCCTCTGTTATGTGCAGGGATCACAACTTATAGCCCATTGAAATATTTTGGACTTGACAAGCCTGGAATGCACATTGGTGTTGTTGGACTTGGTGGACTTGGCCATATGGCTGTGAAATTTGCTAAGGCATTTGGTACCAAAGTGACTGTCATTAGTACATCTCTTAGTAAGAAAGACGAAGCAATTGAGCGTTTAGGCGCGGACTCTTTTTTGGTCAGTCGTGACCCTGACCAAATGCAGGTCAGTACGTCAATCAATCAAACTATATATGGTTCAATCAGTCTGACATAAGAATAATAGTATTAATTCTCGTTTTGCACGTGTAAATACGAGCAGGCTGCAGCGGGGTCACTCGATGGCATCATCGATACTGTCTCTGCGATTCACTCTCTTCTTCCATTGATTAGTTTGTTGAAAGCTCATGGGAAGCTTGTGATGGTTGGCGCGCCTGAAAAACCACTAGAGTTGCCCGTATTTCCCCTGCTTTTGGGTACGTTTATCGATTGTGTCTATACATAATTTTTAAAATTTGAACTGAAAATATTGATGCATAAGTATTGATATATAATGTGTGTACCAGGAAGGAAGCTAGTGGCGGGGAGCGCGATAGGAGGGATAAAGGAGACACAAGAGATGGTAGATTTCGCGGCAAAGCATAACATAACACCAGATGTTGAAATCGTGCCAATGGACCACGTGAATACAGCGTTGGAACGTCTTTTGAAATCGGATGTGAAGTATCGTTTTGTGCTAGACATTGGCAACACATTGAACAAGAACTGAGATGGGTTTGGTTATGAAAAATGAGTGTGTCATAGGCTTATGATTTTGTTTTAAGCTTTTGCACGTATTGGTGTTTATTTCTTATGTTTTGTGTATCGAAAGGAAGGAATCGGAGAATAAATATGATATCGTGTTTTCTAGTATTGATACTCAAGAATCGTGTAAGATTGAAAAGTAGAGCGGTAAGAACTTATCGGTATCCAGCGTTTACACCAAATTATACTAATTTACCATGTGCTTTTTCTTAAAAAAATTTGAGGGAGGGAATTACAAGCTAAGTCGTCGAACTCTCACCAACAGGTAGCCAACCAATTGAACTCTCATCCAAACATCATGGGTGTTGTCCCGTTCCCCAATCAAATGTTTGGATGTGAGTTATACTTCGCTAGGAGCAAACAAGCATATGGACTTGCCTTGCCATTTGACCTCTTTTCCCACGTGACTAGAAATTTTCCTTAGGCGGGGGAGTGTCACAACCCGTTCAAAACATCTCAGTCTTCCATCTTATACAATGTGCCAAAGATAGCCAACGGGAGTGCGACTTATGTCTGTGGCCGTCATATATATATATATTCATTGGATCGGTGTAAATAACGAGTATGGGTAAACTTTTACCCATAGACGAGTATATTTTAACCCATATATTAAAAAAAATTGGGGTAGAGGAAGGAAAAATGGAGGAAGGGATTACAACGTAGAGAATCGAACCCTCACTAACAAGCTGAAAGTTCATGTAGCCAACCAACTGAGCTACTAAAAATTCCCAAATTTATAACAATTGAATACATATGCTAGTTCTTCGTTGGTGAAAATGGATTGAGTACAACAATATTTATGCACAAACAAAATGAGAAACAAAGAAAATAAATACTCTCATTCTTGGCATAGATGAATTTGGACTTGTGCATATAAGGCTTTGTAATATTCACATGTGGCTTTCCTAGTCAAATTGTGTGACTTATCCAACACACATACATAATGAGACTCGAACCTAGGATCTATGCCGGTTCTCATATCACATTGAGTTAGTGTAATCATCTCATCTGAATGTTTAAGCTATTAGAGATCGAGGGCATACTTTTGTTTATTTAATTATGTCTTCAACATTAATCCTCGTCGCAAGAATTAAATTTTGAATTGAGTTAGACCTTAGATCCATTTACTCGATATTGGGCTCTATATTATGTTGTTTATGCTCCAGTTAGCATACATTGATGTGTGGGTGTAACGCCAAAACTACACCTCAATTAAGAAGCGTAAGCGGTCGCTGTCAAATATAGAACCCAACTAAGGTTGGGGTCGATCCCACAGGGAATAAGGTGCAAATTAAGTCGTTAGTGAATTAGATGACTAATAATCAATAATTTTCGGTAAATGGGAGGTTTGTTTGGATCAAACTTTAATTGTTTCAAATAACAAATTGCAAGTTTAACGAGTAAAATTCAGTAGAAGAGGTGAACTAGGGAAGTGTTCACCATGGCTCAATCAACAACCTCGGGCTAGAGTTCAATCGGGTTCTTTTCATATGCATAACACGAAGTAATTGAAATCATTCCTACGTCTAAACGTTTCTCAACCAAAGAGACGCTTTTCTTTTCAATTCTCTCAAACTTGAAAAGATACAATACAAAACTCAATTTATACCCCAAGTGGGTTAACCTCGCTAGAGCGTCAACCATTAGACGGGAGTTTGTAGTCCCAAATCCTTGTTGTTAATCTAATTTTCCGGGTTTTAATTCCTTTGTTCAAGTAAATCAAACTTAGACTTGTTCTAATGTTTGCAGCCATTAGAAAACGATAAAAACATAAGATTAACAACGTATTATGCAATATATATTGAACCCTATATCACCCGAACCCTTAGATCATTGCTATGCCATGGCTCCCACAACCCTAGTTGTGGAAAGTTAGCTACTCATGCTATTAGAGAAAGAAAAGATAATCATATTCATAATAAGAGAAAGATTCTTACAAATAGTATGAAAGTTACTTCAATTATCCAAGAACAAGAAGCCAAAATCCCAAGAACAATGGACGGAGGAAGAAGAAAACGTGTTGTTGCGTTTTTCTCCTCTCAAACTTGTCCAAAAACCGCTCAAAAACCAAAGGAAAATATCGGGTAATGAATAATAAAATAACTCTAACACTGGGTATTTATAGTAGTCTAGGAAATAAAGTCCAAAAATAGACTTTTGGAGTCCCGCTTCAAGTTGACGTGTCGCCTGACGAACTGTCAGTCTTGTGACGACTCGTCACTTGAGCCGTCACAACTAAACAGTGAGCTGAAGATTCTGCCTCAAGTTGAAAGTTTGTACATAAATCGCATTTGGAAAATGAGTTTTATGTACAAATTGTCATGATGAGTAAATCGTATATGCCGAATGCGTTTTATGTACAATAGTTTTGTCTCGTCTTGATGGTTCACTGCCTCAGCTTGACGGCTTGTGTGACGGCCAGTCACAGGTGTGACGGTTCGTCACACCAACCGTCACCATTATCCAGTGGCTCCTTCGGTTGCTGCTAGGCTTGACGGCTTGGCTGACGGTCAGTCACAGGTGTGACGGTTCGTCACACCAACCGTCACTCTTAACCAGTGGGTTGTTTTACTTTGGTGGCTCACTTGGTGGTTCTTCACACTCATGGTGACTCGTCAGGTGAGTCACCATACCTAACAGTACGTCCATTTCAAGTGCAAAATCTCCAGTCATTCCATTTTCGTTCAAGTTTCTGCAATTACAACACAAATACCATAAAAAAAAATAATGGTTGCTTGAAAACTTACGATTATTCTTAGTTAAAGGAGTCCAATGTGCCGTAGAATGCCGGCACATCAGTGGGACTCGACAGGAGGTGTTAAGTATGTCCCACATCAGTTGTGGAGGATTATAAATGTCTTTTTATATGATTTTGGTCAATCCTTAACTCATGAGCTATTTTTTGAGGTTGTGTTAGGTCTAATATCTATTCTTATACAAATCTCAAGAGATACCAAAGCAAAAAAGAGGAAAAAAGAAGAAAAAAGGAGTGGGGATAGGATTAAAATAAAAGGAAAATAACACGAGAAAAAGGGTGGGAATATGTCGAAAAAGGGCATGAATATATACAAAGAAAATTGCAAAAAAATACACAAAAAAAAAACAAACCGATGCCCACAAAGTAAACCTCGCTCTAGTGTAATAACTCACAAACCAGAAGAAGAGGTAAATTACATTAAGCAAACATCGTGCGACGAGCTCCACCAAGAAAGCATGACGGGGGTTTCAAACCTAAGACACCCCCACTCATTTAAGAAATCACACGTTCAATCAACTCGATGACCTAATAGGTCCAAATTTCAGACTACATTACTTTTTTTTCTTTTTTTTTGTTAAATGTACTTTCACATTGGCTTCGTGGCTCTTCTATAGCACAATTAGGGGTGTACATGGACCGGGTTGGTTCGAATTTTTTAAATACCAAACCAAACCATTAGTGTCGAGTTTTTTAATTTATCAACCAAACCAAATCAATAAAACTCGAGTTTTCCAACCTCGGGTTTTTTTGGGTTTTTTCGGTTTTCTCGGGTTTTTCGGATTTTTTTGAGGTTTTTTCCGGTAAAGTCTTCATACAACCCTATAATTAACTTGTGCTTCAAATATTTCTTTAACACGGGAAAAATACAACTATCTAAGGTATTTCTTAAAACAATAACACAAAATATATTCATTTTATTTGGAATTTATGAAGTTAGTGATGACAATAAAATATTCAACCAAAAAAATAATGAAATCGCATAGAATAAATATTGCATATTAAGAAGTCATAATAAAAATAATTATAATTAAAAACTATTAAGTCATGCTAAAATAAATCTAATAAGTATTAACTACATGACTAAATATTAAATAGAAAAATAAATTAGTTTATGTATTTATGTAAAATTAAGGAATAAATATCTAACATGATTGTCATTCCTAGTATTAGATTGAATAATCTTTTGTTAACATTCGTATTGATTTGGCGTTTATTTGAGGTACTAATATTTATGAGTTGTAAAAAGACTTATTAGACCATTTAAAATTCTAAGTTTAAACTTGAAATAATATGTTGAAAGATAAAAACTATGAAAAAGTTGAAGAAATAATTATAAATTACATCACAAAAAAATATTTTTATGTATAAAATATTTTTAAAAATAGTATACATGTAATATCGAGTTGGTTCGATTTGGTTTGACTTTTTTTAGTTAAAACCAAACCAAATCAATCATAGTCGGGTTTTTTTTTTCAATACCAAACCAAATCAAACCAAACCACTAGTCGAGTTTTTTTTTACGATTTGATTTAATTTGCGGTTTGATTTTGTACACCTCTAGCCACAATTACCTTGAGTCCGGAGTCAAAAACGTCATATTTTTAGGTAAAATATCAAATAGAACACATGATTTTGAAAAATACCAAGGAGACGTAAACCGACTCACTCTTTTCATTAACTGCGGCTGTTGAACGACTGTTTTTGCCATCTAATTTTCAAATTATGTGACGTGATCGATGAGGTGGGTGAAGGAGAAAATGACGTGTAACAATTAATTAATTAATTACTTAAATAAATTTGATTTTGACTTCTCTTTTTGAGGTTGATTGGTGTAGACTGTAGAATATTCTACAATCCTAATATGCAGGACTTTTTATTTTGGCATAATACATTAATTTGCCTTTTGATTTTACTTCAGTTGACGTTTATATTTTTCAACTTTAGATATGCACAATAGATACTTAAAATTGCATATGTGGCATCATATGTGAATTGTCACATATGTATACATTTGCTTAATTTAAATAAGTTTAAATACTTATTTGTGAACACTCATAAGTTGGAGGGCATAGATATTCGTTGAGGCTAAATTAAAAGACATATTTTTATATTATGTCTTTAATTTTAAAACATTTATACAATTGTTGCACCTCATCGATGACGTTAGCACTTTCGTATCATCATCTTCTTCTACATAAATATTTTTATTATCAAACAAAAAATGGCAAAATCATATGAAAATGAACATCCAATTAAGGCATTTGGATAGGCAGCTAGTGACACTTCTGGTGTTCTTTCTCCTTTTAATTTTTCAAGAAGGTCTACAATTTTTTTTAGTTAAAAAATTCACCTTTTTTGGTTCAATTCTTGAAATTTTGATGATGGGTTTTTGTTTATTTTTATTATTATTATTATTATTATTATTATTATTATTATTATTATTATTATTATAATGATAGCTTTTTTTTGGTATTAATGGGTGCAGAGTGACTGGTGAAAAAGATGTGCAATTTAAAGTTATGTACTGTGGAATTTGTCACTCTGATCTTCATCAGCTCAAGAATGAATGGGGTAATAGCAAGTATCCCATTGTGCCTGGGTAATTAATTAGCTCTTATCTATTTTATTTTATTTTTGGTGAAAATTTTCAGATCTTTTTTTTTAATTGTTAGATCCTTATTTGTTTTAAGGATAAAAAATACACCTAAAATATTCTGTTTTTTTAGTTTTATACTTGAGCTATCAGATGTGTGAGTTTCCTATCTGAAATATCACAAAGTGTTTACTGAACGATGGTGATATTTCAAGTAGGAAAAGTGAACAATTGATAGTTGAGTGGGTATGTTTCAATATTAAACATTTGGTGATAGAACATTTAAGATACTCAAAAAACCGAGACACTTTAGGTGTGTTTTTACCTAATCACTCTACTTTGTTTAGTTAAATTCCATATCTTGTGTAGATGAAATTGCCATTTTTAGAATCTTTAGTTCCAAGATTTGATTTTATGCAACGGATAAAACATTTTGCTATGGTGGAGCCAGAATTTTCACTAACGAGATCTCACGAAGAAGCCAAAGGGAATCAACATCTATTGATTAATACATATACATAAGTAATAATTTTGATCATGTATATTCAGTGTAATTTTCCGGCAATGAACCCCCTTATGCTCCCTTAGCTCTGCCAATTAGCTTGCTGTGTTTTGAGTTGTTGATACCTCAGTAAATCCTAAGTTGTTGGGACATGTTAAAATTTAGTAGAATTTGTCTAGACTCTCTATGTACTCATGAGTACTGTCACTAATTCCAAATATTATGTCCTCTGGTGGATGTAGGATCATTCTGATTCAAACCACGTTATATCTCGTGTTCTTTCTTTTACATTTCCACTAACAATTATGATTACAGGCATGAGATTGTTGGTGTTGTAACTGAGGTTGGTAGCAAGGTGGAGAAATTTAAGGTTGGAGACAAAGTAGGTGTTGGATGTCTGGTAGGATCATGTCGCGAATGTGAGAATTGTAGTGTTGATCTCGAGAATTACTGCCCTCGTCAGATTCCTACCTACAACGGCTATAACTCAGATGGAACCCTGACATTTGGAGGTTACTCCGACATCATGGTATCTGATGAGCATTTTGTAGTACATTGGCCTGAGAACTTGTCGATGGACGCTGCTCCCCTGTTATGTGCTGGAATCACTACTTATAGTCCTTTGAAATATTTTGGACTCGATAAGCCTGGAATGCACATTGGTGTTGTTGGTCTTGGAGGGCTCGGCCATATGGCTGTTAAGTTCGCTAAGGCATTTGGAACCAAAGTGACTGTCATTAGTACATCTGCTAGTAAGAAACAAGAAGCAATTGAGCGTTTGGGCGCAGACTCTTTCTTGATCAGCCGCGATCCTGAGCAAATGAAGGTGAATATAACTTTGACATCCGTGACATAGATATTGTCTGTGTGACCATCTTATATAAAAGTTTAAATTGTTTGACAAAGCACTTTTATTTTATTAATTGTGTCTTCAACAAGCCACAACCACGTGTGGGCTGCCCTGATTCTTTTTTTTTTTCCCATGAGCCAAGCACGTGAATTCCACTTGTTAAACACTAGAACGGAGGCTAACCTTTCGTTTATTCGCTTAATTAACATGAACAGGCTGCAATGAACACATTGGATGGGATCATCGACACTGTTTCCGCAGTTCACCCTATTGTTCCATTGCTTATGTTATTGAAATCTCATGGTAAGCTTGTTATGGTTGGTGCACCAGAAAAACCGGTGGAGTTGCCCGTGTTTCCTCTACTTATGGGTAAGCATATATAGTACTTTTTACGCACTTTTCAAATAAAAAGTTCAGGCTAAAGTATATATGATGTGGAAAACAGGAAGGAAGCTAGTGGCTGGAAGTGGCATAGGAGGGATGAAAGAGACGCAAGAGATGGTAGATTTCGCGGCAAAGCATAACATTATACCAGATATTGAAGTCGTGCCAATGGACTACGTGAACACAGCGTTGGAACGCCTTTTGAAATCGGATGTGAAGTATCGTTTTGTGCTCGACATTGGCAACACATTGAACAAGAGTTGAGATTGGGACTTATTGTTTCTGGCACATCTCTGCTTTTTTGGTCAAGAAAATGAAAATTGGGGTGGATATCTTATGTCCTATCTTTTGTTTAAGCTTGCATGTATTGGTATTTATCATTAGCTAAATTATAAATTAAGGAGAGAACGTGTATTATTTAACTCTAATCCATTGATAAAAGTGTATGTGAAGACATTTGGCGAAAGCTTCATGGGCTTTTTCTCGTTCCTCAATCAGATGTTTTGGATGTGAGTTTACTCCGCAAGAAGCCAAACGGGTGATGTATGACGATACCTTGTCGTTTGACCTCTTTTTCCATGTGACTAGGAATGCTTAGTAGGTGAGGGAAGTATCACAACCCGCCCGAAACACCTCAATTTTCCATCTAACACAATGTGCCAACTTGAGCGCGATTTATGTCTATAGCGGCCATTTACATATATATTCATTGGATTGGTGTAAATAACGAGTATGGATAAATTTTTACCGAAAGACAAGTATAGTTTTGACGTAGCCCATTTCGATCTTCTTAATGTATGCTTAATTATAACCATCCTCTATATGGAGTAGAGCAAAATGCAATAAACAATATCCTCAAAACTAGAGAATATATATACATCAAAGCAAAATGAGAAACAAAGAAAATAAATATTCTCATTCTTGGCATAGATGAATTTGGACTTGTGGATATAAGGCTTTGTAAATATTCACATGTGGAACTTCCTAGTCAAATTGTGTGAATTATCCAACACACATACACATATACAATAAGACTCGAACCTCGGATCTATGCCAGTTCTGATACCATGTTGAGTTGTGTAGTCATCTCATCCAAAAGTTTAAATGATTAATTGGAGATCGATGATACACTTTTGTTTGTTTAAACATTAATCCTCACCCCATGAGCTAAATTTTGGGGTTGAGTTAGGTCTTGTCCATCTACCCCTTGTTGGGCGTCATGTTATGTTGTTTATGCTCCAGTTGGCACGCATTGACGTGTGAAACGGGAGGTGTTAAGTACCTCCCACATCGACTGTGGAGGAATAGAAAGGTCTCTTTATATGGTTTTGATCAACCCTCACCTCATCTACCAACTTTTGAGGTTATCTTAGGTCCAAGGTCCATTTTCGTATCACCTATATTATACGGATCCTCCAAAAATGTCATTTAATTAACTCTTGTTAATTTCTCCCAAAATGTTTTCTTTCTCTCAAAGAAAAATCTTTAAAATACAAAAACATAAAGAGGAAACAAAATAATAGGAGTGGGAATAGAAAAAAGAAAAAGGAACATAGCAAGAGAAAAGGAGTGGGAACAACTTTGGAAAAGGCACGAAGGAGAGAGACTTGTCTAACAATACACACAAGAAAAATGCAAAAATTAATTGGTCCAATTTTCACAATATATTATTTATTTTCCTTTTAAGTTAAATATATTTTCACATTATCCTCGTGGCTCTTCTTTAGCCACAATTACTTTAAGGGCAAGTTTGGATTGTTGCGAGCAGAACGAATGGGGCGCGCTTTTGAAGAAGCGATATGTTACCGAGTCTTGAACATGGTCATGATCTGAAATGAGGTTGTTTGAAGTTGAAATTTTTATTTTGATATGCAATTTGAATTTTTTTAGTTGTATTTTTCTCATAAACATGAAAATTTCACAATTTATGAAAACTATTGAATTCCTCAACTCTTACACAATCGTATCAAATGAGCAAATCATAATTCATAAACAAGGTATTAGAAACGCGTCAATTAATAAATCACATATCTCCATCCTTTTATAGATAAATATTTGTGATTACGTGATATTACAAGCTTTCAAATACACACAATCTTACAAGGATTCACTACTTCAAAAAAAAATTACAATATCTATTAAATATTTAATTGTGAATGCAATCACCTAAGTTGAGGTCGGAGCAGAGAAATACGTAAACTTTAAATTCTGGATCCGTTTTTTAAAATTGATGTAAAACAATGGTCAAACGTTTTAAAAATAAAATAGAAAATAGTCCTGCAAATTAGGAGTGTGGAATATTCTACACCAATCAAGCACAATCAAGAGAAGTCAAAATCCAACTTGTTCAAGTAAGTAATTAATTGTTCCACCTCATCGATCACGTCACCTATTCTACACACTCAAAATCCTATAAATTTGGATCATAACATTATCATTTTTGTATCAATTTATTCTACATTTTTCTCCATTATATATAGTACCCAAATATTTTTATTTTCAAACAAAAAATTTACTGAAAAATGGCAAAATCATATGAGAATGAACATCCAATTAAGGCATTTGGATGGGCAGCTAGTGGCACTTCTGGTGTTCTTTCTCCTTTCAATTTTTCAAGAAGGTATGCAACTTTTTTTAATTAAAAAAATTACTCTAAAAGTTTCAATTTACGTGACATCTTTCGGATTTCGAGATTCAAAAAAGTATATTTTTACTATAATTTTTTCATATATCATTTAAATATTTTGAAATATTAATTATTGTGATTTATAGTACTTTTCATATAGTTTCAAATATATAAATTTTATTTCGAAATCTAAAATGTGCGACATAAATTGGGACAGAGGGAGACCTCTTTTGTTCAATTCTTGATATTTTGATAATGGGTTTTTGTTTATTTTTCTTTTTTCTTGTAATTTTGATGATGTTTTTGTTTTTTCTTGTATTAATGGGTGCAGAGTGACTGGTGAAAAAGATGTGCAATTTAAAGTTTTGTACTGTGGAATTTGTCACTCTGATCTTCATCAGCTCAAGAATGAATGGGGTAATAGCAACTATCCCATGGTGCCTGGGTAATTAGCTCCTCTAATCTATTTTATTTTATTTTTGGTGAAAATTTTCAGATCTTCTTTTAATTGTTAGATCCTTATTTGTTTAATTGCGTACGCACTACTCTCCCCAGGGCCTACACTTGTGAGACTATACTGGATATGTTGTTTTGTATTTGTTTAGTCAAAATGGCATGTTAAATTCCATATTTGTGTAGATGAAATTGGCATTTTGTTAAATGGTATCAGAATAGATAGTAGCTTAAAATGGCAAATTTTTAGAATCTTTAGTTCCAAGATTTGATTTTTATGCAAGTGATACAACATTTTGCTATCGTGGAGACAAAATTTTCACTAAAGAGATTCAAAATATATATAAAAAGTAAAGGCACGGAGAAGCCTAAGGGATTCAACGTCTGTTGTATATACATAAGTAAAAAATTTGACCATGTATATACAGTGTAAATTTCCAGCAATGAACCCCCTTACGTTCCCCTAGCTCTGCCCATGATTTCGTTTACTAGTTTTCATGTTCTTGATATCTTTTCAATTTTTCACATTGCTGCTACTGTAAAAATTTTGGATTTGAAAGCAATCCGGATTTGGTTCTTAGTCCATTGTTGGCCATTTTAAGACTACTTTTTCGCGAAAATATTCCCAATTAGCTTTGCTATTTTGAGTTCTTGATACCTCAGTAAATCCTAAGTCGTTAACAACAGCAACAATAAAACCTAGTCCCACTTGTGGGGTTTGGGGAGGATAGAGAGTATACACAGACCTTACCCTACCTCGTAGAGTCAGAGAGATTGTTCTCGATAGACCCTCGGGTTAAATCCTAAGTTGTTGGGACATGTTAAAATTTATCAGAATTCGTGTAGTCTCTATGTAGTGTCACTAATTTCAAAAAAAGTTATTATTATAGGCATGAGGTTGTTGGTGTTGTAACTGAGGTTGGTAGCAAGGTGCAGAAGTTTAAGGTTGGGGACAAAATAGGTGTTGGATGTATGGTAGGATCATGTCGCGAATGTGAGAATTGTAAGGTTGATCTCGAGAATTACTGCCCTCGTCAGATTCCTACCTACAACGGCTATAACTCAGATGGAACCCTGACATTTGGAGGTTACTCCGACAGCATGGTATCTGATGAGCACTTTGTAGTACATTGGCCTGAAAACTTGTCGATGGACGCTGCTCCCCTGTTATGTGCTGGAATCACTACTTATAGTCCGTTGAAATATTTTGGACTCGATAAACCTGGTATGCACATTGGTGTTGTTGGTCTTGGAGGGCTCGGCCATATGGCTGTTAAGTTCGCTAAGGCATTCGGAACCAAAGTGACTGTCATTAGTACATCTGCTAGTAAGAAACAAGAAGCAATTGAGCGTTTGGGCGCAGACTCTTTCTTGATCAGCCGCGATCCTGAGCAAATGAAGGTAATTATAACTTGGATGATCGTGATTTTAATTATATCGTTATCATTGAACTGTGTGACCATCTCATCTAAAAGTTTAAACTGTTTCAGAAAGCACTTTTATTTAATTAATCGTGTCATCAACAAGCCACCGCGTGTTGGGCAGGCCTGATTCTTTTTCATGAGCCAAGCACGTGAAAATCTTTTTTTGACAATGGTGGCGTTGAGGCATTTGAATTCAACTTGTTAAACACAAGAACGGAGGCTAACCTTTCGTTTATTCGCTTAATTAACATGAACAGGCTGCAATGAACACATTGGATGGGATCATCGACACTGTTTCCGCAGTTCACCCTATTGTTCCATTGCTTATGTTATTGAAATCTCATGGTAAGCTTGTTATGGTTGGTGCACCAGAAAAACCGGTGGAGTTGCCCGTGTTTCCTCTACTTATGGGTAAGCAAATAATTTCACTAGTTCCATCCATAAATCGTACTTTTTACGCACTTTTCAAATAAAAAGTCCAGGACTAAAGTATATATTATGTAATGTGGGAAACAGGACGAAAGCTAGTGGCCGGAAGTTGCATAGGAGGGATGAAAGAGACTCAAGAGATGGTAGATTTCGCGGCAAAGCATAACATAACACCAGATATTGAAGTCGTGCCAATGGACTACGTGAACACAGCGTTGGAACGCCTTCTGAAATCGGACGTGAAGTATCGTTTCGTGCTCGACATTGGCAATACATTGAACAAGAAATGAGAATAGGGAGTCAATTTTATTTGTGTTTAATTTGTTAGACTAAGTTTACTACAACTTAAAATTCCCAGGAATTTCCTTCATTTCTTTCTAAGAGTTGTTTATGTCCAATGGTTGTGCCATTTTCTAGAGTGTTTCTTTGCGTACATTACATTATTTTCAGGGATGGTTTCGGTATTATGGTATTTGGTGTGCATTTTGAAATTTTTGTTATTCGATATTAATAGGCAAAATTTCATAAATAGCTATAGTTTGCTAAATTATTCAGAGCTCATAGCTTAAGTTTCTTAATTACAAAGCGTAGCTAATTTCAAGTTCCAAAATCAGCCCTCGATTTGTATATAAACGCTTATATACGTATATACCATAAAAAATAGATTCCTAAAAATCAGTTAGAAAAATCTTTTTAAAATGGAAATCTCCATAAATCATGAGTTTTTTACTCTCACTAATATTATCTCTTCATAATTGACTGATACAACTGAAAAATCTCAGATACAAATAGTCATTCATATACTTTGCAATTTTATATACTGATATATTCACAATCTATTGTATATATGTATTTGAGATTCAAGTTAACTAAGCATATACATTTCAAATGTATATACTGATATGTATAAATGTCATATACATTTTAATCTCAAAAGTTTGAATCTCAAAGTATGAATCTCATATACATTTGAACCTCAAAGTGTGAATCTCATATACATTTGAACCTCAAAAGTATGAATCTCATATATAATGTATAACCAAAAACAAAGCATTCCAATTGCATATACATATATGCGTTTTAGTTGGTATATACTTAAATACATATATAAACATCACTAAAGAAGGATGAAATTTTAAAAAAATCTTTTTAAAATGGAAATCTCCATAAATCATGGGGTGTGGTGTGAATTCCGTCGGAAATTAGGTGAGAGAGAGTTTGAGAATAGGTAATATACGTTTCCTTCCCCCAAAATGTATATGTTGCCCAAAATAATAGCTACTTGTTCTAAACTATACCTATAAAATGTAATTATGTAAAAGTTAACCCATGTCCCGTAATTAAGCCCTTCAATATTCTATGTCCCGTAATTTTTCCATATTAATAAAAAAATATCAATTGGTTATATACACATGAATAGACAAATGTTAGATTAAAGAATATCTACTTTAATTTTAGACAGATATTTAGGAGCAGATGTTATCTTTAAAAAAAGGACAGCCTGTTGCACTAAAGCTCCCGCTATGTGCAGGGTCAGGGGAAGGGCCCGACCACAAGGGTCTATTGTACGCAGTCTTGCTTTACATTTCTGCAAGAAGTTGTTTCCAAGGCTTGAACCTGTGACTTCCTGGTCACATGGCAGATGTTATCTTTACTTGTTGTAATTTTTGCTCTGCATCTTCTTGATGCTTCACTGTTCTAAACGTTTTGCCCTTCGTTTGAAGGAAAGTTCGAGTTCATTGTGATTGATATAAATGTCTTTCAAGAGCATTGTTCATGGGGTGAGGGATATGGAATATATCAAGGAAGAGAGCAGAAAGAAAGAAGCGGAGAAACAGAACCGTGTCACGTATTGTACCTGATGTGGTCCTTTCTGATACCATTGAAGGGCCATGGGCTAATTTACCACCAAAACTGCTTACGGATATCATACACAGAGTCGAAGAGAGTGAGATATCATGGCCTGCTCGTTCCGTGATTGTCTCTTGTGCATCTGTTTGCAAATCATGGAGGGAAATTACTAAGCAGATAGTTAAAACTCCTGAGGAATGTGGTAGGCTTACCTTTCCTGTTTCATTGAACCAGGTAATAATCTCCTTAATATGTTTCAGTTTCCTTATTGTGGCTTCTTCCGTTTTCTTGAACTGTTTTGCGATGCTTTTCCTTTACCCTGGCTATGTTGTTGTTGTTGCTGCTATTGCTGATGTTGATTTAAACTTTTGAGAGAACTTTTTTTTTTCTCGTCTCCATTTTTATAACCAGCCAGGACCCCGTGAATCCCCAATCCAATACTTTATCAAACGAGACAGAGCTAATTCAGTTTATCGCCTCTACTTTGGTATGACTCCATGTAAGTAATATCTTCTGTGTATGTATCCTAACTTCTCTCTGTTTAACACTTGAACTGCGAGATGGATATCCTCTTAAATGATTTTGTCTTCGGACCATCTTGAAGTCTTTTCTTTCGTGTTCAATCAATTAGGCTGTTGTATTATATGTCTGATATTCAAGTTAGTACCACCAGATCCGAAATGCAAAATATTTCATACCTTCTGCTTAGTGTCAATGAAAGATGCTCAACTGATATTTGACTTCATGACAGCTGAGGACGCCAAGGATAAGCTATTGTTGGCTGCCAAAAAGACCAGAAGGGTAACAAGCATAGACTTCGTGATATCTTTGGTTGCAAACAATTTTTCTCAAGCTAGCAATACATATGTTGGAAGCTGAGGCAAGTTCGACTCCTTCAGTCACTCCTCTCCACTCCCCTCCATCTTATTTTAATAACGTCTCAATATGTTTTGATCAGGTCTAACTTTCTCGGGACCAAGTTTAACATATATGACATCCTACCTCCAAGCAATGCCGCTTTTCAGCAACATGGTCCAAGATTTCATGGAAAGCAAGTTTCTGCGTGCGACTACAAAGCAGCTATTGTTTCTTATGAATCCATTGGTCTTTGTACACCTAGAAGAATGCATGGCGCAATGCACTCAATCCCTTTACCTTTTCACGAGAAGTCATCTCCAGGTATGTATATTGGCTCGTCTGACTTTTCAAGGACAACAGAGACTATGACTTCTCCTGAAGAGCCACTTGTGCTGAAAAACAAGGCGCCTTTGTGGCATGAAAAAGGGCAATGTTGGTGCTTAGATTTCAAAGATCGCGCTATAAAGAAATCTGGAAGAAATTTCCAGCTATTGGAAGCAGTTGTTGATGATGCTTCTCAAGAAAAAGGTATTTTACAGTTTGGTAAACTTGGAGAAGAAATCTTTGCCATAACTATCTCACTCTCTGCTTTCCAAGCTTTTGCAATCTGCTTGACCATGTTAGGGTCGATATGAAAAATACAATTAAGATAAAAACTTTATTTTCTTCTTTTTGGTTTTGCTCTCTAATATAAGTATTAAATTTTTAATTACGTTGCTTAGACTCTTCAAAAATGTTAATGGATGCGTATTGGATTCTCCAAAGTAGTGTATTTTTGGAGAATCTGACATGAGTACGACATCAAAAGTGAAGAGTCTGCTCAACTTAAGTTCTCAATTCATTGACATGACAATTTGAGTAAATTTATCCTTTTAAATTTTATCGTTTGTTCCTTTTTTCTTCTAATATTGAGAACATTGCTTTGATCTATAGAGCCAGTTTCATGAGAAGAAGTGATTGTGATATATATATATATATATATATATATATATATAGTTAGTGCGCTATACGGCATTCATTAACGGATCAAGCCTTAACGGGTGTTAAGGTTCATGGAGCCATATAGCGCCCTAGTCATTAAAATTAGGACATACTCGATAAGACTTTTTTCATTAGATTTATACTTGATTTGATCTGGAGATGCATAATGGTGAAATATAATACGCTATATGGTACTTGTTCATCAGATTTTTTGATTAAAAGCTCATCTAAAGTCTATTTAAGGCGGACTTTGGATGAGCCATTCAAAACAATGAATTGGTGTGGGGGGGGGGGGGGGGGGGGGGGGGCATAGCACACGTCGTCATTCTTCTAGTATTTTATTTCCTTTCTAATATCGTAAATGGGGCTTGACGCACAATAGCACTCATGCGTTGAGAGAGAGTCTGCTTGTATGCATCTTGACTGATTCAATAGGTATTTGATGCTTGTCATCAATAAATTCGATTATTTTCCTCCCATTAACTTGCAGAACGTTTAAGTTATTGAAAATTAATTAGGGTAAATTAAAAAGGGATTCTTTTTGTCGTTAAATTTCTCTTTTTAATTTCATCTACCTTGTTTCCTTAAGGCCTGTTTTTTTGTCTTCTCCTTTTTGGTTTGAAACAAAAATGCTAAGAATAATATTTTATTTTTTATTTTTTATGTTCTTCTCCAATCAGTTTTTGTTTGTTTCAAAACAAAACTTTAACGTTTATTTTGAGGGATAAAGGGTTATAATTTCGAGATTAAATTCAGGATTATTTGTCTCATATTTGGTAGGATTTTTCTAAAATTATTTTGGGATTAATAATTATGTTATTTTATTTTACATTAAATATTAAGAAAATATTAACTAAAATAATAATTTGACTTAATTATTCTTATTTTTTTATATCTCAATTAAATGTTAATTTTTTTCTCCACAGTAATCTTTTTTCACATTTATTGAGTAAGGGTAAAATGAAAAAAATACTTAATTATATTTTGATTTTCTAAAATGATAACTATTTCTATCATTTATTTTTTAGTAAGGACAAAAAGTAAAATAGATCGGAGGGAGTATCATATGTCTTTTCATTTACTCGGCCTTTATACTAAAAATATTTTTTTTCCTTTTTACTTGTTTATTTAACAAATCAATAGAAATCTATTATTTTCTTCCAATAATACACTTATCACTAAATAACTACATAAAGTATAAGTTATCAAATTTAAATTCTCAAAACATTGGCCCTTAATAATATTTTCTTAAAGAAAATGTCAGATAAACATGAGTCAAGTAAAACTAAATGAAAGGAGTGCTTCTTCTTTTTTAATCTCTAGTAAAAGGGATTTTTTTTTAAAAGGTGTCCCTTTATTTATTTTCTCTCTTTTTTCCCACGTTTTTATCCTTTATAGAATTCAGAAATGAGTGGACCAAGCAACCAACATCTCCAATGTACAGCTTTTTATAAACATGGATACCAAATGGCCACTTGGTTTTAATTTTGTACACATTTTCTTCTCTTTCAAAAACTTTCTTTTTGGTTCTCATTTTTAGGTGACTTGTAAGTTCTAAGTTCAAATTATACTTTTGGAGAAAAAAAATGGCAAAATCATATGAGAATGAACATCCAATTAAGGCATTTGGATGGGCAGCTAGTGACACTTCTGGGGTTCTTTCTCCTTTCAACTTCTCAAGAAGGTATGGTATTTTTTGTTTTTTTTTTCCGTCCAGTATTCGATATTCGTATTAGGGCTCGAGAATTCGCGCTTGCATGTTCATTTTTAGGAGCGGCACTACCAACAAGATATTTTTCATTGTTAGAGACTCAAACTCGAGCTTCTGATTAAGGATGGAGAGATGAATCTCAACCACTATTAGGAACAAAGATTTTTTTCACCGTGAATCAGTGAATTTTTTTTGGTATAGAACATGATCTTTTTACTCATGTTCAACCGATCAGCTCATTGAAAAAATGCATGGTGAAAAACAAATTCTTATTGAGATAGGGGGAAACTTCCTAATTTTTTCATCATGAAAACATTACTATTTTTTCTTTTTCCACCAATTCAATCAAAATATCCATGGAAATAGCCACCAAGCATTTTTCAGTGAAAAAATAGTAACTTTTTTTAGTAGTAAATCATCCCACCACAATCCATGTTAGCATACATTTTCTCTCTTAATATTATGTGGTGTTTAGATAAATAATTTAAAATTGTACATAGTAATCGAGACATGATTTTCATTAAGAAATTCGTCGTACATAAAAATTGAACTTATGTATGTATATAATATTTCCAGCAAAGAGGGTTCTGATAATCCCCCTCCGTCCCTCTAGCTCCGCCCTTAATTATACATAGCAGTGAGTTTAACTCTAATTATATTAAGATCATAGTGTTTTAAAATCCTCACTCTGTAAGGGTCCATTTGGCCATGAAATATTTTCTTTTCCCATGCTTTGCCATAAAATTTCGAAAAATTATATTTTTAATTTTTTTTCACTTTATTTAAGAATTTTCAAAAATTACAAAAATAACAAAAAGTTATTTTCATTCCAAATTACCCAAAAAAAATTCAAAAAAACAACTTTAAAATTTATTTCATGGCCAAACACAACTTCAATTTTCAAATATCATTTTTTACTTTAAAAATAAAAACTATTTTTTTCTATTTTCACAATAAAATATGACCAAACGACTGCTAACTATTTTTATTTTTTTTGTGTGTGTATGCAGGGCGACTGGGGAGAATGATGTACAATTCAAAGTATTGTATTGTGGAATTTGTCACTCAGATCTTCATATGCTTAAGAATGAATGGGGCAATTCCAAATATCCTATTGTGCCTGGGTAAGTAAATTATTTTCCATTCTAATTTTCCTTCCATATACTTGTAAGTGACGGAATCAGGATTTCTACTAAAGGAGTTCAAAATATGAATAAGTAAGCACACAAACTAGTCGAAAAAGGTTCAATATCTATTATATATATATATAAAAAAAAAAATTAAATTTAACCATGGAATAGAGTAATTTTCTACCGAAGGAGTCTGGATGAAACCCCTGGCCCTAAGCTAGCTTCGTCCCCGCATATACTTGCAGAATATATAAATTATGGAAAATTAACTAGGGTAATTAAGAAAGGAAATTTCTTGTTATATGTCTCAGGAAATTTCTTGTTATATGTCTCTTTTTTATTGTTTGGTTTGTGTAGAAAAAAAGGAGAAAAAATAAAATAAAATTGCATAAATATATAATTCACCTACCTTGTTTCCTCTGGCCTGCTTGTTTGTTTTCCCTTTTTGGTTTGAAATAAAACTTCCAAGGAAAATAATTTCTTTATCTTTGACCAACTCATTTTCTTTTTTGTTTGTTTCTAAACAAATCTTTAACGTTTAGTTTGAAGGATAAGAAATATAATTTGAGATTAATTTATTTCACGTTTAGTAATAGGAGTTCTGTTCTAGAATTAATAATTTTGGGATTATTTTATACCACAGCTGTTGTATTGTATTTATCTCCCAAATTTGTAGGGCGAAAAAGTCACTTATTGTGAAGGAAATAATTATTATATTTATTTTTAATTTTAAGTCATCATTTGAGTTGTGAGTCTAAGATGTGGAGATTAATCTCGACCCCTACCATATCATCATAAAAGGGTATAGAGTTTGTTAACTTTCCTGAAATAGTGGGTAATATACACAACAGAATTATTATTTGCACTGATTAATATCTTGGATAATCTTCTTTATAATTTTTTTTAATGTGTAAGAATAAAGATTTTTTATGAAAAAAATATTAAACTAAACATAAATTTATAAAGAATTACAAAATAAATTTGAGAAAGTAATTCTCTTAAAAATATAAAGTGTCCCTTTTATCAAACTTAGTGACCAAATCTTCCGACCAAAATATTCTTTATAGAATGAACCACAACTCGTGAAATGGTTAAGATTCTTTTATTTTTAATTAAAAATTCAAAGTTCAAGCCTTGAAAATCGAAAAAATCTTATTTAAAGCATCATTCTAAAAATAAATCATACAATATTTGAAATTAAATTTAATCGAACGGTCAACACAAATAAGAGCCCCTGTCTGCCAACATCAAATGATGGAGTACTTTTGACAGTGGACAGCATTATTATTTGTACCTTTAACTAAAAATAATTGCATGTAACATGTTATGGTCCCAAACAGTACTCTATGTGGTGGTGTTCACAACTTCATGTGTCTTAGTACAATCTAAGACGTACAACTAATTATTTCCAACCACTACATTGGTTCCTACTATGTGTAGGTCGTTCATCCAACGCATCCGTTATGATTATTTCATATTTTCTATATGTTTGTACGATTGCTTAATTATTCTTCTCAATCAACGCGAATACAGTAATTAATTACTAGGATGAAAAATCAATTCGAATTTAAATCTTAGTATGTTTGAATTTTTTCTTTTGACTAGAGCCAGGACTATTACGGGGAGAGAACTACGTAAGTCTACTCAAGTGGTTAAACAGATGGAGTGAATCATATTTTCATGAGTTAATTTTACCACTTATTTCTTACACTTGCATAGATAGTAACGAGTTTCATGCGTTTTAACTCATATAAACACAACTATATTAATTACCCCAGTACTAATTAATAGGCAGACATATATATTGACAAATTTCATAGCTAAACAATAAAAATCCCTCGACCGATTTGATGGACTTTTGATATGGATAGTATTATCATTTATATGGACTAATAGATAATGTTAAAAATAGAGATGTAAGACCTTTTAACCTTTCTACAAATTTTATTTAGATATTTAAATTAAGTCTGTAATCTATAGGCCATAACGATATCTTACATGTGTTTTTACAGGCACGAGATCGTGGGTGTGGTAACCGAGGTCGGTAGCAAGGTAAACAAAGTGAAAATCGGGGACAATGTAGGTGTTGGAGTACTCGTGGGATCATGTCGAAAATGTGACAGTTGTACCAATGACCTCGAACAATATTGTCCTAGTCATATTGGCACGTATAGTACAACTTACTATGACGGAACCACCACATACGGTGGCTACTCCGATCTCATGGTGGCCAACGAGCACTTCGTGTTCCGTTGGCCGGAGAATTTACCGATGGAAGCTGCCCCATTGTTGTGTGCTGGTATAACAACATATAGCCCATTGAAATATTTTGGGTTTGATAAGCCTGGATTGAACATTGGTGTTGTGGGCCTTGGTGGGCTGGGCCATATGGCTGTGAAATTTGCAAAGGCTTTTGGATGCAATGTGACAGTGATTAGTACTTCAATTAATAAAAAGGATGAAGCTATTAAACATCTTGGTGCTAATTCATTCTTGATTAGTCGTGATCCAGAACAAATGCAGGTATTTTTTTTTTCTATTTTTATGCTTGAAAATTATGGTTATTATAAAATTATTAACTAATTTGGCACCTCGATATCCACTCTTCGTCACGTAGGAATGTAGGATGTATTAAGATGGGTTGTTCGCCTATTAAAACGGTATGTGAGCTAGGATTGAATCAATGTACATGTGGGGTCGTAAGTACTCGATCTGATGTTTGCTTGGACTAAGATGTGCCGGTCAATTCGAGCTAAATGATGGTCCATTCGTTTTAATTTGTTAGCCTGATTTTGACTTGATACAACGTTTGGGGAATCTTAGTAGCTCAGTTGGTTAGCTACCTGAACTCCCACTTTGTTGGTGAAGGTTCGATTCTCCACCTTGTAATTCCTCCCCGTTTCCCCTTCTCCCACCCGCAATAGGAAGAAAAATTCTTTTGATACGGAGTTTAAGAAAGTAAGAAAGATTTTTGAAATTGTGGTTTCAAACTAAAGATACGTAGTTTGTACCAAACTGTCTTTTAATCTTGTGGTTTTATAAATGTCATGTAGAAAATTGAAACTAAAGAGTTGTTAAAAAATGAAAGAAATATTCTTTTAAACGGACTAAAAGGAAAGTAAGACAAACAAATTGAAACGGAGGGATGATATATCATAATTTAAGAACTACTAGGATCTAATTCACTTTACTCGATTATAAAAATAAAACAACCAAAAATTATATTTAAGAAATAGGAAAAATATAAGAGCTTCCTACTTCTACTAGGTTTTAAAATCCTACTTTTGCATGTTATGTATTATTTTTCTCCAAAAATAGAAAAACCCGAATTAACCGGGTGGAGGGTAGTTAAAATTTGAGCAATTCCGAGTTAGTTCTTGTATTTTAAAAACAAATTAGTTAAAAAAATTTAAATAAAAATCGATCCAAACCGAACCATGAACACCCAAACAAAGTGTAAACATGAGACCTTATAGGTTTAGGTTGTATATTTTATTTTAGCTCTATATATTTACATATTTATCTCCTTTTAACGTAGCATCAAACGAGGAATACTCTAATAATATAAACAGCAAATACGTATTCTAAAAGCCTTCAAATTCTATTAGGTTTAATTTCTTCACCAAAAATCCTACAAATTTCTCTAGGGTTTTAAAAATTTTCTTGTTTCAATATCACAAATTTTGCTAATGGATTCTGATCATGATATGTATGATACTGATTCGGGTTCGGATTTGGATCTGGATTTGGATTTGGAGGAGGAAGTTTTTAGTTTTGGAGACACCATTGATGAACCTATAGACTCTTGTAACCCGAAAAATTATCGAGTCTTGAAGGCTACGGATATACGTCAACTCATGAATGAAGATATCTCGAAAACTTCAACGATACTCTCCGTTCCAACGGACGTTGCAGTGGCGCTTTTGCGCCACTATAATTGGAATGTCACTAAAGCTAATGAAGAATGGTTCATTAACGAACCAAAAGTTCGAAAGTCTATAGGTATGTTATTATTATCTGAAAAAGAAACGGAAATTAAAAATTCCGCGTCTTTGACTTTGACTTGTGGGATTTGTTTCGAGGAGTATCCCCTCGATAAGATTGATTTTGCTGATTGCAAACATCCTTTTTGTAAGGAATGTTGGGAATGTTACATTAGCACGTCGATTGATAATGGTCCTAATAGATGTCTCGTCTTACGTTGTCCTGAACCATGTTGTAAGATCATGGTAGGTCAACGTAAGACGATTATATTAGCATCGGAGAAAGATAGACTGAAGTATCATGATTATTTGTATAGAAGCTACGTCGAAGAAAGCAAGAAGATCAAGTGGTGCCCTTCCCCTGGTTGTGAAAACGCGATAGAATTTGAAATTGGGAGTGAGAACTATGACGTTATTTGTGATTGTTCTAATGTTTTCTGTTGGAATTGCTTGGATGAAAATCATCGCCCGATTGATTGTGACACTATAACTAAGTGGGGACTTAGAAATAACGCGGAAGCTGAAAATACTAATTGGATTTTGGCTTTCACTAAGAAGTGCCCTAAATGTCTCAAATCTATTGAGAAAAATGAGGGTTGTATGCATATGAGTTGTAAATGTGGTCACCAATTTTGTTGGGTTTGTTTAGAAAAATGGGGTTCTTGTTGTGGTAAATGTAACCATTATGAAGAAACAAAAGAGAAAAAAGAAGCCAAGATAATTGTACAAAGGTACACACATTACTATGAGAGATGGATGTTAAATGAGAAATCAAAACAAAAGGCTTTAAAGGATTTAAATGAGATGAAAGAAAAAGGATTGAAGAACTTGAGTGAATTGCATTCTTTAAATGTAGATGAATTGAAATTCATTATACAAGCTTGGGAACAAATTGTTGAATGTAGAAGAGTATTGAAATGGACATATGCTTATGGATTTTATTTACGCGAAAAGGAGAAGACGAAAAAGCAATTCTTCGAGTACTTACAAGGTCAGGCAGAGGCAGGTCTAGAGCGACTTCATGAATGTGCAGAGAAAGAATTGTTGGATCACCTCGGATCTACCAAGAAATTGGATTATTCAGAGCAAGGATCTTACAAGGATTTCGTCCTTTTTCGCGTAAAACTCAATGGCTTTACTGAGGTTACTGGAAATTACTTTGACAAGTTGGTTATCGCGTTAGAGAATGGACTCGAAGATGTCAGTAACTCGAAAGAATACAAGAGAAGCTAGGCACCGGTAATTGATACAACAGAAATAGAGACTATCAATTTTTTTTAATTTTTTTTTTTCAAATCGGAATCCTTATGAGAGTCTATGGGATGATCATCATATGGATGCTCGTCCCTATTTTGACTCTTGTATCAGGAACTTTAGTAATGATTCGAATAGATCAATAACAATAAACAGTTGTTCATATAGGAATTTGAAGTTAAAGTTCCATTATTTTAGATTCAAGTTTAATTTAGAGCCTTAGTTTTTATTTATAGAAGAGCTTATTTTTCTATATTTTGAACATAGACGGACTATATTTTCATGGGCTAAAGTTGAACGACCTATATTTAATGTGCCAAAATTCGTCTCGTCACCCTTAGTTTAATAGTTAACATACATGCTTGTGGAATTGTATTACTTTAGTTTACGTATATCGTGAATATGAGATCTTATAGATGACGAGCATATATGCGGGTATCATATAGTTGTATTATTATTACTTTTGCAGGCTGCAACAAGCACATTGGATGGAATTATAGATACTGTTTCAGCAGAACATCCTATTTTGCCATTGCTCAATATATTAAAGCCTCATGGAAAGCTTGTAATGGTTGGTGCACCACCAAAGCCACTGGAATTACCAGTTTTCCCCTTGCTTATGGGTAAAGAAAATAAATAATCTTATTGATTTTTCTTGGCGGAGTACATCGACTTCATTTAGACACTTGAACTATAGCCTGTTTCATACCCGAACACATGATAAAATGTGCTATTAGACGCTTTTGGGTCAAAATTTGAAAATCTCTCCGCTTGTTTTCAAGCGTCCGTTAACCATTAAAAATATGTCGGCTTTCTTAATTATACGCATTAGCCTCAATAATTCATAAAACATCGGGATTGTTCTAAATATTGAGGCTGATGTATATAATTAAAGGAGATGACATATTTTATGTAGTTAACTTATCTAAGTGATAGACCCTAGAAACACGCGCATAAGCTTTTCCAAATTTTTAACCGGAAGTGTCTAATATGAAAACTTTATCATGTTTTCAGGAACTCAATTGAATCAAGTCATAATTCGAATGTCTACATGAAATTTATTGAAAAACTATAGCCTGTTTCACGCCTGAACACATGATAAAATGTCTTATTAGACACTTTTGGCTCAAAATCTGAAAGTCTTTGCGCGTGTTTTCAAGCATCCGTCAACCATTAAAAATATGTCGGCTCTTTTAGTTATACGCATTAGCCTCAATAAGCCGTAAAACCTATGGCATATTTCCAACTGAGACCGATGTGTATAACTAAAGGAGATGGCATATTTTATTTAGTTAACTTATCTACGTGATTGATAGAACTTGGAAACACATGCATAAACTTTTCCAATTTTTTAGCCGGAAGTGTCTAATATGGACACTATCTCATGTGTTTAGGTGCTCAAATTGGAGCACGTTATAGCTCGAATGTCTAAATAAAATTTACTGAAAAATTTAAGGGTCTGTCGATGTATTCCGTCAATATTCTAAATTCTAATAACATTCTTTCAAAAAAACAGGGAGGAAAATAATGGGAGGAAGCATCATTGGAGGAATAAAAGAGACACAAGAAATGCTTGATTTTGCAGCAAAACACAATATAACACCTGAAGTTGAAGTTGTTTCAATGGATTATGTGAATACTGCAATGGAACGTCTACTGAAATCAGATGTCAAGTATCGATTCGTCCTCGATGTTGGGAAAACACTGAAAACTGAATAAGTGTGCGTGCAAACTGACCTGAACATTATCGTTATGAATTTATAAGAATAAAATGAGCATTTTGCTCAGGTAATTGAAGACTATGATATATTTTTCATGTAACTTGAAGAGTTTATTTATGGATGAAATAGTAGAATTTGAGCCATTTGGAAGAGTTATGTATCAATTTACCAAACTTGAAGAGTTTATTGATATCGAGTAATTTTATCCATCAAAGACGTGAGCATACAGGAAGAAATCATCTAATGTATTTTACTTTTGCAGATTAAACGTGAGACTTAATGATTTTTCATCCACTTCATTGTCCACTAAATCACATTCTTGAGTGCTACTAATTTATTTTAATTAAAAAAAAATAAAATATATATTAATTAATCATGATTAAGTGATAAATATATATATTAAAAAATTCATGTGATGTATGTATTCAGTTAATGTAATAAAAATTAGGTGTTAGGTAAAAATCTAAAAATAGTATTCAAAAATTAGGTGTTAGGTAATAAAATTAGGAGTATTACAAGAAGCAAAATTGATGGCCAAACAATTGTCTTTATATTAACTTTCATCAAACTTGGTAGTTGCACCATTATTGCAAGCATTTACTACATCTTTCTCTAACATAGCTACTTTCTACACTCAAAAATGATCTATTCATTAGGCACCATATACATATCCATATCTACCTATTTTCTCCGTCTCAAATTATTTATAATAATTTTTAAAAATAATTATCCCAAATTATTTATCATTCTAGAAGTTTAAGACAACATTAAAATATTTTTTTCGTTTTACCCTTAACAGTAATATTGTTCTTAAAAATTACAAACACCTCAAGATGATACATAAATAGAACAAATATTCAATGAGAGGGATTATATCATAAGACATAAACAAAAACAAAATAATCAAAAAAATTCCTTCTAATTAATACTCCCTCCGTCCATCTTTACTTATCCACTATTGACTTGACATACACCTTAAAAAATAATAAATAATGGGATAATTTACTATATCACCCTTTAAATATGATAAATTTAATGCTTTGAAAAATGCATTGGGTAATGAATAGTATTTAATAATAAGGATAAAATAGACACAAAATGGTAAATTATCCATTGATTTTCCAAACTGAACAAATATTGTTGGGTATCTATTTTTAATATATCGAATAAGTAAAAATGAGCGAAGGGAGTATTTTCTTAAGCCGTAAAAAAGAAACACGATAGATAATTCAAGACAGAGAGGGTACTATAATGGAAATTTGCCTTAACTTCATTAGATATTTTCTTGAAACAAGTAAAAGTAGCAATAAAAGCAAAAAACCTTTATCAACTAGTATAAATATTGGCTTTCCCTATTGAGTTTGCTCAGTCTCATCTTTCTAGTCATTCTTAGTTTTAATATTTTATACCTAGCTCTTTTCTTTGTGTTATATTTTCTTAATTAATTATTTAGGTGAAATGGCAAAATCTCCAGAAGAAGAACATCCAATTAAGGCCCTTGGATGGGCAGCTAGAGACACTTCTGGTGTTCTTTCTCCTTTCAACTTCTCAAGAAGGTACTCATTATGTTATTACATGTCCAAATTAGTTCTATATGTATTATTTTTTCGAATTTAAGTTATATAAACTGACAGTGCAAAATCTTTTGTGCGATCAGTGTAGTGTAACCTATCATAGTAGGTTAATTACTATTTTTATCCGACTACAAATTGATTTATTTTCTTGGGGTACATTGGGAAAGACAACAAATTACTCAAACTTTCTTTATATTTGTGGCCTTCATTTGCCAGAAAGTCTACACATTTGTTCGTCTCCCTTAGATATATACTTCATATGTTCCATATTAGTTGCACACTTTTCTTTTTACACGCGTATTAAGAAATCATAAATAAGAAGATTGGTTTACTAATTTACCCTTTAAAAAACTTCTTTGGAACTTTACAAACAAATGCGAACACTTTCAAAAAGAATTAATTACAAGGGTAATATGGAAAAAATTTAATTAATGCTTACTTTATTTAATAAGGTGGTCAACTAATATGGGACAACTATTTTTTGTATAGTGACCAACTAATATGGGGCAGAGGGAATATAATAGTAACCTTGGTGGTATGTAACAAATACTTACAGTCTTCAGTAATAACCTAAGAGGATGATACTATATGTCCTCCTCTTTAATAAAATTAAATTAAATTCTAAGTAGACAGTCTGTTTTCCCCTTTAATTCTTTATATCCCATTGTTATCATAGAAAATTTAATTACTTATAAATGATCTGATGATTTTGTGAAATATCTTTTAACTTGTTAGTGCCACTACGATAAATAAAGGATTTTGTGGTAATAATATAGTTGTCGCTATATTATATTTAGCGGCAATGATATAATATGAGTATTTATAATCAGCACTCTATATAAATATCGCTAAAAGTTTTAGTGACTCTGAATGCAATGACGTTAACTCAATTGCCGCTAAATATTTTTTTTGCATCCAGGGCTACTGGGGAGAAAGATGTGCAATTCAAGATATTGTATTGTGGAATTTGCCACACAGATCTTCATTTTCTCAAGAATGAATGGGGAATCACTAGATATCCTGTTGTACCTGGGTAATTTTTTTCTTCACTTCTTTTAAATTTCTCTTAATTTTTTTATTTTTTATTTTGAAGTTGTGTTTTTTCATTTCCTTTTTAATTTGCACATTGAGATAATTATATACACAGTCAGATCTTCATAACAATACTTCATTATAACGATCAAGTTTTTTTTTAAAACAATTTTTCATGTTATGCTTTTCTTATAATAACATTTCGCTATAACAATAATAGAAATATAAGTAACATCGTATAAAGTTTGTCTACCCTATTTGTGTTTTATCTTAACAGTATTAATTTTTAGAATAAGTTCACTATTGTCCTGTTAAAAACTAACCACCAATGGATTGTAGATAATGGTTGGAATTAAGTCACCTACCAATCAATTAATTACTAATTTAAAACTAATTACCATAGGTTTTTCTTTATGAGTCTTAATTAGGCAAAATGGGTTGGTGAAATTAAAACTAGGAAAAATTACACATACCCCCTTTAGATTTCAACTCAAGGTTTAATTAAGAGGGAGATAAATGATAATTTAGATAAATACTCTAATAATGAAAGATATTAGAGAAACTATGAATAAGTGATAGTTGTGTATATTTTGACACATATCATGTATTTATTGATTTAATATAAACATCTGATACGAATAAGTTTTTACTGTAATTATATATTCAGAATTGATTGACTGTAATCAGCCTTTAATTAATATTTTTTAAGAGACGTGTAAAAGAGAATCATGATAGATAATTTGAGAGAGAGGGAGGGAGTATGTAATAAAGTTAGCATTTAGTGCCAACCTCCAATGTAGGTGGAACTAATAACAGTGTCAATAACTATACACACCATGGCCCCTACTACACCTTGTTGCCATTTAATTTGTCAATGTTTCTAACATTTATGTCATTACGTCTTTTTTCTGGTCATTTTTTGTCTTGAGTCGGGGTCTATCGGAAACAACCTTTTTACTTCACCTCTGAGGTAAAGGTACGGTCTGCGTACATTTTATCCTCCCCAGACCCCACTTTGTTGAAATACACTAGGTATGTTGTTGTTGTTTTCTAACATTTATGTACCTTTTTTTTTTACAATAGGCATGAGATTGTGGGTGTGGTGACAGAAGTTGGCAACAAAGTTGACAAATTTAAGATTGGTGACAAAGTTGGTGTTGGATGCCTAGTAGGATCATGTCAAAAATGTGACAATTGTTCAAGTGATCTTGAAAATTACTGTCCTAAACAAATAATGTCATATGGTTACCCGTACCACGACGGAACGATAACGTACGGTGGTTACTCCGATCTGATGGTCGTTGACGAGCATTTCGCGGTCCGTTGGCCGGAGAATTTACCGATGGAAGCTGCACCATTGTTGTGTGCAGGGATCACAACTTATAGTCCATTGAAATATTTTGGGCTTGATAAGCCTGGAATGCACATTGGTGTTGTGGGACTTGGTGGGCTGGGCCATATGGCTGTAAAATTTGCAAAGGCATTTGGAGCTAATGTCACTGTTATTAGTACTTCTGCTGGTAAAAAAGATGAAGCCATTCAACATCTCGGTGCGGATAAGTTTTTACTTAGCAACAACCCTGAGCAGATTCAGGTGTGTACATGCAATGTTGTTTTAGTATTATACGTGGCAATTGAGCGAGTTAGGTCAAATTAATAAACCCAATCCGTCCGAAGTTTGTTTCGGTCAAAATAGGTCAAATTGCGAGTCATAACACAACTTGTTCAATATGTTTCATAGCTTATTAGGTCAAGTTTCAAAATTCTGTTTATTTTGAAAAGTATTTTTACTTAGAAAATGTTTTTTTCGAAAAGTACTTTGAAGAAAATAGTTTGTTTTTTGATAATTATTTTGAAAAGCACTTGTATCATTATTAGAGCAGCAATTTGTACTTATGCTAAAACTCAAAAGCACTTATTTTTTTCCTAAAATCTTGTACAAACACCTCAACTCTATCAAATAAACACTTTTTTAAAGTCAAAAAATTAAAATAAAATTGGCTTCTCAGAAACTTAGCCAAACAGGCTATTTAACTTGAGTTTTTTCAGATTTACATAATTCCCGATCTCTAATTGTTGCATTTTAACCTGTCGTGGTACACTATTTTGACGGTTTGACCCAATAATTTGATGAGTCATTCAAGTTCAACCAAATCAACAAACTGATCATAACTCAACCTGTTTAAACGTGACGGAGTTATTAAAAGATTGGGTCGATTTTGTCACCTCTAGTTGTAATGTATATGATTTGTTTTGAACCTTTGATTAATGTAACAGGGTGCAATGAACACATTGGATGGAATTATTGATACAGTTTCTGCAGTTCATCCACTTTTACCATTGCTTGGTATGTTAAAGTCTAATGGAAAACTTGTTATGGTTGGAGCAATTGCTCAACCCCTTGAAGTGCCAGTGTTCCCAGCTTTAGTCATGGGTAAGCACTTAACCTTTTACTCTTCGAATTCTACGTTAACTTAACGAAAGATAGGGCACAATATAAATAGATTCCTAATGTTTATAGTTGGATTTTGCATCAAAACATAACATATAGTTCATCCAATTTGCTCGAGATTGAGGCATACTTATTGTTCTGCCCTAATGTTTATAGTTGGATTTTGCATCAAAACATAACATAAAGTTCATCCAATTTGCTCGAGATTGTGGCATACTTATTATTGTGTCCTAATGTGTATAGTTGGATTTTGCATCAAAGCATAACATAATTAAGTTCATCCAATTTGCTCGAGATTGAGGCATACTTATTGTTGTTGTTGTTGTCAGTGGCGGAACCACCTTATGCTAAGGGTTTGTCCGAAAAATTACACTATTTAGCTAGGTCAAAACTTTAGTTTTATATACATACTATATGTTGACTCCCCTTATATTCTACGTGTGTCTAATTTTTTATATTTTGATACCTCTTAGTAAAATTCCTGACTACGTCACTAGTTGTTGTTACTCTTTTAAACTATTGAAGTTTATACTGAAGTATAAGTGTATAATGTGGAAAACAGGAAGGAAGTTAGTTGCTGGGAGTTGCATAGGAGGAATGAAAGAGACTCAAGAAATGTTGGATTTTGCAGCAAAGCATAACATAACACCAGATGTTGAAGTCGTGGCGATGGACTACGTGAATACAGCGTTGGAACGCCTTCTGAAATCCGATGTCAAGTATCGATTCGTGCTAGACATTGGCAAAAACATGAACTCTGTTTAATCTCAAAAACCATTTTTTTTGGTTCTTGAAAAACACTGTTGATTTTCTTGCTATTGTGTGTTTTCTAAAAGTCTTGTTTTAGTATGTTTGTGTCTTTGTTTAGTTGTGTAGTTGTTCACAACTAGAAAGACAAGAGTTTCTTAGTTTGTCTTTGTTCAAGAATGAATACTATGTATTTTTTTTTTCATATTGTTGTGTTATTTTATCACAACTTTTGGCCTCATTTTCCTTTGAACTTAAAACAAAATATTGAGTTATTTGTAGTGCCATTGGATGTTAATAGGGCGTTTGACTAAGCTTATAAGTTGGTCATATTAGCTTATAAGGCAGATATCTCGTGAAATTAGTTGAGGTTAACGCAAGCTGGCTCAGACACCACGGTTATAAAAAAGAAATATTTACTAAATATCAAAAGTACTTATAAGTCAAAACAAGCTAAAAGTTATAAGTTGGTCACTTACATATAATTTTGCAGTTCATAACCACTTTTAGTTTAATCAAGTTTTTTACGATTTTATCTCTAATATTTTTTGTGATTATCAAAATACTCAAAGTGAATGCGTAAAAATCAAGTAGTCGCTCTTTGACTCATAAACCTATTCTAATGTCCGTCAACGAGATAAAGAATCGAGAGTACTTTTCTAAAACGTAACTCCTAGTTATCTCTCTATTCTATTTTTGTCATTTGTCTTATTTTTTTTTATGTAAAGTATTTTAAAATTATATTCTTTGTAGTAACTTTAAGGACATTTCAATCATTTTAACTCAAAAAGTATTTATCCGTATATTTTTACCAATCTCACTAAAAAATTATTATCAATTTCAACACTTCTGTTCAATACATAACTATTTATTTAGTTATAGAATCTACCTATCAGTTACATTTAATCATCCAACTCAATTGGACTCCAAAGTCATTTTGAAAAAATCAATGTGTCCACTATTTTTTTGGTAAGATAATAGGAGTATATTAATATGAACTTGACAAGATACTAATTAAGGGTAACTTACATAAAACACACATCTTTGAGAGTTAATTACTCTTTTTCCCATCTCACTTCGCTCGGATACATCGCCCCAAGGCGTGACACATCGCCTCACCTCTGGATAATTATCTTTGATACATCGGGGCGATGTATCACGAGATGAGGCGATGTATCAGAGTGTTTACATGTGGTATATTAAGTAATTAAAATAAAATAGTGAAGAAGTTAGTAAATATGGTAAGGAGGTATGTCTCTTTTGGTAGTTTAACCACTAATTAATTCCCTTGACCTTTTCTTTTCTCTATAGAAAATGACAAGATAATGACGGTAGTAACAAAGGTGCTCAACTTGTCCAAATTATGTTAAAAAAACTACTATTGCTAGGTCGAGTGTGGTCTAGTGATCAATGAATTGAGTAGAGAATTGTAAGACTACTCGGGTTCAATTTTTAATCAAAATAAAAATATCAGATGTTCTTTTTTTCATTTAAGTATAATCTGACGCCACATTTATTTTAAAAAAATTGATTTGCTGCATTTGAGCCTATGGTCTTTCAAAAACAGTCGCTCTACCTCTTTGTGGTAAGATCTGCGTATAATCTATTATTTTCCGACCTCACTTATGAGATTTCACTGAATATGCTGTTATGGTTGGCCAATATGATCTGTCTAAGGCTATTCAAAAGTAACACTTTTCTGTGACCATAACCATATTGGCAACTATTAAAGAAAGCAACAACTTTTCAAAGAATTTAATTCTTTAATACATCACCCATGACATAAATGTTCCATATACTTGCACCTACCTTACTTCACCAAATTTTCCACAGTTCCATCACTAATATAATACTATTTGAACCACAACTTTTTTCCATTCAACTTTTTCATCAACAAAAAGCAAAAAAGGAAAGAGGAATTATTTACTTTCTTTTGATAGTAGTGAGAAAATTTCAAGAATTGGAGCTATGGAGAAATCACCAGAAGAAGTGCACCCTGTTAAGGCTTTTGGTTGGGCAGCTAGAGACACTTCTGGGACACTCTCCCCCTTTAAATTCTCAAGAAGGTATTTCATTCTTGTATACATTGCTCGGACTCTTCAAAAATGTCAATAATATACTCGGTATAGTCCCACAAAAGTGGGGTCTAGGGAGTATAGCGTATACGACTATACGTAGATCTCACTCCTACCTCAGAGGTAGAGAGGTTGTTTCCGACAAACCCTCTGTTCAAGGAAAAAATTGTCCAAATAAGTTCGGAAAAAAAGTAATAGAAGTATAAGAAACAGCAGATAGCAACAAAAATAGCAGATAGTAATAGGACAGTAACTACGACAAAATAATATCTTAGTCGAAGTACAAGATTTTGACTTGATGAAACTTTATGGTTAAAGGATCATCTTGGTTAATGTTTGTACTGTTTTGATTTCAAAATGATTGTGTTTGCAGGGCAACTGGTGATAAAGATGTGAAACTGAAGATACTTTATTGTGGTATCTGTCATACTGATCTTCATCAGGTGAAGAATGATTGGGGATTTTCTAAATATCCTATGGTCCCTGGGTATGTTCTCAATCTTAGATTATTGAAATTATTACTCCCTTCCGTTTCAATTTGTTTGTCTGGTTATGATTTGACACGGAGTTTAAGAAAGTAAAGAATCTTTTGAATCTTGTGGTCTTAAACTAAAGATGTGTTGAATGTATCAAAATATCGAGTGAGTATTATATTTTAAGCATATGATGCAGAATATTCATGTCCTGACTATTAATACTATACCTTCCCTATTCATTCCGAATTAGTTATTTGTTTAGCACCGATTGAGCTTACGATGTGTTTCGGAAGCCCTTGGCCAAATGACTAGCTTACAACTGGCGTTTTGATCCTTTGGAAAAACTCCATGAATTTAGTAGATCGTTTTAAGAGGCCCTAATAACTATAGATCGAACCTATCCAATTTTTACAGTAAGATAGTTGGTTGTTCACGGCCTAGTGTAGCCTACCGTCTTTTTTTTGGGAATCTATAACATTGCTCTTGACCTATTACATTTAACATGTCACAGCTTTCAGTTGGCATTAGTTCCCCTGATGTAAAACAAGAGAAGTTGTTGCTGAAACTGTAAAAAAGGGCAGCTCGAGGAGCTTTAGCTAAAGCTCCTGCTATGTGCGGAGTCCAGGCAAGGACCGGACCGGTCTATAGTACATCAAGAAAAATAAATGAAACTGTTGATTGTCATGAACTATTTTTTGAGTTATAACAATTAACAGCTAAATTTAATGTGAGCTTACTGGATTATTAGTAAGGCCATTTATGTGTGCACGCGAAAAATTCGTCCTTTGTCATAACATTAGGGATTTAACTAATATGCATTGACAGTATATTTTGACCTCTTGTAGCTGGTAATCTGTCTTATTCTTTTTATAGTCGGTTAACGGTAGTTATCTTTGAGTGACCTGATAGTGTAAAAATTCTTATACAGACATGAGATTGTGGGGGAAGTAACTGAGGTTGGTAGCAAGGTGGAGAAATTCAAAATTGGAGAGAAAGCTGGTGTGGGGTGCCTAGTTGGATCATGTCGTTCTTGCGAAAACTGCAGCAACGATATTGAGAACTATTGTTCCAAGGGAATAGCCACCTACTGTGCAATGTACTCCGATGGAACACCAACATACGGAGGCTACTCGGACATTATTGTTGTTGATGAACATTTCGTTGTTCGTGTCCCAGAAAACATGCCCCTAGCTGCTGCAGCACCTCTGCTTTGTGCTGGAATTACAACTTACAGCCCGTTGAGGTACTTTGGACTAGATAAACCGGGGCTTCACGTTGGTGTAGTAGGTCTTGGTGGACTTGGTCATGTTGGTGTCAAGTTTGCCAAGGCTTTAGGGCTAAAGGTGACAGTAATCAGTACATCTCAAAGTAAACAGACGGAAGCCATTGAACGTCTTGGTGCTGATTCGTTTTTGATTAGCACTGATCCAGATCAGCTACAGGTAACTCGTTCTACGAAGATTGGATACATCTCTTTAGCTAATGAATAAATGCGTCCTACAAAGGATTGGATGCATCTTTTTAGAAGATATTGTGTCTTTGCAACAATAGGCACGTTAAATTTTGAATCACTTAAAATGAAAAACAAATATCTATTGTCATAGAATAACATTGTAGACTTGTAGTACTCAACTGTGTTTCCTGTATTTATAGGCCGCTTTGGGCACAATGGACGGCATTCTTGATACAGTCTCTGCTAATCACCCCGTCCTACCACTGATTGGTCTATTGAAGACTAATGGGAAACTTATCATGCTCGGTGGAGTTGTAAAACCACTCGAGCTACCAGTCTTTCCATTGCTTATGGGTGAGTAGATTACTCTCGTTTGGTATGACCGTGCAAAGAATGTGTTTAATCTTTTAGTTGCTAGTGATGTTAGTAAGTCGAGAATTGTGTATAATGACAGGGAGGAAGCTTGTGGCTGGAAGTGGGATCGGAGGGATGAAAGAAACGCAAGAAATGATTGATTTTGCTGCAAAACACAATATAACAGCAGATATTGAAGTCATTCCAATGGAGTATGTAAATACTGCAATGGAGCGTCTTGCTAAAGCTGATGTTAAATACCGGTTTGTCATTGACGTTGCTAAGACACTCAAAGCAGACGAGTAGACGACTAAGTGTTCTTCTTCATGTAATTCTAGTATTTTATGATGTTTTGGGCGTTAAACGGGTGATTTTGATTTCTTCTTGCGGAACATTACTTGAGAAAATACATACAGTAATAAATTTTGAGTGGCTTCTCAAATGTTGGAAACTAAGGGGAAGTCTTTTATCTTCAATGAATTCAAATCTTTTGCTTACGTGTTACTCTCTCTCAAGGATGGAACTCAATTACTCCCTCCGTTTCAATTTGTTTGTCTGGTTTTAACTTGACACGGAGTTTTTGAACTTTGCGGTCTTAAACTAAATATACGTAGAATGTATCAAAATGCCCTTTAGTCTTTTGGTATTAAAAATGTCATGTGGAATGTTGAAATTAAAGAGTTACCAAAAAGGAAAAGAGACATTCTTTTTTAAACGGACTAAAAAGGAAAGTAAAACAAACAAATTGAAATAGACCTAGTAGTAGTTCTTTTACATTGAACCACTAGCTTAATGTGTCTTATTGTATATACATAATGTAACCAATAAGGGTTGTGGTGGAGTGGTAAGTACTCTTTCATCTTTAACTAGAGGTCTCCGGTTCGAGTTCCCTTAGGTATTGAGTCGCCTTTGTTAGGGAGCGCTTTACCCCCAATATGGGACTTCCTAGTGCGAATCCGGATTTAGTCGATCGGGCTCCAATGCGGGTAACGGACACCGGATGAGAAACCAAGAGAAAATACATACATAATGTATGTTTTGCAACAGCAGTTGCTTCTCAACTGGAAGAAATGATTCTTTCAATAAAAAACAATTATCAACATGTCATAGTTATTGTTAGCCTTGTTGGGCCGAGTTACCTAATACATGTGGTACCAGGTACCTGGTGGAATAGTCGAGGTGCGCGCAAACTAGCCCAAAAGTTAGCAGAGTTTGATGCTTTGCAACAGTAGTTGTTTTCTCAACTGAGAGAGAAAATGATTCTTGCAAAAAAATTACTCTACTTTCATATAGTCAAGAATGACTACTGTGCTATTTATACAACTTAAATGACTAATATAGTCTTTATTAGTCATTTTCAAACACAGTTATGTCAACCATTTTTTGTTTACCACCAAAAATTATCAGAACTAAGGTCATTTCTGTTAGAATCTTACTTTCCTTGGCTACACAGAAATCATGGTCACTGTATCAGTTAGATGTGAAAAATGCCTTCTTGCGCGAAGAGGTGTATATAGTGATAGCACCCGAATATGGAATGAAAGGGGAGTCCTAAAAACTACACCAAAGTTGAAGGGCTACTATAGAAGTTAGAAGTAGCTAGCCTATATTAGTCGACCTAACCAAAGCCGTTCTAGAACTTTTCATTTTTATTTCGTATTATATAACTTCGCAATGAACTTAAATGGAGTGACATGGTTAGTATTCAGTAAGGATTTATATAACTGACTCCAACTTGCTTGGAATTGAGACGTAGCTGTTGTTTTACTGTGTGAGAATGCATTATCGTCTCTAATGACAAGGAGGAAGCTTGTAGCTGGAAGTGGGATAGGAGGGATGAAAGAGACACAAGAAATGTTTGATTTTGCTGCAAAACACAACATAACAGCAGATATTGAAGTCCATTCCAATGGATTATGTAAATACTGCACTGGAACGTCTCGCCAAAGGTGACGTTAAATACCGGTTTGTCATTGATGTTGCTAAGACCCTTAGAGCAGAATGACTAAAGAGTTCTACTACAACAACAACATACCCGGTGTAATCCCACAGGTGGGATCTAGAGAGGGTGGAGTGTATGCAGCCTTATATAAGAGTTTTTTTTTCATGTTATTCTAGCATTTTTGTGATGTTTTGGGCATAAAATGGTGAGATTGATTTCTTCTTGTAATACATTAGTTTAGAAACAGACCCTTGGAGTGCGGCCCTTTCTTGGACCCTGCATGAACATGGGATGCTTCGTGCACTGGGCTGTCCTTTCTATACATTAGTTTCGAAAATATATGATGTATTATGATTTATGAGTAGCTTCTCAAATATTGGAAATTGTTGTCTTTCATCTTCAATGCAGCCATATCTTTCGTTTATGTGTTACTTTCTCTACAAGCTGATAGTTTAGTACTAATATAAGATTAAACGTAAGATAGTGCAATAAACATGATCAAGGGACGCAGTAACGTTCAAAAATACACGATGTTGGTGTTAGATGTTTAGCCAGATTGTGTCGACGGTCAGAGGTGGATTCAAAATTTAAACTTCGTGAATTCACCCTTTAAGTTCCTACTCTGTCCATTCACTCTTGAAATTATGGTTTAAGAATTTAATATATGTTGAAGTTTCAGCACTTACCTCACGTTTATGTTTTCACCCAGCATAGAAAATACTGAGTTCAGATAAACCCGTCTCTATTGGTCGCGATAACGCATGATGATACTTATATGATGATGGAATTTGAAGGCTTCTTACACTGGGACTTATCCCAAAGAATAGCCACATAACACTGATTCTGTCATTGTTGGAGAAAAGGAATCAAGAAAACTGCTTCAAGATAAGTTACTGTAATGGTTTTTTCTCATTTGAGGTAAGTTTTCTTGAACACTCTTTTCTTCATATTGCTTGAAAAATGCAAAGATCACTGTAAATTTGGTTAATTTTGCCCATTTTCTTTGACCCCATTTGTTTCTTGTCCTTTTGAGTTTGGTTACTATCTGTTATTTTTTTGTACTTCGTTTATCGTATTATTTTGTTGTGATTAATGATTTGTCAGGTTGATAATATTTTGTCATGACTTCTTTATTTCCGTTATTTCTTTTTCTATATTGCCTTTGGACTATTTTTTCCTTGAGCTGTGGGTCCTCCTATGTTGTTGTTGTCTTTGACCCCATTTCCGTTTTTTTACTGTATTTAGTTCCAAGAATCTTCTAAAGTTTGTTCCTTTTTAGGTTGTGTGGTGGATTCTAGGAACATGATAGACCTAGTTAATTGTGTGTGGTGGATTCTAGGAACATATCCTTCAATACAAAAGAAAAGGGGGAAAAAAAGGACAGTCCGGTGCACTAAAGCTCCCGCTATGAATCCATGTAATAATTGTAAACTAAATCTTGCTACTGTAAAACACTATGAATCTATAATACAGTGAGAAAAAACTATGCGTCCTGGCAATCCTCTTCTTGAACGGCTTTCACTGACGAAGTTCAGAGAATGTGTGACAGAAACATAAGAATGTTTGCTAGATCCAGCTTTCATATGACCTTGCAATCTGACCAAGTATAGGCCAGCAAATCCAGCATTTGCAGGAGCATGACATAGGTTAAGAGGAATTGGAGTCGCGTGCGTAATATTAACTAGAAGTCGAGGTTCCCAGTCTTAGAACTTCCAGAACAACTACCTGAAGTACCATATGAACTTCCACTTGAACCATCAACTGGGGCTTGATTAAGGCATTCTAAAACCAATGCCCTTCGCTTTCGCAGCTTCATTGAGAATGTTGTGGCTTCCAGAATTGCAGGGACCTGTTAAAAGTTTTGGATCAACTTATCTGATAGGTTCGATGGACAGAGAATAACCGCCAATAACACAGAAGTTAGAAATATCGTCACCCCACACCCACCCCAACACACACACACAAAAGGATGATTGATTGAAGCTCCAACACAAGTGCTTTATTCTGTTAATTATCAAAGCCTATCATCGAAGTCCACCTTACTGATATTTCTCTATTATTTCTGATAATATTCATGTACCTTAATCATACTTAAGTCTTAGGAAAGGAAAGAAGAAAAGCCTAAAAGCTAAGAATGAAGTCCATTCCGTCAAGTCGTATATGCTTTTAGAAAACGTTTGTTTCTTTGCGTAAAGCCAAGCATCATTTGAATGTTTAGCTCATTTACCCATTATCAACAATAAGGAAAATATGTGCCCCGGAAAACGTTAGGACGGCATCAAATCTTGTAGTTAATGCAGAAAAGGTTATTCACCTGTGTATTTATGCGAGCTACTTTGTGTACACTCAGAAGGCCCAGCATGTCTTGGTAACCAGTTAGGAGTTTCGCCAATTCTTTGTCCTCATCTGCAGCAAGCTTTGATCACATTTTATAACAAGATGAAACTTTCTATAAAGGATTAAACAAATGTATACCAGGAATTGCTTTGACGGATATCAAGGTATCAGCCAGATGCTGCCACCTCTTTAGAAAGGTTGGTGAGACAAGTGAGGGTGGAAAGGATATGACCGCAACTGCACCTGAAGATCGAACCATGCCTTTCAAGGATCTTATAAAAGAGAGCATATCCCACTCCTACAATGAGATGCAAATACAACATCAAATTTTGCAATGAACAGTCTCGGAGGGGTAACAGAAGGAGCACAAAAACAATTTCATCATGAATTTGTTCTATCATGCCACCCTTCTTCCCCACCCCCACCCTGTAAAGAAAACCGCCTTTAAACAAACAACAAAAGACTATGACTTTAATGGCCTAGTTAGTCCCGCAGTAGACAGTGAGTTAATACAGGCAAAAAAGTTAAAGCATAAACTAGATTACAAGTTAAAATTCAGAAAATAACCTTGTCAGAGAAGTCGCACTGAGGTGAACATAGTGACTGAATGGCAATACGACCGGCACATGTGATGTTGCCATCAGATCTGACATTATATTAGGAGAAACTTTTACAACATATTCAACAGATAAATCCTATATAATCAGAACTAAAGGAGCCACAGAAACAAAATTCACACCAATATAGTTCAAACAGGTAACAGAACTTAATTGACAAAAACAACAATTTGAAAGACAATCCTGGTCATAGCAATATCGAGAAGGGGAGCAAACTGACAAAAAATAGCAGAATTTGATGCTTGATTAACAATATCAGTAATTTATTAGTTCTTCTAAATGAAATCACTAGCTTAATGATGTCTATTCCTATATGTGTGCATATATTTCATGAAACGGTATTTGTTTTCTCAATTCAGATGCAACAATGATGCTTTTGAATAAAAAGAATGATCAACAATATCACATATTGTTTCACGATTCAGCTGATAAAAAGTACTATTCTGTCTCATAATCCACATGAACAACAGAGTACGGTGAAAATTATAACTTTTGCCACTTTATACACTTTAGAAAGATGTTAAACCATAAGAATATCTCAATTGCAGAAGATGGAGGGTAGACACCAACAGATAGTGCCTCTTTGAAAAATCTATAGCACACATCAAAATTTCACAAACATAAAGAAGATTTAAGTCGCTTTTGATTCTATCTCAATTTTAGTTTTCCTTTTTCCTTTTTCCTTTTTCCTTTTTCCTTTTTCCTTTTTTTTCTAACCAAATCATTTGAAAGATTTTCCAGCCAACATATGTTAGATTACATTCTATCCTTTTCTTAGCCTTTTTACCTATTACCTATTCCTTGATGACATCTTCCAAAGTCCAAAAAAATTGGTCCCTTGGTTATCCCTATCCCTTACCACCATTTTTAAGATATCTAGGGCCATCATGGCATAATGGGATTACACTAGGTATGTTGTTGTGGTTGTTGCTGCTGTTGTTGTTGTTGCATCAAGGCATAATGGGTGTCCAACAACAATCTTTTTACATCCTCCGAAAGAAGTCTCACATCCCATTTTCCTATCCCATTAAAAGGCATGTGTTGAAGTATCCTTATTCCTTGATTGGGCGACTTGATATTTGACAAATTGCAGTTTGGTTCATAAATCACAGACAACATGAAAACTATAACTGAATGTACAAAAAAAGGATATGACAATACTTTGATATTTGAGCTGAAAAGATTGAACAACGTTCAAGTAGAGGCGCTAGATCCGGAGAATCTCGAAGACTAATGCAATCAACACGCTGGCCACTATAGAAGTGCCTTTCTAGGGGCTTTCGCAAGTCAAAGTCATTGCAATATTCAGCTTTCCCACCTGCATATATAATGCACACACTAATCTTCAGATTCAGCATAAATCTCGCTCTCAATTAACAGCATAATTATAAACAAAGGAATGGGAAGTCTTCTACATAGAGAGAGGGAAACTACAAAAAGAACTCTGCACAAAGTACTTGATTACAGAAACATGATTCACACTTATAACGCTTATTGGCAACAATCCAAGGCCTTCAAACTGCTAGTCTTTGTATCTTTATAATGGATGGTATTATCTCCAAGAGTCAAGTGGGCAGAAACAAGGAGTCAAAAATAAACAGAGACTACCAGATTAATGTTGTTATGCCCTTTAAGAATTTCTTCTACAAGTAAACTTCATGAAGATAACTGGAATATCATAATATCCACCCAAATCCTGGACAAGAAAGTCTCAGCTGCCAGAAAGTTCTATTCAGTAATAGAGATTGGTCCTAGAACTATTTCTACATTCAGTGTCACTCATACTTACAAGTTTGTTTAAGGGTAGAAACATATTATCGTGGCTTTAAGAAAACTGCAAAATAGTAAATAGGCACTTCAAAAAGCATCATTCTGTTGAACGTTTCACCAGAGACATAAATGTTCATCTTCTAGTTCCATCTAGGGCATTATTGAGTCAATCTCACAACAGATTCCCCTTAGCAGACTGGTGACAAGATCCATTTCCTCTTTCTTAACACTTTAACCAGTAAATGATATCATAGATATCTTTAGTCACCTCTTCACACGACAAAGACCAATACAAAAACAAATTTGATCTCGGTTTTGCAAGAAAAAAATTACCTTAATCAACTGAAGTCAATCTCTAGATGAAAAATAATCAGTAGTCATCCTACGAGTTCAAAAGTGAATGAATGAAGCAGATAAGGCATCAAGTGCTCATACCTCTTTGGACCTCTGAATTTTGTTCGCCAAAGTACTTCTTATATTGCCAAGCGATTCTTAAATTTGCGTCCTGTAATTTAATATGGATCCAAAAGTTCAAACTTCTAAGAACCAACAAGGTCTACATTATCATGTATGATACATTCGCATATAATATTATATTAAGATATTGGAAAGCAAGGTATAAACCTGTTCTGAAGGCCGTTCATGAGACTTCTCCTCCTTAGAAGCCATTGGACTAGGCAAAGTTCCAAGAAAGCCTCGTGGATCTCTTTCTGGGCTGGCATAAAGTAGGGGTTGCTTGAGAATCAGGCCCTGAGACATGAAATTTCTCAGTAAAAGCATATGATGAGGTGCCTCAGGGTCTTCCATAACCATGACTAGGCTTCCCAAAGTAAAGCCACCGCCCAAAATCTCTGGAAAGATTATATGACAAACAAATGGAATAAAAAGTTCATATATATTTCATGCTTAGTAATAATAGAAAGACAAAATAATATTGAAAATAAAACAAATAAAGAGACACTACTAAAAGAGGTGTAGTGGGAATTACGGTCAAGATCTGGTATGCCTGATGATAGAAATGATGTGCCATTTGGACCAAGCTTAACTCCAGGAACCTGAGATGTAGCTGCACTAGATATGTTTCGAGAAAAACTGCTGCCACGCGGTCTACTTGAATCCATGAAGCTTCTTATACATCAACTCTTCATAAAAATAAGGAAGCAAAAATAGAAACAAAATCAAGCTCGACCAAATTGTATGAATTTCAAATCATATGGTATGGCTAGCAAATGAAAATTAACGGCATCATATGAACTTTTCTTAGTAGAATTTCAACAGAACATAGAAGAAGATAACACACTAACCGAAGAACAAAACATAACAGATAGTAACCAAACTCAATGGACAAGAAGCTACACATCATTGTCAAAGAATTTCAGCACTTAACTAATGCTTTTACATGTCAAATTACTCTATGGGCTACCATATATACATACTATCATGGGGGGCAGGAGTTTACAACAAATCCTCAATCATTATACTATCAAGAATTACTGTCTATAAGACACCCAAGGGCGTGTTCTAGTGGTCAATAAAGTGGGTTGAGCACCACGGGGTCTCAGTTTCAAATCCCATTAGAGATAAAGTACTAGGTGATTTCTTCCCATATGATCTAGCCTTGGTGGAGAGACAAGGTACTGCAAGCTGTCCAGGACACCACGATTATCAAAAAAAAAAAAAAAACAGTCTATACGCAAAGATTACATTTTTTTTCTTCCAAGACTCAATTTTTCCCCTACTTTACCAATCAATTCAAGACACCCACAATTTGAAACTTCAATTCACAATGATTTATGAAACTAAAACAAAAATATTGATTGACATAAGAGCTTGAAACTTCTGCTAAGCATTTTATCAAACATCTGGTGTGCATACTTCGTACAACAAAAATTTACAAAAACTAAATTCAAACTGCGACGTAAAAGGAAAATATGAAAGGAGTGTTTACAAGTGATTACTCTGTTGGAACTTTGTCTTCTTCGATATGCCTCTCTACTTCTTAAAGCTTCGACTTGCCTGCTGAAAAAAAAAAATTGGGAGCAAAGTTTTTCTACGTAGAGCGGCAACGTTAATTTTTTTGTTCTTTTTCTTAAATAATATAATATAAATCGGTTTGCTACTTGATCAAACGGGGTTAAAATATGATAAAGGCAAGTTATATATCTGGTCCATCGATTAAAATAATTAAATTGTAAGTAAAATATGTGTTTATTGATTATTATTTTGATGAACGAAATATTTTTGTTAGTTTTTGTTTGAAATCAATCTTATATGCGATTAAAGTTTAGATAATTTAATCTGACTTTAGTCAATTCTGTTTAAAATTTATGTACATATAAAAAAAAATCAAGCAAAATAACAAGTCACGCAAATATGATAGAATTTCAGTGTTATATGGCTAAAATATTTATGTCTGAACTTCAGTCTTACTAAGTCTAAGTCAAACAATGCATATCCGAAGTGAAATATGTGTAAAAAAAAAATAGATACAAATTAAATGACAGTATCAAAACAATTTACAGAACAACTCAGTACATTAAAGCTTTCGTTATGAACGAAGCTCGAAGAAAAATCAAATTACAAAAGTCTATTATACATAGCCTTATTTTACATTTCAACAAGAGATTGTTTCCACGACTTAAATCAATATCAAAAGAAGTTGTCCCGAAAAATTTCTACATGAGGAGCTTGTCAATTCCTTGTCCTCATCAATATGGGCCTTTAGTTGGGCTTTGTGAGCTTGTCTTTTGGGCCGGCAGCGACATTTGTAAAAGTGGATCAGCCCACCTCTCCTATCACATCTATTTTGGTGCTTCAACAAGTAAAAATTCAAATTTAACATTTGAAGGTAAGTGTTTAATCAAATTATTAGTACCAAATTAATAACTACCTTAACATGTATTTTTTAGATAAATTTTATCACTTAAACACAGTTAATGAATATGCATTCTTATTATAAAGTTAAATTACTTGCTTCGGCGAAAAAAATTAAGGATGAATAGCGTAAATAACCTACAATAACATGTTAAATCACACTGATGGTATAAAATTTCTTTACATTCAATGTATATAACTTGAGCTAGAATATAATTGCATGTGGTTGTTCATAATAGGTGGGAATGAATGATTATATCCAACATAAATAAATAAGATGTTATAATAGATTAAATTATATCGTACTAACTACTAATAATGCTATGAATGATCCAGTATTCAAATACTGGTAATAATATCAGCAAACGAACGTTTTCTTGTGCTTCCAGACATGCTGAGTAAAAAGCCCATTTGACATCTCTTTATCTGCAAATAATTCTCGATGTGAAAATACGGAGCCAAGGAGCTGATCTTTGAATAGGAAAAAGAGTGGATTTGCAGGATCTCAAATGAGTTGGCTTATTCAAAAAAGAATCATCCTTTCAATTTCGATCGAGTCCAATTTCGCAGCCCTCGAAACTCTCTTCTCATACTCCTCGTTCGTTAATAAATATTGTGTACGCTATTAGTATTTAATTTTTAAATATAAAAATAAATATGCCAAGCAAGTAAGGGACATGACCGAAATGGTGAGAGCGACATGTCAAGCAAATGAGCTAAACGATGGAAGTCGTCAGTTTATGTGATGGTATTTAACCGGACATCAAAATTTAAGATTGAAAAGAAGGTTTTTGAAATTTATAATCTAATACAAATCATAAATATTTATATTGCTATTAACGGCAAAATGATGAGTTCTTTTATCAATAAATATAAAAAAAAATATTTTTTATGATTAATTAAAAAAAAATATCACGTAAATTGAGACCGATCGATCTCTCAGTTTTTCAAATTTTGCAGTGTGGCAGAAGTACTTGCTGATTTGCCGTTATGGAGATTTTTGGACTATTTTTCGACTTACATGTGACTTCTCTGCCATATTTGTTGTACTCTCATTCCAATTGAACTTAGCTTTGCCCATTCATTGACTCCCTTGACCTTTTCCTCCTCCTTTACATGTAAATGTTTTTATAAGTTTTAATTTATGTAACACAATCTGAATTGATATAAAAAAAATTTAAAAAAAAATTATTTGGGTAATGTCAATATCCTGCTTATGGCGAGACCTAAGTGATGAAAAAGGGATGATTTGTTTAAGAGTGTATGATCAAACATGACGTTTAGTTTGATGGATTTGATTAAGAAATAAATGGTGAGCCCTTGTAAATGTGATTAGCTATAGTTTTTGGCGTGATATGTAATAAGCGCTTGATTCTAATAAATGATATTGGCTAAAGCCAATGTCCTGGGTTCAATTTCCAAGAACATGCATGTTGGGTGTGGGCCGGTGTTGGGTGACGATAACATCCTGCCTATAGCAAGGCTCGGGTGATGGGCCAAGGATATCCTGGGACGGAGTTATAGTTGAACATGTCGTACGCTTGTTTAATGAGTTTGGTTAAGAAATAAAGTTGTTGCATCCTTACTATCAGTCATGACTTTTGGCATGAATGATAAGCGTTTAATCTTAACAGAAATTGACGGACTTCTAAAACTTGTGATTCTAGATATAATATATATCATAATATCGACCTGTGTGACTGACTATAAATTTTTTGAAATATGTAACATTAAACATGTTATATCATTTGCGTGGCTATAAAAACTATTCGCAAAGTTTACATGATTTTCAAAATGTAATATATTTGTTGGTTTGTGCTTAATTCTCATTTTGTACAAGTCTAGCAGACCTTAATAATGTTAATTACTAGTACTACTAGCTAAAGTAAATGTAGGTATTAATACTTCATAAATCTTTTCGATAAATAATAAAAAGGGATTATAAATTATAAAAATTAATTTAATAATAAAATACAAGCATATGATATGTCTGGTTGATGATTTACTGACAGAGAAAGGGGAAAAAAGGAATGTAATTAATAAGGAAATAAATATGTCCCCCAAATACAAAAAATAAAATAAAAATAAGGTAATAAATCAAGGTGAAGTGGCCAGAAATTACACTTTTCAATTCTTGTTAAAAATTGACCATAATTACATACTATAATTATATGTAAAAAGTTTTTCAAATTTTGTAATATTTTTTCAATTATAAATTATTCATTAAATTTATAATGACTTGTAATTAATTACTAGATTATATAATCACTTTTAGAAATTACACAATATTATTCAGACACATCTTAAGTATTTTTTAACAAGTCACTTTAACTACATATAAAATTATATTCAAACTAGGATATCAATTTTACGTGTCACTTCGAGTGCTATTATAATTAAGTTCGAAAATTAATATTGATATATGTATTTAATGAATTTTCAAGTCAGGCATTTGTCTTAGTCCCCTAAATATCGAAGGCCCCAAAAATATGAAGCACTGCATCATTATATATAACATATAATTTATGTAATTATTAATAACAAATTCATTTTTTTCTTAATTTGATAAAGGTCGTATGATCGAGTGAGTAAATAATGATAAATCTTCTCTTATTAAATAAAATAGTATATTTATCTTCTCATCAGTTCTAATTTTTCTCCCGCTATGTATGATCTTCTTTTATGTCTCATTTTTTCTGATTAAAAAATCCCCGATGCAAGTATCGCAAGGTCTGAAATTCGATAGGTAATGAACTTACCTCTCTACTCATGATTTCCACTTCAATATCATATTTTTGTATAGGGGAGAGTTTGATATAATGAAACGCATTTAACCCACACATCACGCGCTACACCACCACTAGATCAAATCCATGTGGGCTTTATGTGTCATTATATCATATAGATTTTATGAAAGAAGTTTAAGAGCTTTTTAATATATTTTGATTTTAGGTCACCAAATTCATTGAGTTATCCCTTATTCGTATTTGAACCGAGCTTTTACCTTCGCCTTTATATAAAACATAGTTCAGGTAAATATGATTAAATTTGTCAGTACTCGTAACAAAAATTCTAAATCCGCCTCTGTACAGAGTTCGGCGCGGCAAGGTGGGGTGGGGGTGGGGTGGGGGTGGGGGTGGGGGGTCATGTGTATGTATATATGTTGTGTTTGTTTCTCACGGGAATCCAGCCAGGGCACTTCCTTTCACGAGTATCTCTCTAAGATATATCTGTCACTTTGCTCTTATTTTACGGCCTCTACACGTTTATTTTCCAGCACATATACTCCCTCCGTTTTAATTTATGTGGCCTGTTTTGATTTGACACGGAACTTAAGAAAATAAATACGACTTTTAATGTTTGTAGTCTTAATTAAAGATATGTCAAATGTACCAAAATGCTCTTTAATCTTGCGGTCTTAAACATGCAATGTGGAAAGTTGGAATTAAGGAGTTGCGAAAAAGGGGAAAGGGTCGTTTTTTTTTAAATGGATTAAAAAGGAAAGTGAGTCAAATAAATTGAAACAAAGAGAATATTATGTATACAATTATACAAGTAGTGTTTTTGTATGTATGGCACTATGTTTATAATTTGTGTCACATTATATTTGTCTTATAAAATCATATATGTCACGCATTTGCTTCAACTTCCCCCACCTCATCATCATGTCTTGCTTTCTTTAGTATATACTAGCGATATACCTATGGAAAAGTTTGGTGGTTGGGACCAAACTAGGACATTCCAAGATTTAAGGGTAAAAAGTTAATGTTGATATTGTTGTAATTGATGTTGTAATTGATTTTGATAATGACCGAGGGTTATGCTAGAGTGGTAAGTGCTCTTTCATCCTTAATCGGTAGTAATTGACTTTGATAACGATCGAGGGATGTGGTGCAATGGTAAGTACTCCTTCATCCTTAATCGGTAGTAAGTGGCTTTGATAACGATCGAGGGTGTTGAGTGGCAAGTACTCCTTTATCTTTAATTGGAGGGAGTTTCGAGTTCGAGTCCTGCTGCAAAGTCGTCTTTGTCAGGGAACATATATATAAAGAGACCAATTTCCTATCTTCACAAATCACACCAATGTATGAACTTTTTCTTTGGTTTCTCATTCTGGTGTCCGGTATCCGCATTGAGACCCGATTAAATTCGCGCGTTGCTAGTCAATTTTTGGCGCAAATCCAAATTTATTCAGGCCATAATGTAGGTACCTAACCGAGGATGAGAAACAAAACAATAAATATCAATTTTCCATCCTCACACCTAAGGTTATATGTTGTCATGAATTGGAATGTAATTAACAGACCTACACAAAAATTAGTCGATTAATGATGAATTCTGATCACATTTACATCGAGACCTACTAATTAATTAATACGATCACCTATTTAATTAATTATATAATATTGAATTTAATTTAGTTTAATGAAGCGACATTATGGACAATGAAGATTCATGTATAAGTATATAAAGACATGCTAATTATCAGAAATCGACTATTAATCATGTATTGATGCATATTAATTTATAAGTAATATAGTATCTTGTTCACCAAAAATAAAAAAAATGGATCACATGTATAGCTACAGTTATTATTCGTTTTTTCTAATGTATTAAATTAAATTCAGTGACCGTACATCTTGCCCATAACAAAATAAAGGTACCATTATTAATTGTTCCTCTTATATGTCCTCTCTAACGAAAATAATAATAATAATAATAGAAGAGAACAAAATGAATAATAATAATTAAATCAGCTCCAATAAGTTGGTACTTCCATGGATTTTTTTTCTTCAAAAAGTTACTATTAGACAGTGAAATCAAAGCTACGTACAAAATTAGTTAGAGAACTAGCTAGTAGTACTCTTTCTGAATACTCCTGTTTGCTATTTAGTACTCCCTCCGTCCATCTGTATTTGTTCATGTTTACTATAAATAAAAAAGTAATTTTTATTATATCACCTTTATTAATTGTAAGTCATCTAATATTGGAGGATCGATGAATAGTATTTAATAACAAAGGTAAAATAAACACAAAATGATAAATTATTTCTTGATTTTCTATTTTGGGTGAGACGTCATGTAGGAAAAAAAATGGTCACTTGCAAGACTTGAGAATGGTGTTTGATCTGCTATGAAGGTACCAACTCCCAGTTAATGAGTCCTCAGAAATGTGCATTCGGAGTTACCTTTGGAAAATTCCTTAGGTTTCATTGTACGACATCGAGGGACAGAAATTGATCAAGTCGTATGTCTATGTGTTCAACTTTATACAAGTTTAAGTGCCTACTTGTACACACGCAAAGTTGAAGAACATAAATGTCAGTTGAGACACTTAAACTGGTATAAAATTGAACAAGTAGACACATACGTTCTACATAGTATTCGTGTGAGACGTCACTTAGAACGTCAGGTTAAAAGGCAAGGGCACGTTTATATATTATGTGTAAATATGATAGATTACATTAATGACTATGTAAGCTTGTTAATATATATATGTGGAAGAGTGGAAGTAAAGAAAAAAGAGGTGTGGGGGTTAAATATAGTTAAAAGGGACATTACATAACAAGGTAGAGACAAGGCTGTTGTCCCTGCCACTTTCACACAGCAACTGTTGCCTCTTTTCTCACACACTAAACACTGAACAATCCCCCCCCCCCCATACCCCAACCCACCCCACCCCACCCCACCCTAGCACTGACCCTATACTCTGAGATCATTCTATACTTTGTTCTTACTATATGCTCTATTCGTTTTAATTTATGTGATAGTGTCTGATTGAACACAAAGTTTAAGAAGTTATCTTAGAACTCAGGTGCGGTCCATAACATTTTTGATGAAATATCGCTACCCAAAAATTAATATATAATTTCTGACAAAGTTTTCATCAAAAATTTCTAAGTGACGAGCCAAATTTTGACGAAACATCCGCGAAAAGTTGATGATTTTCTAGTAATGACAATATTGTGATTAGTTATAAAAAAAAAAAAACTAATGTTATAATGTGACTATAAAAATAAGAAATTTAAAATTAAATTATCATAAATCTAGAAAAAAGGTCATCTTTTTACAGATTAATAACAAAAGCGTGTGACAGTATATCTGACTAAACATGAAATTTAAAAGGAACAGAAATAAAACTTACGGTTTAAAATATACCATAGACATTTTTGTTGCTATAAAAATAAGAATAAAAAAATAAATGATTTATAAATCTCGAAAAACATCATTTTCTACGAATTAAAAATGAAAGCTGGTGATAATGTCTCTAACTGAACACGGGAGTTAAGAATTTTTTTAAAACTTCTAATTTTTTTATAAGCTATAGAATTAATTGATTATTAAGGATAAAATAAAATAAATTTGATTTTTTTTTTCATTATCAAAAAATATCAAATTTACGGACTAAAAAGCAAAACGTGTCTTGGAAAATTAGAGTAGTACTGTGTTACTCCTTTCGTCTATCTTTATTTGTCCACTATTGACTTGGTACACACCTTAAAAGATAATAAATAATAGGGGTAATTTACTATATCACCCTATGAATATAATAAATTTAATATTTTAAAAAATGTATTGAATAATAAATAGTATGTACTATGTAATAGTAAGGATAAAATGAACATAAAATGGTAAATTGTCTATTGATTTTTTAAACTAGACAAGTATTATTGAACATTTATTTTTAGTATATTGTACAAGTAAAAATGGACGAATCAAGTACTTAATTTCTAGTTTGATACCTACATTCTCTCCTATCACATCCATTTAGTAATTCAATGCATTAGCATGAAAAAATAACTCCAATTTATTGGAGACTTTCTTTAATTCCCATTCCCACAATCGATAATAGTGTTAATTGTTTTGCATGCATGCATGCATTCAATTGGGTGTGGTATAATTAAAATTTAAAGCTACTTATATATACTACTCTACTCTACTACCTAAGTTTACTGCAGTCTAGCTAGCTTCTGCACTTGTCCTACTCATGAACTTGTGATTAAGTACAAGTAAAAATTACTTCTTCCTCCAAACAAACAATTAATTACACTGACTCGATCTTGTGGGGTAGAGAAGTTGTTTCATAAGAAACTTTATACTTTTCTCATTTTAAATTGATTATTTTATTTTGACTTGACATGAAGTTTAAGAAAGTAATTTTTTTTATTGAATCTTCTGATTTTAAATTAAAAATACATAGAATGTACCAATATGTAATTTTTATCTTGTGGCCTTAAATTTGTCATATAGAAAGTTGAAATTAAAGAGTTGCCAAAAAAGGGAAGAGACATTCTTTTTTAAGCAGACTAAAAAAAAGTAGAACAAATAAATTGAAACTAAGAAAATAGTTTTGTAAGTAGATAATAAGATGTATGCAAACCTTGTCCTGACTCTTGTGGCTTAGAGAAGTTGTTTCTGGTAGATATTTGATTCGGGAAAAATATTTTTCATAGCAGGTTAGAAAGAAGTGCAAAAGTTATAAAAGATTATGATGAAATGAAAATACTGATAGTAAACTAGCTAGTAATAAAATTAAAGAATAAGATGATTAACTACACTTTGTATATAAAATTAAAATTATTCTTATGTATATAGTAAATAGTGTATTTAATTATCTCAGATTTTTTGTATGTTTTTCCTTTATTTTAAATCCCTTAATTTAAAATAATGATTTTGCTACTAATAATAATAATTGTACTTCAATTTTAAGCAAATTAAAGTTTACTATATAAAATTATCATCGATCATATCGCTTCATTTTAGTTTATCTTACACAACGCACGAGAGTAACTCAATTATGCCTTATATATTGGCCTCACCACTGATAAAAACGACAACAACAATAATATACTTCAATTTCAAGAAAATTAAAGTTTCCTGTATAAAATTATCTCGACCATATCGCTTCATTTATGTTCATCTCGCGCAATGCACAAAAGTAGCACAATTATGCCATATATTGGTCTCACCACTGATAATAATGACAACACCAATAATAATTGTACTTCAATTTTCAAGCAAGTTAAAATTCATTATATAAAATTATTTTCAAGCAAGTTAAAATTCATTATATAAAATTATCATCGATCATATCGCTTCATTTAAGTTTATTTCACACAATCCGCTAGAGTAGCACAATTATGCCATATATAGTGTAATCACAAATGATAATAACAACAACAATAATGAAATGTACTTCAATTTCAAGCAAATTAAAGTTCACTATATAAAGTTATCATCGATCATATTGCTTTATTTAAGTTCATCTCACATGATTTACAAGAATAACATAGTTACCCCACATATATTAGCCCCACAACTGATAATAACGACAACAATAACAATAATTGTACTTTAATTTTAAGCAAATTAAAATTCACAATATAGTTTTATCATCGATCATATCGCCAATTAATTCATTTAAGTTCATCTCACATAACAATCCGCGAGAGTAACACAATTAGGCCACCTCACCACTGATGATAAAGGTGTCTGACATCTTTTCCTACCTCTAACTATTCTCCTAACTGGATAAGGTAATCGGCTAATCGAAAATTCATCTTTAGAGCTAAGTTTCAAAGAGGCAGATTGGAATTTAGGAATGGACAACAATAATAATAATAATTGTACTTCCATTTCATGTAAATTAAAGTTCACAATATAAACTTATCATCGATCATATCCTTTATTTAAGTTCATCTCGTACAATGCACGAGAGTAGAACAATTATGCCATATATATTTTCCTCACCACTGATTATAACGACAGCAATAATAACAACTGTACTACAATTTCAAGCAAACTAAAGTTTTCTATATAAAATTATCTCGATTATATCGCTTCATTTAAGTCCATCTCACGCAATACACGAGAGGAATACAATTATATATATATATATATATATATATATATATATATATATATTGGCCTCATCACTGATAATAATAATTATTATTATACTTCAATTTCAAGCAAATTAAAATTCATTGTATAAAATTATCACTGATCATATCGCTTCATTTAAGTTCATGTCTCACAATCCGCAAAAGTTAACATAGTCACATGCCATATATATTGGCCTCACAACTGAATAAGAACAAAACAACAATAATAATTGTACTCAATTTCAAGCAAATTAAAATTCACAATATAAAAATAGCATCGATCGTATCGCTTTATATTTAAGTTTATCTCACACAATCCACGAGTGTAACACAATTATACCATATACATTGGCTTCACTACTAATAATAACAACAATAATAATAATTGCACTTTAATTTTAAGTAAATTAAAGTTCATCTATATAAAATTATCATCGATTATATCACTTCATTTAAGTTCATCTCACGCAATCCGCGAGAGTAACACAGAGACAAAAGGCTTGTTTTTTCAAATTCTTCTCTTGATTATCATTGGCAAGTTCTTATTATATTAGAGATCACATAGAGACATATTCAAAATTTTGATTTTATAAGTTTTAAATTCTAAAAAAAGCAATTTATTGAATTATGAACAAATTATTTATATATGTGGATTTCTTAATAAAAAATATAAACTTTTCGCTAAAATTATATATATATATATATATATATATATATATATATATATATATATATATAGCATGAGTCTTTTCTTTCTTATTTGCTTAGTTATGGAGCCATTCTTGTTCCGGAGGTGTCAATGATTATTGCTTCGTTCAAAAATTGTATCGTGTATATCTGAAAATAAAAATGAAAAATGTATTACATATATATTTACTAATATGTTAATTCTTTTTAACTTCTTCATGTATTAATTTACTTTTTTATATTTTAATTTTTCCTAGTAAAAATTTTGACTCCGGCCACTAACTATATTTACAACATTTTTTTTTTTTACCTCACATACTATACCTTCTACTTTACATTTGTTTTCACTTACATATGGAAATCTCACCATTCTGCCTCTTCTGTATCTGATCACCTAGTCTCTCTTTTGTCTTTTTATATATCCTCTCTTTCTATTACCTAACAATATATATGCATACCTTAGTCCCTTTTCTAATGAGATCTCCCCTACCCCCCCACCCCCACCCCCACCCCCACCCCACCCCTCACTCTCACATGTAACCTACTTTATTTATTCTAGCTATCACATCTCTATAACAATCAAACACAACTCATTTCTTTCTTTCTTTCTTTGTTTTCTCTCTTCACAAAAAAAGAAAAAAAAACCTTCTTGATGAAGTTCACAAGCATCTATCAACATCCTCTCATCTTACAAAATTAAAAATCCATGCATGAAACCATTCAAAGAAATCTTTTGCCTCTTCTAAAGGAAATTCAAACACAACTAATTTCTCCTCTATTCCTCCACCTCTCTTAATTCCCTTTATATCATTTCTTTATATATATTTATTTATTTCAATTTTATATACACTGTTCATTATTAGGGTTTTTTCACTAGCTATAGCTCTTCTTACACTTGACAAAGAAGAAGAAGAAGAGCGAAGTCTAATCTTTGGCTAAAATCCTGTGCTCGTTTTTATGACGATTCAAGATAACAAAGACGAAAGCCAGAGCTCAGGCGGTGGCCCTGGGGCGGCTAGGCCAAAAGAACAAGCTTTGAATTGTCCAAGATGTGATTCTCCAAACACCAAGTTTTGCTATTACAACAATTATAGTCTTTCGCAACCAAGACATTTCTGCAAGACTTGCAGAAGGTATAACTGTTGAATTGTGTGACCGCCTCATCTGTTGAAGTTTTTTTTTTTTTTTTTTTGTGTGTGTGCGCGCGCTTTTTTGGGTGGCTTGTGAGGTTTTAAACCTTGACGCCTCGCATGTTCTGATAACATGTTTGAATTGTATGACCTTCTCATCCGATGATTCCAATAATTTATTTTTTTTGCTTTTTTGGGAAGCTTGTGAGATTTTGAACCGTGACACGTCTTGCCTGCTATGATAACATGTTTCATCTAAAAGCTTATATTATTTTTGGAAAAAAGTTATACTTTTTAGTTACTTAATTATATTATGTGTCGACAGGTACTGGACTAAAGGGGGAGCGTTACGCAACGTTCCGATAGGTGGTGGTTGCCGGAAAAACAAGAAGATAAAGACTTGTTCATCTTCATCAAGATTTTCTGGGGATTCAAAAGATGCAATTAATGGTTCTTCAGATATTGGTGGGCTAAAATTTTTTCATGGACTTTCACCAGCTATGGATTTTCAACTTGGAGGATTAAATTTTCCAAGATTGAGCAATACTTCAACATCAACTGGTGGAAGTATTTTCAACCAATTTTCTTCATTTGGAGAAAATTCAGCTGCAAATAATAATATTGGATCAACTTCTTGTTTTAGTCTTGATCCTTCTGGAAGTTGTTCTGGTGGTTCTTTATTGGGATTTAATAATTTCCCTTTCTCAAGTTCTATGCTAAAACAAGGTAAGAACAATTAATTGTGTTATATATGTTACACGTCTTTTACGTGTGAGCCTGATTCTTTTTTTATGAGTTAAACACGACGGTGAGACATCTCTTGCTTGTTCTGATATCATGTTGAAGAGTTAAACCTGGGGCGCTTCAATTATATTATGTCTCAACGCGTCTTTTTTCTGTGAGCCTAATTTCTTTACATGGACATCGATATAATCTATTTTTCGCTTTGTTGGTGATGACAAAATTTGAACTAACAACCTCTTGCCTTTTCTGATAACACGTTAAAATATCATGATTATTAATTATTTAATTATATTATGTCTCGACAGATACTGCTGGTGGAGTTCAAGAAATGGGATCAATGGGAGTTCATCATGGCACAATGGCATCTTCTATTGAGTCCTTGAGTTCAATAAACCAAGATTTGCATTGGAAACTACAACAACAAAGATTGGCCATGCTTTTTGGTGGTGAAAATCAAAAAGAGAACATTGTTTCATCATCAATCCCTCTTGATGATAATCAAAATCAAAACCAAATTCAAATCCAAATCCAAAAGCCGCAGCCAATTTTGTTCCAAAATTTGGAGATTTCATCATCAAAACAACAAGAAGATCATCAAGAAGTAGCAACATTTGGAATTAACAACAATGTTAATTCAAGAAAAGATTGTAGCACTACTGGAAATCCAAATTTGGCAACTGAATGGTTCTTTGATGACTCATTTGGTGTAAATCTAAATTCAACAAATAGCAACAACAATGGGAATGCAAATGATGATCAAAATGCCAACAATTGGAATAGTACTATTCAAGCTTGGAGCAATTTGAATCAGTATAGTACACTGCCTTAATTAGCTCTAAGCTAAAGCGGATTCGAAAGCAACTGATTGAATCAGACCGAAGGTTCACCCCTCACCTAGTCTCCCCCATTCCGAAAATAGCAGATAAAGTATGATGTTTTTAAAACAAAAACAAATTTATACTACTTATCTATTTAGGTTCAATTTTCTTTCAATTAGGAATAGTAGTTTTTGTTTTCTCTTCTCTTTTTTTTTTCGCGTTTTCTTGTTATGTATGTTCAGTAAGGTACTGATCAAAAGTTTTAGTATTGAACTTATTGTAACTGTTTGTGATTATGACGATGGTGGTGGTTAATTTTTCATTATTTGTTCTCATGTTTCACTACTAGTAAGTAGTTTTAATCCTCCCTTTTTTTCGTTTTCTTGTTATTTATGTTCAGTAAGACACTGATCAAAAGTTTTTAGTATTGAATTTATTATAACTGTTTATGATTATGACAATGTTGGTGGTTAATTTTTCATTGTTTTTTCTCATGTTTCACTACTAGTAAGTAGTTTTAGTCCCTTTTTTTTTTCATTTTCTCTTGTTATTTATGTTCAGTCAGACATTGATCAAAAGTTTTTAGTATTGAATTTATTGTAGCTGTTTATGATTATGACGATGGTGGAGATTAATTTTTCATTATTTGTTCTCATGTTTCACTACTAGTAAGTAGTTTTAGTCCTCTTTTTTTTTTTCGTTTCCTTGTTATTTATATTCAGTAAGACACTGATCAAAAGTTTTTAGTATTGAATTTATCATAACTGCTTATGATTATGATGACAATGGTTGTTGATTTTTCTTTGTTTGTTGCCTTGTTTTGTTCTCATGTTCCACTACTAGTAGTTCTAGTCCCCCCACCCCCCACCCCCCACCCCCCAGCCCCACCCCCGCCCCCCTTCAATATAATTTGGGATTGGTGATAGATTTTGTTTTTGTTTTGGTAGAGTCAGTCAAAAGATGTGAAACTTAATTGGAATATCTTTGATTTGTTATTGTATGTCAGGATTCAGAAGTCTCTTATTGTGTCAATGTGTCTCCCTCTATTATATATCAGGTAACAAATTCTCAGACTATCAGAAAATCACTAGTTTCCAACAAAATGTTCCGTCAAAATTTGACTCATCGATAAAGAATTTTTGACGGTATTGGTTTTGATGAGCCAAATTTGACGGATTATATATAAAAGAAATCATGAAAAAATAGCGATTTTTTACTAGTGTGTACCATGTAAAATAGGACAAACCTGCTACTAGTGTTTAACATCAACAGTGATGTGAGGTACTTTGCTGAGCCTAACCTGCTAGTTGCAGCTTTATTGTTACCTATTCTCCATATAATTCTCTCTCTTTTCACACACAAACAAACATTGTGTGGGGTTTTATCGTATTCTCTCTGTTTCAATTTGTTTGTCTGATTTTGACGTGACATAAAATTTAAGAAAGTAAAAGAAAAATCTTGAATCTTCTGATCTTACAAATGAGGGAACCCTAAGAGAGCTGCCGACTCAGACTACCGTTCGTGTACAATTCATACTAGATCTGACAATCAACTGTCCATCCTACCTCATCTACGTTTTTGATAATAAACTAATTAAAAATATGTAAAATATACCGCGTGTGATTTAGTGGTGTCTGAAAAAGTAGTGGCTTGAAAGTGTAGTAAAGGCATTTATAAGACTGTAAACATTTTTGAGTGAAAGAGGGAGTGGGTGAAAGGGTCATGAGAATCTAAGAAGAGAGGCTTTGGGTTCTTACAAGTTTGTTTTTTCCCTTAGATTTTTCACTTTCTTGGATAGGGTGCCCCACCTTCGAAAGGCGGATATAATATTTAAAGTTTATGAATTTTAGAACAATCTACATTTTATATAAAATAATACTAATGACTAAATTCGCAATTACATATACTTTTAGATATTTAGTGAATCTTGAGTCATATTCTAAATTCGCCCCTGACCAGTAGCCTCTATGCAAATTACAAGTTTTCTTTGTTATAATGTGTTTGAACCAGTTTGAGCGTATTCTTGCTATCTTCTATTAGTACATATTAGTAGTATCAAGTAATTTTAATCATCAAAACTTAAACAGATGAAAAAAATAATCATTACATCTCAAAATCTTTTATAATTTTCTGTCATTTCATTGAGTAAATAAAGTCATATTTTTTATGAGTTCTAACTATTTTAAATTCGTGAAGTGTAAATAAAAGAAAGCTCTTCTTATTATTATTTTGTCATAAAAGTTTGTTTTATTTATTTATTTATTTATTCTAAAAGGTGACATATATACATCAACAACTTTATTGAGCTTCATGGAACATTATTTCCACTTTACACTTTGATCAAAAAGCAAAATTAACAAGTTGAGACAAAATCTTAACCTCCTTAAAAAGCTTGACATATATAACTGTATTTTTAGGAACTTTAGAATTTCTATATATTCTCCTTTTTTTTAGATGTTCAAAAAGTAGTTCCTAAAATATTTGTCATATTGTATTACTCGCAAACACTTAAAACTGTCGTTTCACAACCTCTATTATGTTCTCGATAACTATGTTTCATCATCGAATTTCGTAATATTTGCATCGATCAGTAACTGCATTCAGATTTTCATAAATATTTTCTTACACTATCAATGTCACAAAAAATATGTGTGATAACATGTTAGTTACTAATATTTTTACCCGTTAACAATAATTTTTTATCGTAACAACTTACAAATTATTCGATTGTGTGACTATTTTTTATATACACGACAATTTTTCTATTGTTAACAAAAAAAAAATTTTAAAAAACATAAGGGGGTGGTGGGTGGGGTGGGGTGTGAATAATGTGAAAGACACTCTGGAAGAGAACTACAACTGCAAATGTCAATTTAGAAATCTGCAAGAAATTCATGAGTTATATGATAGAGAAACTACAATGTGCTTTTCAACTTCACGATAAATGACTGGTATTTTTTCCTATTTTTCTTTTTTAATTTAGAAAATATAATATATTTTTTTCGTAAAATGATGGTTAGGGTGATAGTAAGAATTAGACGGGTTAGGTTATGACCTGTTTTTTAGTTTATTTTAATCCAATTCATTTCAGCTCAACTCCATTTATTGACGCCCTTCCCCGGACCTTGCGCATAGCGAGAGCTTTCGAGATGTCTATTGCCCCATTTATTAACTCAATCCATTTTAATCGGTCCAAATTGGTTGAGCAGGTATCTATCAAAATGGGGGTTTCGAATTAAATTTGATATCACCTGCATGCGTTTCTCGATCGAGCTCGTCGCACGAGGCTTGTATAATGTAGTTTATATTTTTTGTGTAATTTGTGGGCTAATACACTAGAGCGGAGTTTATGATATAATGTGATCGAAAATTTCCTTTTATTTTCTCCCCCCATTCTTATAGTCTTTAACAAATAGTAATAACATATTAATAAAGAAAAATCAAATAAAATTCAGTAAATTCACTTCAAAATCCATATATTTGAAGAAGAAAAATCAATTGACACATAGAAACATTATATTTTTGTTAAAGAAACTGCAGTGTCTATACATTTAACAACAACAACAACAACATACCCAGTATATTCCCACAAAGTGGGGTCTGGGGAGGGTGAGATGTACGCAGACCATACATTTACCCCAGAATGAAGTAAAGAGACTGTTTCCGATAGACCCTCGGCTCAAAGCAATCCAGGAGAAATAACCAATAAACAAAACAACAGCTAACACAAAACTATACTACTACAAAATAATATAAAAATCTAGCTACACAAGGCACTAGCAAGTAACTGACGCAGAAGAAACAAAAGCTACAAGCGTAGCCTTTCAACTACTAAAACGACAACAAAACCCCGCACTCCTCCCTACAAAGAAACCTACCAACCTACTAACCTACAACCCTAATCTGAGCCCTCCACACCTTCCTATCTAAGGCCATGTCCTCGGTAAGCTGCAAATGCGCCAAATCCCGCCTGATCACCTCTCTCCAATATTTCTTCGGTCTACCACGACCTCTCTTAAACCCATCCATAGCCAGCCTCTCACACCGCCGCACAGGGGCCTCTGAACCTCTCCTCATCACATGCCCAAACCATCGCAACCTCCCTTCCCGCATCTTATCTTCCACGGAAGACACTCCCACCTTCTCACGAATATCCGCATTCCTAAGCCTATACATTTAACGTACCAAAAAAAGAAATTCAACTGGAAGCACCACCCCCAAAATGATCCCTATTGTTCACCGATTCGAATTAATCGAGACTTCAATGTAAACATCGGACACCGGATGAAATATAAAAAAAATAAAAAAATGTACCAAATAGAAATTGGACCATCCACAGAAAACTAAAAAAAACAGGCAGTTAGTTTTGTGTTTTTTTAAAAATAAAAAATAAAAAATAGAAGAATCTTTCTGGTCTAAAATTTGTCCATATGTTGATCAAACTTGTGTTCAAAACAAACGTTTTCTACAATATGGGTTGGTACTTGGTATATAATCATTTTATTTTGTTTTCTTTCACTTCTGTTTTTTTCCTATAAAAATAAAATGGTTAGTGTCCAAAACGAGAAAAATGCATTCAACATCGTCATTTCATTTGGACACTTGTGCAAATTTTTTGGTTAGTTTTGCAAAAACACAAAACACTATGTATCTATCCCATCATTACAATTTTTGGCCTTTTTCTAATATGGAAACCAACTTTAAAATTGTTGTTTGGATTTGGGTTGTTCCACGAAAAAACATTATTTTTGGTATCGAAAAATGTCGTTTAGTGGTCAATAAAGTGAAATAAATGTAATATATAAAAGACTAGGGTTTAATTTTAAGAAAAAGAAACAAATTGTTAATGTCGTAGTTCAAGTTCATAACACGTATTGTTCGCTTTAATCCAATACATCTTACGTATTTGTCTTTTGGTTACATTATCATCAACCCCAAAAATACGCATATCATGTAAACTTGTATAGCTTTATGCCTGATTCGTCTAAGGTGAAATATACGCTACTTTCGAAAGTTTGCTAACCTAGAAATCCGCCGATCCTTTATCTTTGATCTACCCTTCGTCATAGACGTCACAACTAAGACAGCAGGTACCAGCTAAAACACACAGCAAGAAGACGTACCACATAGTTGTGTTGGAACATTATTTACGATAGAAAAATCGGTCACAAAATTAGTAACGGAATTTATCTACGCGGACAAATTTTGTTATGTGTTTGTCGGTTTTATTCTTTCATCACAAAAATCTTGTAATGTTCGAATTTGTGATGGATTGTGATAGAAGTATCTGACACATATATGTTTTCTCTTGTAACGATTATTAAAGTGCGTGCATCTTAGTCCGAGCATCATCATTATAAAAATATATATATTATTATTTATTATTATGTAATGATAATGAGAAAATAAAAATAACTAGTCTTAGAGCCGTGGATTTTTGTAATCGATAAAACTAATGGTTGTAATACCCCTATTTAAAATATATCAAGTTCTAACAACTATTTAAAATTTAACCAGTTTTGGTAAACTTGGAACCTGTTATTGCTATTGTTTCTTTTACTTCTTGAAGGTTTGAAGTTAGACTCCATCAAAATCTAACTTCATTTCCGAAGGTTAGTTCGAAAAGTTAAATTTCAAGTGAGGACTTCTGGTTCAGAAATCAGCCTCTAATATTTATATTTGACTTTGAACTTTATTCAGTAGATCAAAAGTTTCTCTTTGGTAGAGCTCATGAACTTTAGACATGACAATTTGAATTTCTCAAACCTCAATTTTCAATTTCTAACCCGTATATCTAAAGTCGATTCTAGGAAGTTAAAATCTTAAAGATATATAATTTTTGGCTATTTCTTAAATAGGAGTCCTAAAATTGGTAATTTGTGCACTACACCTAACATTGAAGCCCACATTCCATCATCTTTTAAGGGGTGCTTCAGGCCCAAGTTTTGAGCTTTTGTGGCCTACATTTTGTTGGGCTGAGCTTGAGGCCTTAAATTGGTTATTGGGGTTAAATTTTAGTGTAAACAACATAAAACACAGTAGTTTGGTCCCTAATTACGTTTTATCCCACTACTTTAAAATATTACATTTTCCCCGATAGTTTAAAAAAGAAAAGGCGTGTATCCTTTGTATTTTCGTGTATCCTGGATACATATAACCTCTTCACTAATGGTAAATCTGTTTCTATTATGGCGCTTTAAAAGGAAATAAAATATTTACAATTAATGAGGAGTAAATCATTAATTGTAAATCTATTACTATTAGGGCGCTTTAAAAGGAAATAACATATTTACAATTAATGAGGAGTAAATCACGCGTCAATCACTTTGAAATGCATCTGCAGTATCCTCATCTCCACAAACAACTGGAGAATTCAAATTTCAATTTAAAATTACTTGGATACACATCAAACCAGCAAGTAACTCCATTATACAGGATACAGGTAATAATAGATCTCAAATATCTAAGGATACACATTTAAACAGCAAACAACAATAGGTATACTTGGATACACTGTTAACACTGTATCCAAGATTATAAGCTTGGATACATTATAACAGTGTTAAGGATACTTCCCAATATCTAAGGATACCCATCTAAACAGCAAATAGATATAGGTATACTTGGATACATGTTAATATTGGATACAAGTTTGTAAGCTTGGATACATTGTAACAGTGTTAAGGATACATGTTACCAACATCTCAAATAGCAGGTTGCAGTAGTATTGGGATACATGTTAACATGAATTAATCCTGGATACATATAACACAAGATTTGCTTACAATGTTATCCCTGGATACGTATTGCTTTGTTTTGATTTGAAACTTTAAATTTACAAAAGTTACACATTTACAACTCAGATAGATATATGTATACTTGGATACATGGAAAAATAACACTGGATACATGGTAACAAGTTGGTAACACTGGAAAATAACATCTGGGTTTGAGTCTCTTGTTCTTGATTTCAATTTTTTGTGCAATTCATTCATTTTGACTTGATCGTTTCTAAATTTGGATCTATTTTCAGCAAAGTCTTCTTCTTCAAAGTCTCTAACAACCGGAACAAAGGTCGGAGAAGGCACTTCATTGTTTTCCATTTGAGATATACCTAAATCAAATGAAGGCCATTGTTGGTTACTTGGTATTATCAAGTTATCTGATTCGTTATCCATGAAGGCAATCGTTGATTCGTTATCAAGTAATTGTTCTTATAGATTATGATAACTTAGAACTAAACTATAGTAAAAGTTGAAAAACAAATTTTACCAACCTCAACAATGGAAGATTATGATCCAGCAAGCGCCAAATTTTTTTGAAAAGTGGAAGAAGATCGTGTGGAAGATGGAGCCTTGGTTAAAGGCGTGATTTGGGGAAAACAACTATAGAGAGAGAACAACCGTTGCCTTTAGATACAAGTTGAGTGATTTTAGGCCCTTTTTTAAGTATTGTGATGGATACAGTTTTTTAACCATGTAATTTCAATTTAATGGGATAAATGTAATTATTTTAAAGTATTGGGATATTTAGTAATTAGAGTAAGGATGTTTGATTATTTATGTAGTTTTTCCTAAATTTTAACTTGTAGACACTGAAAATAAAATGACATGATTATCTTATAAATTACTTATTTCAATATGCTAAATTTAAGGTTTATATGGGTTATTTCGGAGGGTAGTCTTGAATTTTTGGTCTTGCTTGCTCCATAGACAAAATTTTAACATCAACAAATTTTGATTTTTGGCACAAGATTGTCTATAGAGCGAGCAAAGGTCAAAATTTCAAAACTATCAATTTTCAAGCTTAAGATTTTTTTTTTGTAAATCCATGAATTTCATGAGCATCATTAATTAAATAACCTAAATTTGTGCACGAACTTGATTATTTTCATGAGTTTTGTGCATAAAATTCTTTTTTATAATAAACAACGCTGCAAAAATTGATATATTTTTTTTCATGAGTCAAGTACATAAATTTTTTTTTTATAATAAGTAACGTTGAGACTCAAATCTTAAATCTCTACCTACTCTGTTATTTCATTAAATTATGTGTCTTATAACATGTATTCTAAAGTACAAACCTCCAAGGCTTGTAAGGTAAATAACCAAAGAGTTTGCAAATTATATAAAGTTTATTCATCGTATAAAAAGATAATATTTGTTTTTTTCTTCTTCTCCTTCTCACTTCTTCTGCGACTATCCACTTCTCTTATTCTTAATATTTACATTAACGAGAATTATCATCTCGCAACTAAGCATGACTTTCAGATTGTATAAGTTCCAACATATTGGAGTATTAATACAAATTTGAACAACATATTTCATATTTCAAATTTAAGAACACAATTTCATAAATATATCATATTAACATTGACAACATCCAAATATATAACTTATCAAAAGTAAGGCTGAAAATAATATAAAGTTTAATCCCTGTGCCAAAATTACAAAGTGGGAGCAAATTATTGCACACCATTACCATATATTAATGTACAAGCCAAATAAGTACTCTACAATACATTTTTCGTTGTTAATTAATTAAACAAAATTAGTTAATCCATGCAGTGGCACTTCATGATCCATCACTCTTTAGTAAGCTTCATGTTCTCCCTGTTCCACATAATTATATATTATCAATAAATAAACTAAACAATTATATATAAAGCTTGTGCATATATTGTTTAACCTTACATATAAAACATTAGACCATCATCTAACATCTGTAATAATTTACAAAAAAATTAGATAATTTTACTTTTTCTCATAAAACACTACTAAAGAATCACAATTTCTTACTGAAAAATGTTTAGTGACTATTTTCATCGATATTTTGATTGAATCGGCGGAAAAAGAATAAATAGTACTATTTTCATATGAAAAAATTAGGAAATTTTCCACTATTTCAGTGAAAATCTGTTTCTCACCATGCATTTTCCCAATGAGCTGGTTCAGTGGAAAAATCATGTTCTACATTCTTATTGATTTGCGATGGGAAAAACCTTTATTTCTAGTAGTGCAATTTTTAATTTGCTCAAAGAGATCTTTAGACCGTGATTTAAAAGGTGCATAAGTTGCAATAAAGAGAAGTCATTTACTAAACAACAATTGTGAGTCAGGTGTCTATCAAAAACAACTTCTCTACCCCATAAAAATAGGGGTATAAGGTCTTAAAAAAACAAAAGGTTATGAGTTGTATTGAAATTGTGTAAATTAAACATTAAGGGCCCGTTTGGCCATGAAAATTAGTCACTTTTTTCGGAGTTAAACTCTAAAAAACAACGTTTGACCATAAAATTTTGCAAATTTCTGTTTTTACTTCTTTCACCTTTTTCAAGAATTTTCAAAAACAACTCTAATTTATTGTACGGCCAAACATAATTTCAATTTCCAAATATCATTTTTCACTTTGAAAATAAAAACTATTTTTTTTTCTATTTTCACGATGAAACATGGTCAAATACCTACTAATTATTATATAATAACTCAAGTACTGACCTTTTTGGGAGCAATGAAGTCCACAAATTTAGTCTTGGATTTGGCTTTAGGAGACTTGTTATGTTGTTGTTGTGATGTTGTTGATTCTCTATATCTCTTGATTATCCTTTCCCTTACAAACTTATCATATATAAATGCAGCTCCTCTGAAATGTGGCAAAACTAGCCATGCCACAAATATCAACTTCACATCATACCATATTGGTATCCTATCATTTTTCCAAAATTTTAAAAAAAAATGATGAATTAGTTTTCTCAACAAAAAATTTACTAGCTACTCCATCCGTCTCAATTTATGTGTTGATGTTTGACTTAGCATGAAGTTTAAGAAAGAAAAACAGACTTTTGGAACTCAGGATGTGTTTGGCACAGGGAGGAAAACAATTTTTTTTATGTTCTCTAGAAAAATAAGTTTCTTAAAAGATGAGGAAACTGACTTCCCTAATAGAAGTAGGAAAAACAAGTTCTATAAGTGATATTTCAAGTTCATTTTCTCCTCCTCGCCTAACCAACACCACGAACCCTCACTCCCACCCCTTCCTATCCCCATAGTGATTTGCTAGCCAAACACTAGGAAATAAATAAGAAACCACTTGTTTTTCAAGCAAAATATTTGTTAGAAAAGCATTTTCCTTCCTACCAAACATACCCTTATAGTCCAAACCAAGTCATAATGAAATATGTGGATACATATAAATCATCTATAATACTAAATATAGAAAGGTGTTAATCTTTTTTAGACTGACTAAACAAAAGTACCACATAAATTGAGACGGGGGAGTACATAATATTTAAATTTTTATTTTTCCAAAAACTTAGAAGATAATTACCATTCAAGAACATGTTGAAGGACCATCTCCATAAGAGTAAGAAAAGAATAAAAGATCCAATAAGCAAGCCATTGTTCATCATCCAATTTGTCACTAGTCTCAATTGCTACTACTGATGCATACCTACTCAGAAAATTAAATCAACAAATTAAAAAAAAAATTGAAGAATTAGAAGGGAAAAAAAATAGAACTTAATTAGCATAAATATAACAATATATTTAAAACACTTACAGAGGATAGAGCAACATTGTCACTGGCCTGCAATATTTAGTTCAAAATTAAAGCAAATTATAACATGTCGGAAAATATACAATAATGTTATACTACTGAAAACAATTTAAATTTTAATTCTTTTTTTTATCTTATTGAACTATTTTTTATACCTACAAAAATATTATGACATCTTTAAAACGAAATAAATCAAAATTTTAATCTTTTTTCCCATCTCAATTTATGTGATACTTCTCCCTTGTTGGTCTTTCTAAAAAAGTAAAGACACTTTTCTGGATTTAGATATAATTTACTTTTAAATTCAACATTATCTTTAATAAAATGATTTAATATCACTTAATTTTTTTAGACGTTTAGATCACAATCTTCCAAAAAAAATATTTTTCTCTTAAGATTTATGTAGTATACTTTTTAAATTATGTTCCTGATCGAATATCAATATATACCACTCCTATGTTTCTTTATACTAAAACTAGATTTTCCTTTTTATCTATTTATTTTAGCAAATCAAAAGATTGTCAATAAGAATTAATAAAAATAAATTTCTGACAAATATTCTGTTAAGGGCTGTCAAGTAAAAAAGAAAGGGATGGAAGTTCAAAATAGTAAAATATATGATATGATTGATATGGAATACAGTAAAATAGCAAATTAAATCAAAGAATCCAATAAATAAAAGTAAAATTACCCAGCAAGAGTACGAAGATGACAAATCAAAGTCCAGAAATGACCCATAATTCTTCTTGATACTCAAATACTTCTGATGAAAATAAAAACTTTATAATAAGAAGAGAAAGAAAATGAAAAGCTCAATAAGAAGAAGAAAAACAAAATATATATTGTCAATTTATTAGTTTAATTATGTGGACAGCAGGTTATATAAGAAAATGACAGTGGGACACGTGTCAGTATTTAAGATGGTAGGTCGACATCATGTTCTTACTTTAACGTAGTGTTCTAGGTTGGGCACCGGCCAGATCGGTTAAAGATTATAGGAGGGACCAAAATCTAAAAAGTAAATGACAATTAATTGATTAATTAAATAGTATTTAATTGTATTAAAAGTAGGAAGTTTATATTATCTAGAACTTTTACTTTTTCTTCTTGAAGGAAGATTTGTGCGAGATATTCATATTAAGGTCTGACTAAATTTAAATTTGTATCAAGGTTAGCACGATTTATGATATCAGTCTAATTGTTAATTGCACGACGTCCTTGACTGTCAATTATAGATCGGTTGAAATTGAAATCATTTAGATTGAAAAATATAATGCTGATACATAAAGCGGTAAACCAGATATCTATTACAGGTCGAGCAATTAGGAAGAAGTCCAAAAAATGAGAGTTGTTGAAACCACTCATTCCGTTCTAAAATATTTGTCATAATAATGTCTTTTTTGAGATTCAAACAATATAAATTTTGATCAATATTTTAAGACGTATTTTTTCATCATATTGATATGAGAAAAAATCGCAATTTATAGTACTTTTCATATAGTTTTTGAATATCAAAATTTTAATTTTTAAAATACAAATTAATTTAATCTAATTTAGCTTTAAAAATTAATCAAATTGACTCTCAAAAAGTAAAACGTGATAACTATTTTCGAACGAAGGGAGTATCACATTGGAAGGTCAATCTCAAAATAACCATAAGTGACTATGAAATTATAAGTTTCTTTCTCTTGATCAAATCTGTAACCTTCATTGATAGATTCATTTTATCTGATTTTTCTAAAATCAAACTAGAAGTTATAAAGAAAGAATCATGCATGACACTGAATAAGAAGCCGCCTATTGAGAGCAAAACATTCTCTAATAAAATACATCTACATTTTCAATAAAGTTCAAATTCAAAATAATTAATTAAAAATAAAGAGAGTACTTATCATTTCACTATCGTAATAGACAATTTTATGTAGCCTCATAAAATAATTACAATTGTGCTTTACTCCAAGGTCCCCATACAGAAGCCACACATGGTTATGATGAAAAGTTGGTTGGGAATTTGGCTGAATTTTAAATTACTTCATCCGTTTCATATTAGTTGGTCATTTTTTTATATGTATGTTAAAAAATTATAAATAAGAAGGTAATTTTATTAATTCGCTTCTTAAGAAACTTTTTAGAACTTTACAAATAAGTGTGAACACTTTAAAAAAGAATTAATTGCAAGGGTAATATTGATAAATTTTAATTAATTCTCTCTTAATTTAGAGATGGACAACTATTATGGGACAACTATTTATAGTAAGGTGGCCAACTAATACGGGATGAAGGAAGTAGGAGTTTAATTCACATTACTTCATTCGTTCCTAAATAAGTGATCATTAAGAAATTGCGCACTCCTAGAAAATAAAAGATGTTTTTACTACCTTATCCCTAATAAAATTTTATTGTACATTTAATGTGATCTTTTCTAACTAATAATTTTTGATTATGTAAACAATGACAAATTTGAAAGAATATGATCAATTTATTCTTGAAAGCCTAAATAATCACTTATTTAGGAACAAAATAAAAGGACAAAATGATCACTTATTTAGGAAAAGAGAGAATAATAACTACTTTTACTTCAAGCTTTACTTTTCATTTCAATGTAAAGTTTGTAACAACTAAAATTTGTTGCTTCCTAAATCAATACACAAATTTTTTTCATAAAATTTTAAAAGAAATACTTTGTGGATAAAATTCAAAAAGTCTTCTTTTCATAAAATTACATGTACCACATGTATTCAAGGCGTGTGAGATAGTAATTATTTTTACTTCAAACTTTATTCTTCATTTCAAAGGAAAGTTTGTAACAACTAAAATTTGCTGCTCCGTAAATTAACACACCAATCTTTTTCATAATTTTTTAAAAAAATATACTTTGTGGACAAAATTCACAAAATCTCATTTTCATAAAATTACATGTACCACAGATATTGAAGACGCGTGAAATAATATCTACTTTTACTTCAAACTTTACCTTTTATTTCAAAGGAAAGTTTGTAACAACTAAAATTTGCTGCTCCCTAAATCAACACACTAATTTTTTCATAAAATTATAAAAAAATACTTTGTGGACAAAATTCACAATAAGTGAGATACTCCCTCCATTTCTGAATAAGTGATCATTTTAGATTGAGCACACCTCTTAAGAAATTGTTCACTCCTAGAAAATAAAAAGTGTTTTTACTACCTTACCCCTAATTAAATTTTATTGTACGTTTAATGTGATCTTTTCTTATTAATGATTTTTGGTTCTGTAAACAAGGGTAAATTTGAAAGAATATGATCAATTTATTCTTGAAAGCCTAAATGATCACTTATTTAGGAACAAAATTAAAAGACAAAATGATCACTTATTTAGAAACGGAGGGAGTATTTAATAGCAAGGGTAAAATGGACACAAAATGATAAATTATTCACTGATTTTTTAAATTGAACAAGTATTATTGAACATCTATTTTTAATATACTGGACAAGTAAAAATGCAATAAAGAGAGTAGTAAATTGGAAGCCCTCTCTATTATTATGTTTTTCGTATTTAAATTTGTTATATAAGTTAATTCTTTTTTTTTTTTTTCTCTCCACTCGATTTCTCTAGCAGAAAGAGGAGAGAAAAAACAATCAATTCTATGAAACAATATATTAATTACTAGTATCAGTTGCTACTAGTACAGATTATCTTAGAATAGAGTCACTAAACGAGAAATAACAAGGTTACTCAAATACGAATACTCTGATTAAAAATGAAGAGATCGCATCTCATCCCACCACAACCCCGGTGGTAACACTTAAGTGCTCTTACATCACTAGACCCAGCTGTTTAGATTTTGTAAGATTGTCAATTTAAATATTATCACTCAATCAATTCATTCAAACTTAGTCAAATTTAATAAAGTAATAATCCGTCGAAACGTAATCAAGTTCACTTATTTGACACGTTAGGGTGTCTTTTTGGACCCATAAAAAGTATAATATGCTAATCATCAAATTTTCAGTTAGAAACTTTGATCTTTAATTCATTTCTCAGCTAATTTTTATCAATTCTTTTTTTGACCGAGTTGAATTTTTATCCATTTACTTCCTCAACTTTAAGGGGGCATTTTGACATAAGAATTGTGAAATTTGAAAATTGAAGTTGTTTTAGATCATGAATATAAATTAGAGTTGTTTTTAAATTTCTGTGAGTGATTTAGTCTGAAAATTGTGAAAACAACTGAGGCATTTTTTGAATTCCGAAAAATTGTAACAATGCTATGTTCAAACAGTTTTCCGTGATAAAATTCTGGAAAAAAGTGATAACTATCCATGGCCAAACTTATATAAAGTTCAGATGCAATTCAACTTTAGATCCACCATCATCATCCACTTCTTTTCAATCTTAAAAATGAGATAAAATATGTAAGTAGATTAATAGAACATACAGACTGCATTAAAATGGCATATACATAATGCACCACAAACCAATCAAACATACACTAATGTCAAGTTACATTAGTTGTGAAGACAACAAGAATGCAGGTTGGCTTCTTTGGTTTCTCTGTTCACCGTCTTTTTTTTTTTTGTTGGGGATAACCATGGTGTCCGGGCTAGCATTTTGGTTCACTATCTTGTCCACATCCTTTTCTTGGCGTCCCTCTCTTTAACTCCCTGAATGGGCTCTCTGCTCGTCTTGTTACGAATCAATGGCCTCTGAGCATTGGTGGTAGTTGTAGTAGTTGGCTTCATTCCTCTTGCAACACCAGTTGCAACTGGTCTAGGGGGATCGGATTGCCTGGTCCTTCTATCGTTAGCTGATATGGCAGCAGCAACGTTTTTCTCTACTTCACCATTTCTAGACAACCGCTTCCTTCTGGCCTCTTGAAGGTAATCCTGCTCAGTCCTGTTATATACCGAAGTTGGAAAAACACCGTTGTTCTCTGCTTCACTATTTGTTGACAACCTTTTTCGTCTAACTTGCTGGACAGAGTCCTTTCCCTTCAGCAAATTAGACCCCTGACTTGCCTGACGATTGATAGCATTTGAGCTCTTCAAAATACGTTGCTCAATGTCACTTGTTAAATCGTCTCTGCTAGAACATTTGCTTATAAGTGGGCTTGATCTTAAAGACTTGGCATCAGAATCTGTAGCCATGCATGCCAACTGTTGTTCTTGCTCCTTGATCTTGTCTTCAAGTTCCTTAATCTGGAAGTGTAAGAATAACATGACGGTTTTTTCATTTCATCACAGTTTTGCCAAGAGATTTATAGGGGAGAAATCAAGTCCATAAAACACTTAAATATGTTACATTCAAAAGCAACAAACCTTTTGATGGAGTAAAATGCACTCCTCTGCGTTCTGCTCTTTTGCTTTCAGCGTTTCCTCAAGCTCCTGAACCTGAAAAACCAAGAATTTTAGGTTCTTGCTAGATTCTATGAGAAACTTCAAGCTGGTGATATGCTTGAGAATGAGAACCTTATGTTGAAGGATGTCAGACTGAGACTCAAACTCTTGCTCTCGCTCTTTCAGTTTGTTCTCGAGATCCTTAACCTGTTTTATGTGCATATAACAAAATAAACTTGTGAATATCCAATGCGCCTATTGAGAATTCACTATATTAAAACAGCCAATGGAAAGAACCTTATTGTTGAAGCTTTCAGACTCAAATTGCTGTTGCTGCCTCATCTTGTTCTCTAGCTCTGAGACCTTTATCAATACAAAAGTAAAATCAGAATGCTATGCAAAGCATTACGATATTAACCATAGATCATGGAACAAGGCTCAATCATCATGTGTAAGTAAGTTGAATGTGATTCGATTAATGGAAACCTTCTGTTGCAGAGTAGCACAAGTATCTTCCCGTCCCTTCAATCTCTCTGAAAGCTGCGAAAGTTGTTTCTCTGATTGGCCATGTAACGATGTCTTCAAATTGAGCTGGCTTTCCAGTTCCTTAATCTTGTCCTGTTGAGTTTTGTTAACATGTTCCTTCCCTTTAGCCTTACTCTCCAAGTTCTGTAGGCTTTCTTCAAGTTTCTTCAAGGATTCGTCTTTAGATTTAGCTTCCTGCCTTGCCTTGTCAAGCTGCCACCGAGAAAGAAGAAAAAACGAAAAAGGAGAGAGGATTATAAGTGGTTGAGTAGAATTCTTATAGGTAAATGAACAGAAAACAACACTAGGAAAACATTCTACAAACCATGGTTTTCAACTTTTGGAGCTCGCCGGTATCAACTTGTTTTCTTACAGGACCTAACTCAACTCCTCTAACTCTTGTAGCAAAGTTCAATGAACTTATAGTTTCACTTAAGTCCTTATCAGAAGGGCTGATCTGTACAAACATCAATGCTTTTGAATCTCCGCCTGCAGGAAAGATTCAGCTAAGTTCAAATTTCAAACTTTACGACTTTGAACACTAGGGGTATTTTGAAACCAAACTTCGAACTATTTGATCACCTAATGAATCTTGGAGTAGATGAGTCAGCTTGGAGTTTCTGGTGAAAAAGATAAAATGTCAGGATGCATATTCATTTGACCCAACGGAAACCTACAGACAGCAAAGATCGTGTGTTACCTGTAGGGAATATGGCTGCTTCTATTTGCTAAAGCTGATATCACGTCTCCTAGAGCTGAAAGTGACCTATTGATATTTTGAGCTTCCTTCAGCCTATCACCTTGGACATCAGTCTTCGCAAGCCTCTCACTACCAGCTAAATCCACAAGCCAAAGCTTGCTCTTTGTGCATTCACCGTCGATCAAGTTCTTGGCTGTTACCATAATACAAAGCATGCTGAAAAAAGTGGAAAAAGATCGACAAAAATAATAATAATTAGTCAGTTAGTAAAACTAAATCAGTGAAAATCTGCAATAAGAGGACAATTAGAAACTCAATCTATTTTACCAGTGAGAACGGCTACTGTGCTCATTCACATTATTGGATCCGACAGCCCGTGCACTACTTCCAGTCTGTAGCACATTCCAGACTTCTTCTATATTTTCTACTTTGGCTTCCACAAGTCCTGGAACGTGATGAAGCCCTTCCGGAGCTTGTTTTATCTCCAACCTAAAATGATTCCACAAAATTAAAGTTCAGTTAATTAGAGAGAGCAGAAATCTTATTGCGTCAAAGCATAACAACATTTCACTCGCTGCACAAAAGCTATAGGCTCCAATATAACAGACTTTACTTTTTTGATGTGGTAGGTGGAGCTAATAGGTCCCTGATCTGTTCATTGTATACTTCAAGCACACTGACTGATATGTCATAGGTAAAAGTTTCACTCCTCTCCTTCGCAATTTTAAACAATTCTTCGAGAGTCCGATAGTTGACTCCCCTGTTCCCTTTTGTACCCTCCATGGTGAATGTTTTGCCTGTTCCCGTCTGTCCATAAGCAAAGATACATACATTGTAACCGTCTAAAACTGAAATAACCATTGGTGAAGCATCGGCATAGACAACACCTGTTACAAAGACGATGAAACTATTAGAGGGAGAACACCTTTTCTTATTTATTTTTCTCAATCTTGTACAAGGGAGCACACCTTGATCATCACTGGGTGTGTAGACACGGTCAAATTTGAATGTCTTTTTCGTGGAGCTGCCATTTAAGATTCCAAGTTCTCCATCCTTGGCAACATCAAAGTCTACGACCGTTGAGCATCCATCTGAGACTTCAGCTTTGCTTAATGGACGGCAGCGGCAAAATACTCTGATATTCCCTGGAAAAGATGGCTTACCATGAAGAAGTTAACAAAAAGGAAATCATTCTATTTACTTCCATCAACGATTTAATGAAATGTTTTAACGGAAAAAATATTGCACCTTTCGCCTCCTGAACTTCATTGAAGAGCTTCCTTCTCTTTGCTTGTTCTTCGTTATACTTCATCTTAAGATCTTCATATTGCTCAACTGCAGATTATAAAGAGAGATTTTGTTCAGTCCGTGATCAGTATCAAGTTATGTGATTTGAGAATAATCCAAAACTAACCCAATGACTGAACTGCGAAGACCATTTTATTCAGATCAGGGATTGAATCTGTACACTCATGCGCCTCACGAGAGAGCTGAGAGTGCTCCTGTTTCATGATCTGCACGGCTTTTTCCAGAATATTAGACATACATTTACTTTCAGATACATCGATAACCTCTAAGAATTACAAGTCTATCATTGTATTTTCACGAGGAATTTCGGAAGTACCTTTACTTTCATCTCGAGATCATTGATTGCCATGTGCCAATAGTTCTTGTCCCGCTCATACTTGGTTGAGATTTCCGTAATAGTCTTCTCTTGATTCTCAAATTTCTGATCTGTTAAAGGTCAATGTTGCTTCCAATTATTCTTCAAAACTAAAGATAATGTCATAGACTCATCAATAAAGTAAAAGAGTAGCTCCCCTCTAACCACCTATAACTGGACTTTGTGCATTAAAAACAGATAGCAAACTCAAATCAGTAGTTTCTCCAATATTCCATCTATAAAGTAAAAGAGTAGCTCCCCTCTAACCACCTATAACTGGACTTTGTGCATTAAAAACAGATAGCAAACTCAAATCAGTAGTTTCTCCAATATTCCATCTATGGAAATTGGCCTTCTTTTCTTTCATTTTCTATCATCACTAGTTCACGTTAAAGGTTATATACCTTGAACTTCATCTCTTAATTTGGTACAAAGAGAAGGTAGGAATGATTCTTTAAGATTCTATAACATACCACACAGGAAATCTAACTAAGAAGTATTAAAGACCAGATTTATGTAAAACAATGAGGAACGATCTTAATGTAGGAAGTAGACGAGGCTTGACAAAACCACTCTTTCTGGAAGGCTATACAAGCCGTTTAAATTGACATTTAAAGATTGCTTTTGTTCAACCACTTCAAATGCCAGCATAAATATTCTGGTAATATTTTCAAGATCTACAAGAGAAGGCTCTGGTTTTCGGAATCATATACAATCGCAGTTCCCACTAAAGAAACCTGAACAAAATAAAAGTTAGTATAGCTGTTATATTCATATCCCTTACCAAGTGAATAAGTATGAAATGTCTTATTGTCCAGCTCCATCCTAACCTTCTCTAGTTGCTGGTTAGCTGCAGTATAAGACATCCAAGATTGATAACATTCATCTGTCTTGCGCTCCAACAATTCACCAAGCTCCTGTATCTTTTTCTCATACTTGGCTGTTGACTGCAATCGTGCCACTTTTTTCTGCATTCATCCAAGTGATCAAGAAATAGACATTAAAATTTCAATAATCTTAGGTGTGTTTGGTATGGAGGAAAATATTTTACGGAAAATGTTTTCCAGTTTTCCCATGTTTGGTTATAGTCAAAACATGGAAGTAGGGAAAACAAGTTCAACGGGTGACATTCCAAGTTCATTGGCTCCTCCCCACTCACCCAACGCCCCCAACCCCCACCCCCCATCGCACCCTCGAACCCCCACTCCCCACCCTATCCCATCCCAATAATATTTTTGCTAGATTACATATAAATACTTTTGGGATAATATTTTTTTGCTTACCTGCCAAACACTAGACAACAATAAGTAAGAAACCACGTGTTTCCAAGATAACATTTTCTAGGAAAACATTTTCCATCATACCAAAGACATCCTTACTGGTGAAGTTTTTCTGCACCTATTATGTCATACCTGCGCCGAAGGAAAATCTATCTCGGTTGCACAGTTTTTGCATGTAAGACGATCATGTTCTGCTTGAGAAGCTGGAGTTCAGTCAAACATAGCTACAGATATTAGCTCTTCCTCAACCCTTGTGATTCCATTCAACAAATTACTCAAATAGTTAGAGGCAAATAGGGAAATACCTGACGCTTTTGGAGCTTTTCTTATGCAAATCCCACTAACCACAGGACTGCCAATAATGCCTTCAAATTTTATCACAAGTATCCCATTCTCTTTGATGGAAACCCTTGAGTCGACTAATTGTAGCGGTTTATTGGCTCCAACAATAGAGAAGATGTCAAAATCAGACAGAACCTGCATATTGTTACAACTTCTCAATTCCAAATTCTTAACATATAAGCACCAATACAAGTAACTCTCTTAATGCTCAAATCAACTTGCCTTTTCATCTTGTAGAAAGACGTTGAACACTCTCATTCCTTTAGGTCCATTTACATTTATTATCTCGACAAAATGAAGATCAACAAAGTAATTTCCTGGTGTAAGATTGTCAATCCGATAACAGAAGTTTCCTAATCTTGCTGATTGGTAAATGAAAGCATGTTCACCGCCTTCTGTAATGAACTCCTCCGTTTGAAATGGGTCTCCACCTTGGTAAAAATTATCAGCTAGAAAGCTCAGATTGGAATCCAACTTCACTGAAGTCTCCGATCCAGCATTAACGAAAAGCACAAGGTCCTCTAATTTCAACAAACCATGTAAACATATATGAGTCTAACTAAACAAAGTAGCCTCAAAAGGTAAAATGTGAAGAGAAGAGACGGACTAAGAAAAAAATGTGAATAACACAAGGAATAATTTCATAAAAATCTATAGCTTTGGTTTGTTTTCTGAAATATACAGATAATTAACCTATATCACCTGCCCAACAAAATATAGAAAAATTCAGTATCCTTCTGAAGAATAGGCTCCGTCCAACAAAGGAGCAAAAATTATCTTTTTTCCCACATTATTACAACAACAACAACATACCCAATTTAATCTCACAAGTGGGGTCGGGGAAGAGTAGGTTATATGTAGACTTTACCCCTACCTTGGGAGGTAGATAGGTTGTTACCGATAGACCCTCAGCTCAATGAAAAGCATATCAAAGCAGATCGAAAAAGAAATAAGAGAAGTGAAGAAATCATGAAAAAAATACTATAGAAAGCATGACAAAGAATTCTGAAAAAGAGCAGTAACTACAACAAAATAGTGCAATAATCATACAAAACCATTGTCCCGAATAGTCACAGATCAAGTTCCTTTTAACAGATTATAGACTTTCCCCATAAAACCTCAAAGCTGCAGGTCCAAATCATACAAAACTATGACCACTAAACTCCTTCATCAACAAATTAGTTAAATGTAACCTGTATAAAACCGTATCCGGTATGGGCAAGTTCATTTTTCAGCAAAAAAATAGTGATTTTGTAGTCCCTACACGAAGTACTAGTACTCATCTCACAACAATTCAGAAATGGTACAACAACAACAACAACATACCCAGTGTAATCCCACAAGTGGGATCGGGAGAGGGTGGTGTGTACGCAAACCTTATAAAGCAATTCAGAAATGGTACAACAACAAACCCAGCGTAATCCCACGAGTGGGATACAACATACCCAGTGTAATCCGATAAAAAAAAAATCAGTCTTTAACATAGATATTAAATTACAATTCTATTTAACAAAAATTGAACTGAAAATCCCAACTTTCCCTTACACAGAGTAATTTTACATTTAGGAAGATCCTATTTTGCAAAATCATAGACTAAACCCTAAGGAAATCAAAGAGATAAATCAATTTTTTTTCAAACCTGTACAGCTGGATCTTGTAAACCCACTTGGGATTAGTCTTGAACCCGAGTCACAAACCATCGAATCCGCTAAAAATTGAAAAGTTTCATCTTGGTCCATGATGGCAGATACTGCAGTTTCTTGATCCAGGGGTTTTTCTTCCCATTCAAATTTAATGGGTAAATCTGGAAAAGGGGTTTCTGGATTTTGCTCAAAAGGGTTTGATTGAATGGTATCCATGGGAGTATTTTGTTAATGGGTGTCTGAAAATCGAAGAATCTTGAAAAAAACAAACTTAAAAGGTCTTCAATGGCGGAAATATTCGATTCAAATTTCAATTTTTTTGTGACCGTTCAGGAAAAAGAAGGAGGAAATGATTACCGTTACTTTTGAAGTATATGGGTCAACTTTGGGCCTAGCTGAATTGGGCTGGGTAAGTCCAAGTGATTTGATTTTTGTTGGGCTTGAATGTAACCCATGCTGGATTTACACTGGGTATACATTACGCGCATTATGACCCCCTGGACTAATCTGGATTTACAGTGCGTAAGATTCAATTAAGGGAAAAACATGTCCTACTAAGGTTTTTTTCATTCTCGAAGTTCAAACTTAAAATCTCTGATTAAGAATTGATGAATTCTATTCATCCCAATTCCCACCATTTATCATTGGTGGTTGTATTAAATACTTCGATCATAAAGAAGAAGGATTTTTGTAACAACTACAACAACATACTCAGTGCAATGTAAAGAGGGTAGAGTGTACGCAGTCCATATCCCTGCATTGAAAAATAAAGAAATTGTTTTCGATAGATCCTTAACATTTCTGCAATGTTTTCTATGTTTATTATTTTTTTCTTTTATTGATATAATTATAAGTGGGGATATGAAGCCAATGTCACTAGTAAATTAGATCAGTTGTAAATTTTGTTAAGTTATAATCATACTTCATATTTCAAACTATTGTAATTTAGTTGGACATAATCTAAATCAAATCATACCTAGATTGTGTTGGATGATTTTGTTTGACCAAGATTAAAGTGCTATTTAAGATTCCAAGTAATCATAATTGGGGAAGTTTACAAATATTATTTCTATAAATAAATCTAATTAATTTTATAAACATGAGACATAAATGATTTAATATATTTAAAAAACTTCTCTAAAATTATTGACAAAGGACTAACAATCCTATATCAATAACTTATACGTACTATATTTCGTATAATTTTCAGATATCTAAATTTTAAGTTTAAAATATTTAATTAATTTAATTAATTAAATTTACTCTCTGTGTTAATAATAATTCTTGACCATTCAGCCACTCAAACTTTTTCCCCTAGTACAATCGCCATTCTCAAATTCCTCTCCAAACTCTTCAGGTATTTTTATTTGCTGTTTTCAGTTGTGAGCACCATAGATATATAGCAAGGTTTCTGGTTTCTTGTAATATTTATTTTGCTCAATTTTAGTTGATAAGTTTCCATTTTTTTTCTATTAAGCTTCTGTTGATTATGATTTTGTGGAGTTATTACTTGTTTTAGGTCCTTTACTTATCGTGTTTTAAACCTTAAGAGGCATAAAGATAGGCAGTTGCTCTTTTCATAAGCTCAAAATGTTTTACGGTAGAAGATTAGTAGGTAGTTGAGCTTTGTCTTGCTTTTTCGACGGGAGCACACCTAAATTATCACCTTTTCGTGAGTTTCATACCTCAACTATAACTCCCTTTATATTAAAAAACACCTCGATATTGAGTTGGTCTACACGCGGCTGATGTCGATTGAGTATAAATATTGATAGTTTAGGTAGGTAAAGAGAATAATGATAGTTGAGGTATGAAACTGACGAAAAAGTGATAGTTTAGGTGTGTGTTTGACTAACTCTTAACAAATTTCAAGAATCTAAGGGTTGAGGTGAAGGAGGTAGTAACTTTTTATTTTTGTTTTGAGTCACTACATTTAGATATGCTTAGCTCATCAAACTTCACGAGAGTTACACCAAGTGTTTTAAAATGTAGAGGCATAAAGATAGGCATTCTCTATTTTCATAAGCTCAAGTGTTTTAGGGTAGAAGGTTAGTAACTAGTTGAGCGTTGTCTTGCTTTTCGACAGGGTAAGGCTTGGTTGTAGTCTGGAGCACCGTAGTATTAGCCGTATTCTTGTAATTTCTTGCTTTTGTTATCTGTTACCATATGTTGTTTATTATATGTAGGTGATAGCACTATTTTGCTGATGTTACTGTTCTGCCTGTATGCTCTATACTGCTTTCCTATTAGTTGCCATGTTTTTGTCACTGCTGCTTTTACTTTTCATTACTACTTTGATTTGCTTCACTTGAGCCGAGGGTCTTTCGGAAACAACCTCTCTACTTCTACGAGGTAGGGGTAAGGTTTGCATACACTTTGCCCTCCGTAGATCCCACTTTGTGGAATTTCACCGGGTATGTTGTTGTAGTTATAAGCTCCAAAACATGATATTAGTCCCACAAACTTTTAAATTCGATTTTAAAAAAATGACATTTAAAATAGTTTTATGAATTATGCCAAGCTGTTTGACAAAATGCTTCAATGGCAGAACAAGGCATGAGTGGAAGACCAGCACCAGACCCGGTGTCAGTGCTACGAGGTCACCGCGCTTCTGTCGCTGACATTTGTTTTCATCCTTCTAACAGTATATTATTTTCTGGGTATGAACTTTTCGAGTTATTTAAGGCCTTTACATTGATCAATAAGTCAAACTGATTAGTTACATACTTCAGTTACATATCAGGTCAACTGATGGAGAATTGAGGATTTGGAATACCGTACAGCATCGTACAATTTCTTCTTCTTGGTATAGTTTATAATTACTCTATTCCATTTTATCTGACACACTTTCCTTTTCACACAAAAATCTATGGCTCATTTTAGACCACAATTTTCAAAAGTCTTTCTTTCTTAAATTTCATGCCCAGTCAAACCTTGCCACATAAATTGGACGGTATTCTGTATTTCTTTTTTGCCGTTCCTGATTAATATAGATTGAGGCGTAGCCACGTAGTAACTGTTATATTATGAACTTTATGCAACCCCAACTAGCTTAAGGCTGTGCCTAGTTGTTGTTGTATTGAGAACTTTTTCTCAGTGGACCCCAATTAGTTCAGGATTGAGGCTTAACTGTGGTTGTACTTGGAACTTCTTTTTAACCAACTAGTTTAGGATTGAGGTATACTTGTAGTACTCTGAATTTATGCTTGAAATCATAACTCAGTTGGGTTTTAATATTTAATACTGTTACCTGCAGGGTGCATAGTGCAGCACATGGGGTTATTTGTGTTGCTGCTAGTCCTGTTCTTGGTGATAACAAAGTTATCAGGTGTGTCTGTCTCTCTCTTTCTAATAGTTGTTGTTTGATAAAAATCTGGCAGTAATATTGTCAAAATGCCTTTAGTTTTAATGAAGGATGTTTTAGTCCCTCTCCTATTCTGGATAAGTGGGTTGAATGTTTGACTTTTATATTCCCACAGCCAGGGCAGAGATGGTACTGTTAAGTGTTGGGATTTTGGAGGAGGAGGTTTGTCCAGGTATTCAGGTTTACATTTTAAATTATAAATGTTAGCGTCTTCTCGGATCTGTTACTACTGGATACTTTACATAGAGTTGCATTAGTTTGCATCTTGCTTTATTTGTTTCTTGCATAGCCGTGTGATGGGGTTCTGTGGAATGCTTACATGAAACAGTTATTTGGTGTGATTATGCAAGATAGCTTATTTTGTTGCCCTGGATTCTTGGTTCAAACTTCAAAGTTAATCACAGCCCCTCTTTACCATCATCACTTTTAAGCAACTGAACGCATTATTGCCCCCTTCTTTTTCATGTAAGTTAAATCATTATGCGTTGCTTGGAGAGATTGGTGTATTAGTCGTATCAAGAAACTTAACCTTCCAAATATTGGACCTTCTATATCTGACTATAGCAAAACTGATGTAAAAACCGGAAAAAGTCTTATGATCTAAAACATTTTCATTATACAACAAGATGTCATGGGTAGTGGACTAGAAAAAAGAAGAGTCGAATTCACCTTTGCTTTTTAGAGATTTTAGACTTGTTCTCTCCCTTGGGGCTCAACATGAGGAAGCTTGTGCGGTACCACTCCCTACAGACTACCGGTGATAAGACGGAGGAAGGTGAGGATGACGTCAAGTCATCATGCCCCTTATGCCCTGGGTGACACACGTGCTACAATGGACGGGGCAAAGGGTCGCAATACCGCCCAATTTCTTTTTTACACTTTATTTACAAAAATCTAAAAGTTCTTGCAACCTGATGGTTGTATACTAATAAATGGACTTGTTATATCTCAGGGCATCAGCTGAAAGAGTATTCCCAATGCATCAGTTTTAATCAGAATCAATTAGCATGAAATGCAAGGACAAATACAGAAATTCCCGAATTCTGACAACTAGATCACTATGCTTATTATGAAAAGTCTAATTGAGGAATAAGAGATTTAGAGTTCTATATATTGTGTGAGGAAACATGGTCAACTTCTTCCTCTTTTTCGTTTTTTGGCTTTGGGGTTGGGGGGCACAGTTCTTCCTTTTTTGTCTGTCTTTTTAGTACAATATTTTGTATTTGAGAAGTTAGACTTAAATGTTGCTAGTGCTGCAGGTTTCAAAGTTTCCTAGGCCTTCATATTGCACAAGTCATGCATAACATTTTGTGGCTTAAAAATCTTTTTCAGCGAAATCTATATCAACAAAATCTAACTTAATTAATGACAACAACTGTAAAATCATATTACAATTCCGTTATAAGGAATGGATTCTAGGTGCAGTGGGTCTTGTTTATCGACTTTGCTGGACAAATGTTTGCAACAATATCTTTCCAATACTCATTTAGTTACTTTCTTTTACTAGTTTACTAGTTGCCTTACTATTTTCTGTCAAGCTAGTTCGACTTTTATTACCCTTTGATGGTGTTCAATCCGCGTTTACCTTACGATTATTTTGTGCTTTCAACAGGACACCATTACTTACAATAAAGACAAACTCTTATCACTTCTGTAAACTATCGATTGCAAAGTCACCAAGTGAGGAATTGAAGATTGATGATCTGGAGATCAAAGAAAACGTTGATGACATGCAAAGGGAAGAACAAGGAGATCAACCCACTGATTCCACCAAACTCAAAGGTTTTCTATCTCTTGCTTGCCTTTTCTTTACTTTGCAGTTTATCATTTTTAAATTAAGCTGTGTCTATAACTTCTGAAATTTAGATCACAACAGATTTTGAAGTATCGGTCAGCTAAATGATGTATTTAAGGGCTATTTGAATTGACTTCTATATTCCTATATTCTCTCAATATAGGTTTTATTTTAAATCTAAAAGAAAAATATCAGATGCATGTCAAGTGTTTTGAATATTATATTTTTTTTTAAAGTTGTCCGCATCCACTTCGAAAATGTTGATGTATAGATAATGAGAAGAAACTGGTTACAACCTTAGTGAATGTTGCAAAATTAGATCATATTTCCCTGGCAGAGTTGTCCTTCAGATATAGGGTATGATTTACATATTGTTAGGGAAAGTTCAAAGTCAGTTTTGAAAGCCATTCCTCCTGTGTTCGAGGAAAAGACTAATACCTTTTTTCTGTAAAACATGCTAATTACCACTGTCATTTCTCTAAAGAAGATCAAATCCTGAAATGTTTATTATAAAATCTCCTCCAATTTGAAGTATCAAATTTGATGACATCAATAGGCACCATGGTGTGAGTAGGTTTCAAGAAAGCTTCCCAAACACTTTAATCGTCCAAAATTCCCCTTAATGACAGAACCTCCATCAAGAATGCTTTTAGTCAAAGATCTTTTACGTGAAGCTTTGGCAAAGGCCTTCTGGTAGTTAGTACCTTTGCAATCAGATTACAGTATCATACTGTCAAGTCTCATGTGTTGTATATAAGATCAAGCCTTAGTATCAAGGAATGGAATCAATATACTCAAGAAAAACAGCTTCTTGTGGTTTTGTTGTATATAAAGACTCGGTGATCTGTGTTTCTTACACATACTTATATGTTGCTTGAAATCTTTGAGCTATTCGTTTACTTATGTCAATGTGGTTCTCAAATAAAGTATGCTCCTTTATTTGCCTGGATTTGATTGGTTTCTGCATTGCTTTTATAATGTTTGAGTGCTAAGATTGTTTAACATATCGAAATTTTCAGGTAAGGAGCTCAGTGAAGGACCAAAATATGTTGCTATAGCAGGGGAACAATCTTCTGTGGTTAGTTGATGTTTATTTCTGATACTTCATCTTTTCTTTTGAGTTTGTCTTATGGAATTTACTGAACACTAACCAATCCATGTGCAAAGGTTGAGATTTGGGATGTCAATACTGCAGAAAGAATTGCACAGCTACCTCATAGCTCTGGCAGCCTCTCAAATCAGACTCCAAACCAAAGAGGTCTGTTTTTTTCTTTTTGTACGCTATTTTTGAGAACTAGTTTTATGAGATCTTAAACAGCCTCTGGCAGAAATGCAAGGTAAGGCTGCGTACAATAGACCCTTGTGGTCGGGCCCTTCCCCGGACCCTGCGCATAGCGGGAGCTTTAGTGCACCGGGCTGCCTTTTTAGTTTTGTGAGATCTTATTGTCTTCTGGGCCTTCTGGCTAACTTTGAATGATAGTATACTTCTTAGAAAGTATGTTGAACTTTAGTAGTTTTATGAGTATTATTTACTGCATTTTCATCTTGTGATATCTCTGGATGCTGGTGGATCTACTGTAGTGGTGAGAAGGTACTAGAAAATACTAGGTACTGAGGTGTGACACCCGAGTGTCAAGACTCATATCTTTTCTTGGATGACATTAGATATTTGTGATGATAGTCAAATGTAGGAGATTGTAGAGATAGCACTGTCAATATTACTAGCCATGTATGTTCTGAGAGGCTATTTAGGCTTGGCAAGTAAATAATAGAAATTGAGGGTTACTTTTAAGATGCAATGATGCACTACTTCATTGAGAGTTTGTACTGTATTTTGCTTATATATGTAATTTCGAATTCTCTTCCTCTAGCTTGTAACACATACTTTGGTATTTGCTTGTAAAACTTTGGTATCTGCTTCGATTTCTTTATCTCTACATCAGGATAGTCACTGTCGTTTTGTCTTTTATTTTGATTTAAGATATCCGTTTGCATTTGCTTATAAAGTAAGTATCCCCAGGTATGTGCATGGCAGTTCAAGCGTTTTTACCTTCTGAATCTCAGGGGCTCCTAAGTGTTATGGCGGGGTTTGTCCTCATATCTCTAATAATAACCTAATTTTCATTTTCTTGTCTAAGCGTTCTTATATTCAATCAATTCAGTATATAAAATCACGTATAGAGAGTTGTCCCTGCTGTCAAAGAATTGTGAAGTGTGAACTGGAATGAAAAATGATACAAGAATCTTCAGTTCTTAATAGCAAGATAATTTTAATTTTCAGAGTGAGATTACAGTTCAATGCTTTAAAAATGATGATTCATCACATAAAAGAAATGTGATCATGCTACACTTTTCGCCTCCTGACGGGGGGATTCGATTTTTTGTTAGAAAAATGATATACGTGTATTTCATCAATTGGTGCTTGGCTTACCAAACTAGATTCAAATACATATGCCTACAGGTACGAGGATGGATCCATTGCTTGGTGGGACTTGCGTAATCCAGGAGTCCCATTGACTTCAGTCAAGTTTCATTCAGAACCAGGCACATTATTCTACCATGCATAAAACGCTTCACTATGCACCTTTCCTAGTTCTATTTTCATACTTACAACAGGCATAAAAGTCATCTTGTCTTCTCCCTACAGTTTTAAGCTTATGCATAGATGGATCATGCAAAGGTGGTCTATCTGGAGCTGCTGATGAGAAAATTTTGATGTTTGCATTGGACCATTCTATGGTAACTCCAACTTAATCTCTAATTTCAAGATATTCTAGTGTCGGATGGTGTTGTTGATGTGCGCATATTTTTCACATATACTCCTCTTATAGCAAGAAATATTACTAAATGTCTTGGTTGATGACTGATTTGAAACTGATTTTGAAATGTGTGCCTTAAACTCCTTAATGCTGTGAGGAAAATTTGATTCTGATGTTTGAACCTCATTATACACATACATTGACAAGTTGGTCATCTTTTGTGATATTGTGTTTAATCTGTGAATATGTGTAGTTTCCCTATTGCAGCGTCTATATTTCTGCAGATTGTAGCTTTTAATAGTTAATAGTTGTGGACCTTGCAAATAGTGGCTTCATTTGTATAAAACTTTTTTATGTTTTTTATTTATTTGCAGGTCTATTATCTAGTGAATGTAACTTTTCTACTTTTTCTGTAAACCAGGGTTCTTGTTTGATCAGAAAAGAAATTGCTTTGGAGAGACCTGGCATAGCTGGAACCTCAATCCGTCCAGACGGGAAAATTGCTGCAACTGCTGGTTGGGATCAACGGTAGGGATCTCAGAGACTTTCGAACTGTCAATTCAAATTGTGTACATTGTGTCTGGTTAGGGTGTCGTTGCACACCCTTCTGTCAATGAAAGAACACTTTCTTTTATAAGCATATGTGTATGGTATTCTGTCCGTGAAAGAACATGATATGATAATTGTATTAAAAGTTATAACTTCTGGTAAGGCAGAAGGAAACTTGAATCTAGTGTTTACGTTGTGATCATGTTTGTTAAGGTCAGAAGTGTTAAAATGATAAATGCACTCTCCTGGAAGCATCACACTTCTTTTTTTCACAAAGTAGAAAATTCACATATTTGAGCTTGTATGAAAGTGTAGATGTTCTTAATGCAGTTCTTCGATTCCTTTAAGATAGCTGCTTGTGAAATTCTAGTAATTGTTGCTTTATGCGTTACTCATGTGTTTTGGCATCACTCTTAACGATAGCTGATTCACTTATCTTGTATTCTCAGGGTTAGGATTTACAATTATCGCAAAGGAAAACCTCTGGCCATTCTGAAATATCATCTTGCCATGGTATGCAATGCCCTTTTTCCCTTAAAACAATTGTCAAACTGACTTTATTCGATTCTTTTGTCTCTCACTCTCATGGATGCTGCATATAACCCGCGTAAACTCTCTATGACACTCTTGCACAATATGTTCTTGCAGTGCAACGCTGTTTCATTCTCCGCTGACAGTAAATTACTGGCCTCTGCATCTGAAGACACAACAGTAGCTCTATGGGAACTTTATCCTCCTACAACATGATGTTGTATAGTTTGCTCTTTAGACAACAATGAACCTCTGTACAAACAGTGCTTTTTGGGTCATTATGGTTCATTATGAAAACTTTTTCTGGGACATAATTCTTGTGGACGCTTTTACCCTTGGAGATCGCAATTGTATGGTTCATAGAAAGATATGAAAAAGTACTTATTTGTCGATAACTTTTCACTCTTCTATATTCGATATGTGCCTCACGAAGAGCACCATAATCTGCTCTGCGAATAGCCCAATGTGTATTTTTCAGTGGTGTATGAATAATCTTTCATAATGTGGTATGAAGCAGAGCCACTAAGGGAATCGAGTGAATGACCTTAACGATCGTTTTAGAAGTAGCGTTTTACTAGCCTGACGACTCAAAGCAAGGTCGAAATCTTTTTATTAAAGTGGAATAGATCATTTTTCAGTATTAAGATTTTGAAAATCCTTTTAATACTTGTAAGAACAGGTTAGGTTTTAAGTTAGGAATACCTTGGCCAACTTTGGTTGCAAAATGCACATATTACTATTATTAAGGACTTCAAGAACAAAGATTAATTTTTTGGGTTTTACACACAAATATGTCTTTCATGCACAATTTATTCACGAATCATAACTAGTGATATGTATTTTTACTTGATTAAAATTAAAATGATAGCCGCGAAAAACACCCGATGTACATAAGTATTTGCCATTTCATTAACCTCCCTACACTCTGCATTTTTCACTCTCCACTCGTGCATTTCTCTTATTGATTTTGATAAGTTTTACTTGAGCCAAGAGTCTATCAAAAAAAACCTCTATTTTCGTAGGATAAAAATAAGACTGCATACATAAAACCCTCTTCAAATCTCATTTATGAAATTACATTGAATATGTTATTGCTATCAACTAGTAATCGGAAGAAAATGAAAAAGGAGAATTGCTAAACTTGTCCGATAAAAAAATTAGCATTATTTACCTAATGCTTTATGCAAATAAAGGTTTAGGCCCTTACTTAAATTTTATACCGATCTAAAAAGTTGTGCAAATATAAACCTTAAAGAAAAGTCTTACTCATATATTTTCAATCTTACGGTTAAAATATTAAATTGTCGTTTAAGGTTTATAATAATTTATAACATCTAGCTCGTAATCTAACATATTTTTATAAAAATTTCAATTAACTCAAAAGAAATCTGTAGACCGTAATCTAAACTATCCATAAGTTGGATGATAATTTTATTTTATTTTTTGTTATCTACAATATAGTAAAAAGGATCAACAGCAATATTAAGCCATAATATAGAAGTGTTACTATAATTTTCAAAAAAAAAAAGAATGAAAAAATGAACATTCTTTAGAGATATTGTCTACTGAAAGCAAATCAAGAATGCAAATTTCCATTAGCATGAACACTTATTGGATTTCTCCTTCCTATTTCCCACAAATTAAAGCTTCAACTTTGGAACCCAAAACCAAAATTCAACCATTTAGCTCAAAACCAAATTCCCAAACTGATGAAAAAATTGAATCTTTTTTACCCTTTAATGTGAAATCCATCACTAGTACTTCAAACCCCTTTGTCAAACACTGCCTTAAGCTTCGCCAGAACTCATCTTATCGTCATTCTAATGGTTCTGTTCTTGTTGTGGGTTCTACTCCTATTAGGTAACTTCCCTTTCCTCCTACTAGTTTTCTACTCTCTCCGTTTCAATTTGTTTGTTCGGTTTTGATTTAGCACGTAGTTTAAGGAAGTAAAGAATGAAATTTGAATTGTGTGTCTTAAATTAAAGATACGTAGAATATACTAAAATATTCTTAATTCTTGTGGTATTAAATATGTCACGTGGAAAGTTAAAATTAAATAGTTGCAAAAAAAAAAAAGGGACTTTTTGAAATGGACTAAAAAGGAAACTAGGACAAATAAATTGAAACAGAAGGAGTGCTTTTTTTCTTCTTGAAAATTTTGATGACTAATATAGTAATATTGGGTGCTCCCTGTTTTTTGGGGGTGGGGTGGGGGTGGAGGGCCTTTTTGAATTTGAGTATGGATTTTCATTTTTGGATAACAGTGGAGGGACTTCAAACTGCTTGGAAATGTTTTATTTTAAGTCGAGGGTCTATTAGAAAGAACCTCTCTAACTCTACGAGGTAGGGGTAAGGTTTGTGTACGCTCACTGGATCCCACTTGTGGCATTAAACCGGGTACGTTGTTGTTGTTGTTGTAGTATAACAGTGGAGGGACTCTTTGGGTGTGTTTGGTATGAAGGAAAATGTTTTTTCTGGAAAATATCGTACTTATTTTCTAGTGTTTGGTACTTAAGAGAAAAAATATTGTGACAAGAGCATTTATATGTAATTTAGGAAAACACTATGGGTTTGGACGGGTGGGGAGTGGGAGTTTGAGGGTGGTGGGGGGTTGGGATGGTCAAGGGGTGGAATTGGGGGCTGTTGGGGTGGGGCGGGGAGGAGAGAATGAGCTTGGAGGACTACTAATGGAATTTGTTTTCCCTACTCCTACTAGGGAGGTTATTGTCCTCATTTTTAAGGAACTTGTTTTCCTAGAGAAAATATTTTGACCAACCAAACACGCGAAAATTCCATACCAAACACAGAGTGTGTCTTTGGTTTGGATTATTTCATCTGATTTAATCAGTAGTTTCTTTGTTAACTAGTTTTGTACTCTTGTACATGTCTTTGATATGGATTGCTATATAGTAAAAGAATAAATTTGCACTAATAGCCATTTGTTGAAAACAATGAAATTGATTAATGTCAAATCAACTACTCCTATAGTAGTGGTTTTAAAGAATGAAATGCTTTTAGCTTGAGTGTTAAGAGTTTGATGTTTCATGCCTGAGCCTGAGTACATGTTAGATATACCATTCTCTTTTCCTTTTGCTCATATGAATGTGTTATTATTTTTCTCATTTTTTTTGTTTTCTTTTTCCTTGTGCTCTATGGTATGATTTAGCGATTTCATGTCCTTAATTTGATGGCCGCAGTCCTCCTTCATTGTCGTTCGCTTAATACTTTAGCTCGACCCTTATATTATAATGCCAAGTTGTTATAATTGTTACATTCTGAAGCCATTTGCCTTAATGCTAAGTTACAAGTTAGAGGAGTATTCCATTCCCCTTTCGGATATTCACACATGGATTCTTGCAAATTCGAGGAGCACAGTGTAGATCGTACTTAGTTCTGTAGCATAATCTCGAACAAGTAATAGGGCAGATGATTGAAATGAGTAGTGATGTAGCGAGTAAGATAGAGTAATTGATCTTAAAATACTTACCTCTTGGGAGAAATCATGATTTGCATTGTGCTTTTCATGTTTTTCAATTGAATGCCTATAATGGACTATATATCAACTGGATAAATGAGAGGATGTGGACAGCATTGAATCTTGAAGGGACAGCTTCATATGTGTACCTTTGGAACCTATGTTGCTCGGACTCTTCAAAAATGCCACTAGGGGCGTGTCGGATCCTCCAAAAGTAGCATTTTTGGAGAGTCCGAGCAACATAGTTTGGAACTGCCTAAGCTCTGTTGTTTTAGTTTAAGAAGCTCATTTTCATCTTTTATAGTTATGATCTATAGATCGGGTAACTTTCTGCTGAGTATTTTCTTCTGAGCTATTTCCTTTCTTATGTGCTCCCTTATGAACTGTTGGTTTGTTATCTTTGCACTTGTTCATATTCTTTACTCGTTCTTCCTTTTGTTTTACTTTTGTTTTATTTTATTTGTGTTCTTCAATCTGTTTACTTGAAATTTTGAGCAACGTGGCTCTAGAGATTCATTTTGGTTTGTCATTTGACGGTTTGATCTTTGATGTGGTTAACATCTTCCCGTAAAACCTTGACAAAGTAGAATGAAAATGTCATGAATAAGTTACAGATTTAGAGAATGTTGTCTTGGTACTGATTTAACCGATCTATATGACCTTTCTCAGGGAAATATATAGTTTTCAAGAAAGAGTACAAGAGAGACCTATTACATTAGACTGCTTACTTGTGCTTGATGAAGCTCATATACCTGAAGACCTAAATCTTCAATCAGTTCGCCTTGTCCGCATCAGCTCAACGGTGATGAAGAAACTCTCTGGTTTACAGTCGATTGATTCTATTGAAATGATTGCGTTAATGAAAATTCCCTCAACATTTCACAGTGTTGGTGATGAATTCCTAGAAGAAGACTGCAGTACATGGTTCCAGAATGCTCATCGAGTTCTAGTTCTTGATGGAATCCAGGTAATTTATTTAGACCCTGATCTTGGTTAGGCTAGAATCCTTTGTTCTTTCTTCATACTCAGAAGAATCAATGGTAACTAGGACTGCTAATTTCACGAATGAATGCTACATCAATCCTTTTTAAAACTTTTTTTTCTGTTACAAATGTGAAAATAAAAATTTGTCCATGTCTTCACCTAGTGCGAATTCAGGAGTATAAGGAAAAAAATAGAAATTCACAAATTGTGCTAGCGAATCATATCAGAATCACTGAATTCATGAGTACTGGTTGATGCAGGACCCTGGTAATCTTGGCACATTACTTAGATCAGCGATGGCATTTGGATGGGTAAGGAGATAGTTTTAGTTTTGATTTTCGGAGATATTACCCTTTATTTCCCAGCTATTCCCTTATTAGTCAATTTCCTTTGTACTTTCTAGTTTCAAGTACTGCGTCTTATGCTGAAGTTCTTTTGTTCGTTCACATTTTTGTCTGCAGACGACAAGCTTTAATTCATGATACTGAATCTACTATATTCATTGGGGGATTTCATTCCGATCATGATCATGTCAATTGATAAAACATAAATCTTTTGTGTAACCGAAAATTGTCTTGTCAAAGTACAAAGAATGAACACATTCTTGGCCATATTGGATGTTAGTACAGTAAGACCTATCTACAACAGTCATCCCTTATAACAACATTTCACCATGACGACCACATTTTCTTTGAAACTGGCTTTTCATGTCATTTTATATGTTGTATGTTCTCTATAACAATATTTCGCTATAGCAACCAAAATATATCCTGACAAACGATGCTGCTATAGAGATGTTTGACTGTAATATGCTAAAACAAATCTTTTGGCAGGGTGGCGCCTTTCTGCTGCCTGGCTGTTGTGATCCATTCAACGAGAAGGCGCTTAGAGCTAGTCGAGGAGCTTCCTTTCAACTCCCGTTAGTCTCCGGTGATTGGCTACACTTAGACGCTCTAAAAAACCATTATAACATGAGGATGCTGGCCGGCCATCCTGCACACGATCAAAAGCCAAGGAGAATTTCTAAGCTCACCCGCGACTTTACAGATTCGTTAGCAGATACACCTCTGTGTTTGGTTTTGGGCAGCGAAGGAGGAGGTCTTTCTGAGGAAGCTAAGGATGCAACTGAGCTTGTGAGTATTCCGATGACCGGAGAATTCGAGTCTCTCAACGTTTCAGTTGCTGGTGGAATATTCTTGTACATGTTACAACCTGAAAATCATAAACATTCAAGCTCTGCTTGAAGCAATCTCATCTTATTTTATGCAGCAAAGGATAAAGGAGGCCAAGTTCCTTCACCAGTCTAATGACTTGAAATTACTACAACAACAACAACTTAGCCGCAGTTCCAAACAAGTTAGGGTCGAGTATATGAATCCTCACCGCTTCATTTAAGCTCAGAGGGGACTTCTATGGATCGAGGAATTCCGACGTAGGATGACCTCAAGTTTCAACTTTGGATAGATGTTGAAACTTGAAAATTTGAGTTTTTGAAGTGATTTTTGGATTGAAGTTGTGATTTTACTTGGAAAAAGATCGGAGTTCGGGGGTGTAAACAATTTTCACCCATTTCTAAATCATAGGAATAATATTATTATTCTTTTGCCTTATAAGCATCCTAATAACGTTGAAGTTTCATAATTACTTGAAAATTACTCCAACTAAATTGCTTGGAATGTATCACTTAATTATCCCCATAAAAAGAAGTCATATTTTGTCATTAATTAAGAACAAGGTTTTTAATAATACAGAGACATGGCTGGTTAGCATATTTTTTTTAAACCTATAACTTTTTTTCTGTTAATCAATTTTTCTTTTTTGTTCTTAAATATATGTGAACATGTTTCATGATTAAAATTTCGCTTCTAAAATATTATATTAATATTAATTTTTTCGTTTAATATTGTTGGTTCTAACATTATTTGTTAATTAATTTTATGCTGACGATAATCAGATAATTGTATTCTATGGGGTATGTTCAATTTGTTTGTTGTGTTTCTCTATATATAAATAAATTCTCAACTACAAAAATAATTGGAATTTCCAACGGATGTTTTCGATGGAAATCCATCGAAAACATGACAGACAAGCCAAATTTCGATAGATTTCTGATCGAACATCAATATTCCAATGAATTTTTGCTCGAAAAATTCTCGTTTTTTTGATAGTGATTCTTGATTTCTTTATCTAATGGTATATATATTTATTTATTTATTGAAAAAAAAATTAGGTTTGTCATTTGGAGTAGCTTCAATAATAGCTTTCAAAACTATTTGTCAATGGGAAGCCTAAGCCACTTGGTCAGCCTGTGTCATGTGAGCAATTGATAGGTGATTTATTTCATGATGCAAGTATATCAACTCTTTTTATTCTTTTTTTATTTGTGAAATTGCTAGTTGTAAATAAAGTTCTTTTTTTTCCCGGTATCGTATTGGAGCCGCGATTAATTCGTAGTTTGTGTTGTGCAAAGCCAATTTAAGGGAGAAATACTCCCAAAACATGATTTTTTTTCTGGTCTGGTCCGGTATGGAATCGACTAGATCATCAGATTATAAGTTCATAACCCTAGTCCATTCTCATTTTAGGCGGAGCAGATCTACTAATTCTTAGTAAGAGGGATCTTGAACTAAGAAATAGACCCTAGAAGCTAAAAAAAAGGCTATCATGAGCAATTGCTATAATCGGATTCACTGATATTTCTGGCATAGTTTTCATATTTAGGACTCGAACTTGAGACCTCTGGTTAAAGGTGGAGGAATCCACTTATATTAATTCTTAGTTAGAACCAGAGGCACATCCAAAATTTAAATTTTATGAATTCAATATTTAAAGTTTTTAGTATTGAACTTGTTGTATTTGTAAAACTATGAGTTCTGGCTTATTATTTATTACAATTTAAATAAATTTTTATATATAAATTTATACTTTGTGTTAAAAGTATCGAGTTCAGATGAATCAATATTTATACACCATCCCCCCTTGAATCACTATTTCTCACTAATGATATTTGCAGTGCAAAGGACACCAAAGCAATCAATGTCACTCCTATACTAAGATATATAGGATGTTTTGTTCTGGATCAGGTATTTTTCTTTTATGATTTAATATTTATTTATTAGTATTATTTTGAACTTATTAAAAAGAAATGAAGTAAACTCTCTTACATGGTCAAGTTTGATTTTTGTTGCAATATCCACATTCCTTCTTTTTTTTTTTAATAACAATGGTGATAAAATTAGCCTGCATTCAATTCGATTATTTTATCGGATACCTGCATCCTTTCATTTGTACGAATATGAGTATTTAATTTAATTTTGAGTTATTAATCAAAAATATATTTAATGTATCTCGATTTTTTAAGTTTCATATCTGAATTATTAAATGTGTGAGTTTTCTACCTGAAGTATCAATAATTTTTTTATTAAAACACACGATCTCAACTATTAATTGTTCACTTTTTTTACTTAAAAGTTCAGGAACGAAACTCAAACAATTAATAGTTAAGGTGTGTTTTGTTAAATAGTTTGTGATAGTTCACGTAGAATACTCATACACTTGATAGTTCAAGTACGAAACTCAAAAAATCTAAATACTTTATATGTGTTTTCACCCTTCACTCTGTAACTTCTCAAGAGAGAAATTTAGTTAATTTAAAACGTTTGCTTTACTATCGGTTACTCTTGACATTATTGGATTATAATACGGTGAGATAAATGAAATTTCTCTACTCTTAATGATATGTGATTTCGTATTTGAATTATGGGAAAAAAGAAAAAATTTGATCAGTAAATTTTGGCTCACATCTTCTGCTTGATTCCTTCTATGTTGTAAGTTTTTGAACTATTATTTCCTTGAAGAAAGTATTTTTAATTTTTTTCATGCTCGATTGGTGATAAAAGAAAAATGATTTTCTTGATGGCAGTAGAAAAAATATGTTTTATAAGTGACTAAGAAAATAGCAATCATTTCTACTCTATTATAAAAAATTTCGTGTTAGTCTAGTCTGATAGTTAATTAACCGTTTTTTTAAAGAGATTGAGAATGCAAATAGAAAACATCCTTGGAGAAAGCCCCTCACGATCGGGTGGTTGGCATAACAATAATTATATTTGTTGATATGTGTTATACGTGTTTACTAAGATCATTATAGAATTATTAATTAATGTGTGCGTTCTATTATTGGAAAATATTCCATGTTGATTATCTCCTTCCCTTCCCTAACATTCCACCCTCCTCACCCCCGAACTCCGTCCCCCACATCTCCATCAATCTAGGGACGGAGCCAGCTTGGGCTTAAGAGGTTCATCTGAACCCCCTTTGGCGGAAAATTACACAATTTATATATGATTAAAATATTTTTTATGTATATTAGTAGATATTGAACCCTTTTTAGCTAGTTCGTGTATTTATTTCTTCACATTTAGAGCCCCCTTAAGAAAAATCATGGCTCTGCCAGGAGCAGGCAGCAGTGGTGTTTTTATTTGATTGACTATATAGATATTTATCTGTAAGACTTGCGCAATTTATTTGTAGTAAAGGTTGAAATAGCGCTACTGAAGTACCAAAGGCAAACGGGGCTCTTAGGCCGAGACGTCTGGCAGAATGCTTGGCTTCCTGCGCATGTACACGCCGAAGAAAAATCGACCCCCACCCTACCACTACCCCATCCAACCCCCACCATTTATGCTTATTATATATGAATATTTTTGGGAAAAAATTTTCTGTTATTTATTTACTAAACATAAGAAATTAAAAAAATAAGTAAAAAAATCACTTATTTTTAGCGACTCTATTTTTTTATGCTATTTATTTGCTTAATTATTTTTATTTATCAAGTGAATTGGTGTTTCTGTCAATGTAGTGCATGCAAGAGACTATAGCTTAGATAGCCGAAAAGCCAGCAGAGAAAAATACAGCAAACTGATGAAAATTTAAATCTATTTGATGTATCGAAAATAACCCTCTGAAATTATTTTATTCTTCCTTTTCATATATTATTATTGGCAATTGTTCTTGGTATTTAAAAAATAGTTAAATTACTATGGTTTTATATATTTATCATGCTTTACTTTGTATTAAGATCTCATTAGATAATGCAATTTCTTAGTTTTTTGTTATTTATTGTGTTTGAAACAAATAGTAAATTTGAACAGAATATAATTCCGAGCTCGCGGAATACATCTAATCATCGTGTGTCCACTACTAAAAATTATTATTTTTTCATTAAAATTTCCTACTGAAAGTTGTTCAGTGGCTATTCCCGCAGATAATAGTGTGAAAATTAGGAAACTTTCCAGTGTTTCAGTGAGAACCTATTTCTCACCATGCGTTTTTCTCAGTGAACTGGTTCAATGAAAAATGAGTGGGAAAATCATGTTTTATAGCACAAATTTCTCATTGATTCGCGACGGAAAAAACCTCTATTTCTAATAATGATACTTTAAAAAATGTAATCTTCTCACAATACTTTAAGGGTTCGTTTGGTACGCGGGATAAGGTGAGATATCCTATCTTATCCTATTCAACATGAGATTATTTTATACCACCTCTCATATGGTATAAATTAGTCTAGAGATTATAATCTCAGGACTATAATCCTGAAATAATTTCGTTTACGTACCAAATGACCCCTGAATATTGGGGTATTAATTATGTTATTTCCTCCCAAAATAGAAGAATATAATTTACCTTTTGTTGTTAGACAGAAGCACTTACAAATGAAAAAAGTAGAATAAAAAAGAAAGTTTGCTGGTTCAAAAATTAATCAATCGAATTATTTGATCAAATTCAAATTCTTCTTTTTCCTCCAATGGGGGACAACATTTGTTACACAAATAAATTTCTTCATTTCTCATTCACATCACACAACAAAATCTAATAATTTTAAGGATGAAAAATATTTGAAACTTTTTGCATGAACTTATTATTCTATATGACTCCATTATATTAATTTTAATCTATCATTGTGATCGATAAAATTAGTGATGAGTACTATAAACTCGAATGAACACAAATAGGATCTTCGATGGATCGTTTAAATTTGGATCCCATTCTAAAAAAGTCATATGCAGCAAGAATTAAATCACAAGAATTTTGACGAATTCCTATGAAATTAAATTGATGAGAAAACTTGTCTTGTGATAAATCTAGCGGATTTGTCAGAATTTATGACCAAATTCTAATTATATTGTTCATCGGGATTAATTTGGCCACAATTTCTCGTGGATTTCAAATGGATGAGCAAAAGTTATATTTTAAAAGTCATGAGTTTAAATCATCTAGTATTTATTGTCATTTAAGTGGGGTTTTATTTATATAAGAACAGGGGCGGACCCACATTTATCTGTCGGGTGCTCGAGCACCCATTGACCCCGACGGAAACTTTGTGTATGTATATAGAAAATACAGAAAAATGGTTATAATGTATTCGTGAGCACCCATCAACAAAGTAGCTCGATGGGTGCTCTGGTTCTGAGATTGAATTTATGGTGCTTCCATACCAATTGGCTAGGTTTGAATCTGCCCTGTAGCACTTCTTTTCCTACCAGAGTTCTCTTTAGTATTAAATTTTCTCACTTTTTGCTTACCTTTTTTTTAATTGTTTTTCTAATTTTCCCACCGTTTTTAATTGTTTTTCTAATTTTTTCATATCTCATACACTAATCAAATTATTTAAAAAATTAGTGAATGAAACCCTTTTGACAAGTCCTTCTTGGTAGTAAAAAGAAACTGAAAAGAAACGAAAAAGAACAAGGCTACTGCTACATAGCAACTAAGGGTGTATTTGGTACAAGGAAAATATTTTTTTTCAAAATGAAAATATACAAGAAACAAGGTAATAACGTATTTTGATTAAAGCTAGAGATTTTGGGTATAAACAGACAATATTCTATCAATAATTTCGGGTTTCTTGCAATTCCTATTATTGGGTTTTTACAATGCTTATTGTTTATGCATTGTAAAATAGATTCAGTTAATATTTTTTGTTTTTTAATCATTTGTTAGTTTGTTATATAGAACGCAAGATATTCACAACTATAAGAAATGATGCTATTAATTATTCATCATTTTAAATGTATGAAAAATCATCGAGCACAATTTGTAACTTGTGATTATAAAGTTTTAAATTTTTTTAATCATAATATTATTAATGTTATTGCGACTTTTGACACGGAAAGTATTTTACGGTAATGACAATATAAATCGTATTTTTCCCATTAACTTTTTTCAATGTTACATTTGAATAATTGCGCAATTTTACTATGTGATTGGTAGAAACTTTATATTAAAGCAAGTGAGCACCCACAACCTTAAAATTCTGGATCCGCCACTGTATAAGAGTGAAGTATTAAAAATACATCTAAACTATCCTTTTTTATTGAATTTCATATCTAAACTATCACTCATTAGTTTGAGAAACACACATCTACTAATATGTGATGGTGTGTGTACTACACTCTCTTTTTTATTTAAAAGATCCCACCACGTGGCACTCTGCATGAAAATCTTTTTCCACCTTAGCAAAAACTAAATAAGTTATTAGTATTAGATTAAAAATTAAATAGTCACCGTGTTGAGAAATGATGAAGAAGAAGGGGAGAGTCTAGGGTAAGATCAGTTGAAAAATTAAAAAAAAAAAGACATGTCAGCTAAAAATAAAAAATATATCATATCATCAGAATCTTTAATGGTCAGACGCGTCTAAATGTGTTTGTATACAAACACTTGGTCCAATCAACGTTGAGATGTGTTTCTCAAACTAATGACTGATAGTTTAGGTATGAAACTCACACTTTTAATAGTTTAGATGTGAAACTTAACAAAAAAAGATAATTTAAGTGTGTTTTTAAATACTTCACTCTTTATATAAGTTTATTCTTCACATCAAAAGTATCGAGTTCATCAACTACATCCGCCCCTGCTTATGACAAGTTTGAAGCGCGATAAACCCATCAGTGCACGAGATTTATTTACTTGTTTTATGTAATTGTATAATTTCACCCAATTAATGCATCATAAGCTGCCAATTGCGAATATATATATATTTTTAGTAAGTAAATATTTTATTCACAAATCAAGTAAACATTTTTGTATAATATAGAACCAAAGTATGGATACTAATCCCATGACTCTGGTGTTGCCTCCTTCTCAACTACCAACTTCATACCAATTGCATGGAATGGCTTAGTTGGTTTACGACATGCTTAAAGCGTGATAGATCATTCGATTCAAAAGAACAAAAACTTAAAGAATTAAAAGAAGTATCATGCATGCGATCAATGTTTTAGTGAACACAAAAAGTATTAATTAGGTCACTTTTCTTATACGAGTATTAATGAGTAAAGTTATCCGATACTTTTATTAGTGGGAAGTATTAGATACCTGGTGGCATGTGACAAAGGGGTTCATATGAACCCTTTCATCAAAAAATTACAATGTAAATATAATATCAAAATTATTTTTACATGTATATAATAATCTAGTAGACTCATGTTGAATTTGCTTGATTTTTTCCTTATGTTTACTTCTTTATATATTGAATTATTTTAGTAAAAATTATAAGTTCATCATTGCATGATGTAATAATCAAGATGCGTGAAAGCTACTTTAAACATCAATATCATACAAAAATCACGAATATAATTATTTTTTCTCATCTATCTTAGCCTTGGTACGTAGATAAAGTTATTTGATATCTTTTTCCAGTGAGAGGTGATAGATATTTCGTAAAATTGGTCGAGAAGCGTGTAAACTGATCCAGACACCACAAGTATAAAAAAATAACGATTCCTTTTTATATTTCTCCTACATCTCGTATTCTAACATATCCTTATTCAACAATTTTTAAATACTCTCTCCGTTCTTTTTTAGTTGTCATATTTTGCTTTTCGAGAGTCAAATTTGATTAATTTTTAAAGCTAAATTAAATTAGATTAATTCGATATTTTAAAATTAAAATTTAGATATTTTAAAAACTATACTTTAAATTGTAATTTTTCTTATATCAATATGATAAAAAAACTACACTTTAAAATGTTGATCAAAGTTTATATCGTTTGACTTTTAAAAAGGAAAACTATGACACCTAAAAAAGAGCGGAGTACCAAATATTCTACTAAAAGTAGAAATGTTTATTATGAGTGTGTATTTAGCATTCAAATCTGGTAGAAAGCCCAAATCCAATCAAATATTAACACTTCCATCGGAAAGCCCAAACTTCTTCTTCTTCTTCTCCTTCCCTCTGACCGGAAAAATTTTCACCGGAATCCGCCATAATCCGTCGGCAATGTGGTCGGCGAAACCTCCACAACCACCGTCATCCAGTTATTGCAGTCTCCAAAGCTCCCTCCTCTCTCTCGCTATTTTAACTTTACTCTCCTTCACATATCTCTCCCTCAAATCCTTCCATCAAACCAATTCTCCTCCTCCTCTAACTCCTTCTCTCATTATACAATCATCTCAGGTAACCTTTTCTAATTTTTTTTTTTTTTTTTTGTGATTTACGGTTGTTAGAGCGGTGGAGGAAGAACATGAGGTATGCCGGAAGTGTTTTAGGTTGATTTAATTTTTTTAATTTTTTTTTTTTTTTTTTTTTTTTGTGATTTGAGGTTGTTAGAGCGTCGGCGGCGGAGGAGGAGAAGGAGGAGGACGTGATATCGGATGTGTATAATTCGCCGGAAGTGTTTAGCTTGAATTATGGGGAAATGGAGAGGAAATTTAAGGTGTATATATATAAAGATGGAGATCCGAAGACGTTTTATCAAACGCCGAGGAAACTGACAGGGAAGTATTCTAGTGAAGGATATTTCTTCCAGAATATTCGAGAGAGTAAGTTTGTTACAGATGATCCAGATCAGGCTCACTTGTTCTTCATTCCGATCTCTTGTCACAAGATGAGAGGGAAGGTAAGAATTGTCTAGTTTTGATTTGCTTATTGCGTTAGATTCGGTGTTGTTTGATGTTTTATGTAATGAATTTTGGTTGGATGTGAATGTTGTGCATTACAGTTATAATACTTAGTTCAATTTAATGCTTGATTTGTTCAATTTAATGCTTGATTTGCCTAATATGCAGGGAATTTTGAATGAGAGTAGCAATAAGTACCTTATTAGCTTCTTTTTGTAATCCTTTTGATTGGTGCTAAAATATCTAAGTTCAATCATTTGAGTCGATTGGTTTAACAAGGCTGAAAGGCATTTGCTTTTTTCATAGCTGAGGAAGGAAAGTGTTCAATAACAAGGAGTGAAAGAGATGATGTTTAAATTTTGTCTAATTTAGTTAAAATCTTTAAGTTCATTCATATGACTCGATTGGTTTAACAAGGTTGAAAGGCATTTGCTTTTTTCTTAGCTAAGGAAGGTAAGTGTCTGATAACAAGGAGTGAAATAGACGATGTTTAAATTTTGTCTAATTTAGTTAAAGTCTCTAAGTTCATTCATATGACTCGATTGGTTTAACAAGGTTGAAAGGCATTTGCTTTTTTCTTAGCTGAGGAAGGTAAGTGTCCGATAACAACAAGTGAAAGAGATGATGGTTAAATTTTGTCTAATTAGTTGAAATCTCTAAGTTCATTCATATGACTCGATTGGTTTAACAAGGTTGAAAGGCATTTGCTTTTTTCTTAGTTGAGGAAGGTAAGTGTCCGATAACATAAGGGATGATGGTGAATTTTTGTCTAGTTTAGTTAAAATCTGTAAGATCATTCATATGACTCGATTGGTTTAACAGGGTTGAAAGGCATTTGCTTTTTTCTTAGCTGGGGAAGGTAAGTGTCCGATAACAAGGAGTGAGAGATGATGGTTAGTTTTTGTCTAATTTAGTTAAAATCTCTATGTTCATTCATATGACTCGATTGGTTTAACAAGGTTGAAAGGCATTTGCTTTTTTCTTAGCTGAGGAGGGTTAGTGTCCGATAACAAGGAGTGAAAGACATGATGGTTAATTTTTGTCTAGTTTAGTTGGATCTTATTCTAGAGAGGGTGCAGGGATGAGTAGTAAATTTACTTCGGAGGTTACTCATTACTGTTGGCTATAGTATGAATCTTCTTCTTAGGAACCAGAAGTCGGATGCCAGATCTTTTAATGCGGGGTTTGTTAGCTGAATATGTTAGTTTTTCCCATCCAAGTGTTTGTGGCAACCAGAATTCTCTTAAAAGAACCTTTTTTCTCTCAGAGGATTCATTAGCTGGAAATGCAGCAACAAATGCTCAGAGATTCTTCATTTTATAAGGAAACTGGGAACCGTGGTGTGTAGTAATGTCACTTCTTTCTCCTTTGCACTTATTGTGGAAAGAACTTTTCTCTTTCCGAGGTTACTCATTACTGTTGGCAATAGTATAAATAATCTTCTTAGGAATCAGAAGTCTGATTCCAGCATCTATTAATGCGGGCTTGTTAGCTGAATGTGTTAGTTTTTCCAATCCAAGTGTTTTGTGGCACCAGAATTCTCTTAAAAGAATCTTTTTCCTCCCATGTTAATTCATTAGCTGGAAATGCAGCAACCAATGCTGAGAACATAGATTTTTCATTTTATAGGGGAACTGGGATTCGTGGTGTGTGTAGTAATGTCACTTCTTTCCCCTTTGCACTTATTTTGGAAAGAATTCTGTTGTAGTGTACCAGCTCTTGGTTTATAAAGATATATCATTCCGTGCCAACATTGGAAAGTCTTGTACTTCTTGATGGACATATGCTTTTTGCTCCTAGTCTTAGTGTATATTCTGATCCTAGCTTCTTTTTTTTTTTTTTTTTGTGTGTATATTCTGATCCTAGCTTTTGTAACATAAAATGTGAAACACCTATACTATTTAAGATTGGGGTATCCGATCTACCTAACACTTGGGACTCCTCATGTATTCTATAAGAATATATTCTTTGATGGAATGCAGGGCACATCATATGAGAACATGACCATAATTGTACAGAACTATGTTGATAGTTTGATAGCAAAATATCCATACTGGAATAGAACGATGGGTGCAGATCACTTCTTTGTTACCTGTCATGATGTTGGTGTCAGGGCAACTGAAGGGCATCCCTTTCTTGTAAAGAATGCAATCCGTGTCGTGTGCTCCCCTAGCTATGATGTTGGATATATTCCACATAAGGATGTTGCTCTTCCACAAGTTCTGCAGCCATTTGCCCTTCCAGCCGGAGGAAATGACGTTGAGAACAGGTAATCCTGTTGGATAATGAATGTGCTACAGATCAGATCATTTTCTTTTTATAGATATGTCTTTGTACTTTTTTTATTCTTTAATCCTTTTTTTTTCTGTTGACACATCCAACATGGTAATCTCTATGTGAGTAGTAAAATCCGACATTTCACTGAGCCAAGGATGAAGGAAACAAAACCTCTGCATCAGTGTAGTGATACTTTATATGGTAGAGACTGCAGTTCTACAGAATTTGCATACTTTTCCTCTCAAGCTGGGCCCTAGTGTTACTGTGAACATGCGCAATAGTTTTTTCCCATAACATTTGAATTACCCATTAAATATGGAAAGATTGAAAGCTGAAAAAAATGATTAGTATATACCCTTTTTCTCCAAGCTGAATATCCATTCTTTTCCTTTTACTTGTCCCAATGCAATGTTTAAAAAGGAAACTTGTCTTTACCTTTCAATTATTTACAGTATCCCAATGTTATAATCCACATACTCAGCCCCTTCCTGAGTGTAATTCTACATATTTCAGCACTTTCTGAGTAACTGATTTTTTCAGCTCTTTACTGAGACTCATACCTTTCTTTAAAAGTTTTAATTCAAGCAATGATATCTCTGTTACAAATATTTGTTGCAGTAATTCTCCAGTACATTTTTGTGTACCTTCCGTTGATAACTATGCTTCTCAGTTGCATCTAGCATGCCCCTGGCTTCTCGTCATATATGCCTTCTTTAATATCTTTAATACCGATCTTCCTTCTTGTTGGCACATGTATTTTATAAATTTCATGTCCCTTTTTATGAAAACGTTGAAATTTTATCAAACAGTACCAAGGTACTGAAAATCTAAAACTGAAAAGAGAGTGTCTCCAGAAAATTGAAGGACTACAGAAGATTTAACAGTGATTTTAAGTCGGAAACATTACTCTTCTTTACTCCACAGATAGAGACTTTTTAAACAGCTTTCATGGCCATTTGTCTTAGACTACACGGAAGATCATACAATAGTAGGTTGATCAGGTAGTTCTTATTCTTGGAGGCCACAATTTGCCTTTTAACTGAGTTAAGTCCCTCTGTCATCAGTTTAGTGAGAGACCAAAAAAAAAAGAAGAGATGCTGGTAACCAATATGTTATCAAGCTTTTACTGATAAATCTTCAGATATCTGAGGTTGTACAAATTCATGGATCTCCCAACAAAAGATAGGTGTTTTGTCTGCGCGCACTTTCTATGTGTACTGTAGGACAAATGTCAATCCAATATGCTGTGAGAGGATTTTTCAAAACGTTTTAATTGAAAAAGGGATGAATGGTTATCTTATGCTGGCATATTGGTATAGTGCCCTCAAAAACTCATTCTGTAAAGTTAATGATTAATATCTATAACTATAAGTATGCACTCGACCCAATCTTCTTTGGAGGTGGAGGCTTTACAAGGAACTAATTCATTCTCCCCAATCATGAGTCGTTCTCATGAACTATTTTCTGTATTAATGGATCTTGTAGTTGGAGTAAAAATTCTTAGCTAGCGCATGGCCATAGATTTTGGATCAGATTATGAAATTTTATCTTCAAATATTTCTTTGGCCCATGAAATTTGATTAGATTTTGAAAATTTATCTTCAAAATATTTTGAAGTTCCCATGAGCCAGCCAGTTTTTGGTAGAACTTTCACTCACACTCACAAAACATCAAAATTTTCCAAGTAAAATGCATGGACAAACAACTTCAAAAACTCAAATTTTCAAGTTTCAACTTCAAAATTTATGGCCAAACGGGAGCTTAGTCTAGTTTGTCATTTATGAATTGTCACCTATCACTATACATTTGCATAGCCTATCAATATATATGTAGATGGTCAGAAGTTACTATAGTGAAGATAGCATGTCACTAACAGTAATCCTAATTTGTACAGGACAACTTTGGGTTTCTGGGCAGGTCATAGAAACTCTAAAATCAGGGTTATCCTGGCACGCCAATGGGAAAATGACACCGAATTGGATATTTCCAACAATAGGATAAACAGGGCTACAGGACCTCTGGTTTATCAAAAGAGATTCTACAGGACAAAGTTCTGCATATGTCCGGGAGGTTCCCAGGTTAACAGTGCTCGTATAACTGACTCAATACATTATGGATGTGTTCCTGGTAAGGATTTCAGCTTTTTAGGGAGCTTGAAACAATCGTGGAGACTGTATTTATTATATTGTCGTTATCTTCAATTAAGCACCTCATGACACACAACAAGTTGAGCCGATGGTAGAATTTCTTCTTCGTATGACTACTTTTTAGTTCACTTTTTTGTTCTACTTGTTAGTTCTACTTTTTAGTTCACTTTTTTCTTCTACTTGTTAGTTCACTTTTTTGTGTATCACTTTGGCTTGGAAGGAACTCTTATGTAAATTGAGTAGAACCAAAAAGAAAAAATTATATATATATTGAAAAGAAAGACAGGTGAGGCTCAATGTTGATATATATTTTACTTGTTTTTACAAAAAAAACTTGCAATTGCAATTGTTATTAAGATCACTATAACTGTTCAGTCACATGTTTTTTAGTTCTCTCTCTCTTTTTGAGAGAATAATCTTCAATCTCTTTGGTAAACGCAAAAGATAAAGAATCATTATGGCTGAGGCGATAGAGGTCATGGGGTGAGGGAGGGAGAGAAATAGAGAGAAGACTAAGTAATTTGGTCTTCAAGTTAGTTAACAAGAAGTTGACATAAATGAATTTATAGTGAAATGCTTTTCAACAGACTAGTTCATCTTTTTCTAAAATTATCTGATTGTTCAACTTTCATTATGCTTGCTTCCTAATCTCCACTACTTTTCGGGTCATCTTTGCAGTGATACTCTCTGATTACTATGATTTGCCATTCAATGACATTGTTGATTGGCGTAAGTTTGCGGTCGTACTGAGGGAGAAGGATGTATATGACCTAAAGAAAATTCTCAAGAACATCACACAAGAAGAATTTGTCACTTTGCATAACAATTTAGTAAAGGTAAGTGGCCTCACCGGATCTTGGTCTGGAATACCGAGTGTAGTTATGCCTGAAATGGAAAAACTTTCTCATGTCATTGCATGGAATAATGTACTATTGAACGTGAAAGACGCAAATTGCATCACTAACTTTCTAATTATTGATCTTCTCTTTATCAGGTTCAGAAGCACTTCCAGTGGAATTCACCTCCTATAAGACATGATGCTTTTCATATGGTTATGTATGAACTTTGGCTGCGCCACCATGTGATCAAGTACTAATCCAGAAATTAGAGATACGATAAATCAGGTATAGGAAGAGCTTAAAGTTGTAAATAACTGTTTAAACAGTTTGCCATCTTTCTTTCTCCGCATTTCTGGGCATTGGAGGGGTCTTAACGGAGGCAAACCCGCTGAGGCTGAGATCACAAGAGAGCTGTTTCTTGTGTAATTTATGTGATCTGTTTTTTGTACCTATTGAGGAACATCTTTTAGCCCTTGTTGTCAAGAGGGTGAAAGATTGCTTCTTGTTTGTGCAACTGCAAATTAAAGGATATTATATAGGTGTCATTTTCATGTAATTTATTCATTTATTCTAAGCTTCCCACTGAGGAAATACTATCATCTTCTGTAGATGCAATTGGATTTAATCTGAAATGACTGTTTCTGTTCTATTGGTTTTTTTTTGGGTCCATTTCGTTTTACTAGTATTTTGTTATTGAATGTCATTTTCAGTTTTCCTTGAGTAGATGGTCTTTGGAAACAGCTTCTCTATCTCGGTAAGGTTTCCGCACACTCTATCCTCTCCAAACCTCACTTTGCGGGATTAGACTGGGTATGTTGTCATAATGTCATTTTAGGAAGTAGAAATGAAATGGACTTTATGAAATGGGCCGTCCAGCCTTCATTTGATGGACTGGTCCAGTTTTGGTCCAAACTCCAAATCTTGGGTCGTGCTGGGCCTTGACTAGAGATCATCAAAGATCTTAATTACGAATTTCCTTTTGGCACATAACATTAAGATAAACTTCTTGAACTATTACAAAAAGGGGAAACCAAAAATAAAATGAACCTTCATAACTCATAAGAGATTTTAATTAAAACACAATTTTATTATGGGGAAATGACATGATTTGCTCTTCAAATGGTCTGGTCTTTAATTTTTGCCTTTCAAACAGGCTGATTTTTAATCTTTGACCTTTAGCAATCGAATTTATGTTTAGTGGGGCACAAGCTCTTTAGAAACTGAAGTCATACCCGAACATATAACTTGTGAAATATTATAATACAAAAATATAAACTTATATTCCGTAAAAAAAATATTTGTTATGATTCATGCGCTACAGAACTTATATAAATGTAGAGAATAATTATATTAAATTTGACAAAAGCCCTACACTGCTGTCAAAATCATACCAGTACTCCCAAGATTCATGCGCAATACAGAATCATCTAATAAATAGAATTCACACTTTATGTAGACCAACTAATTATGTATATTTGGCTTATTTATATATAATCAAATAATTAATTCAATGCTAATCCACATGGAAGATAACTTGAACAAGCTGCTCTTGTACTCTTCTTGAATAAGTAATTCCATAAGGTTATGGTGGGGTGACAAGTACCAGGGGCGAAACTACGAGGGTGCAAGGGGTTCAACTCGTCAGAAAATTATAATGTATATATAGGGTCAATTTATTCCTTAATTGTTATTTGAACAAGTAAAAATTCTGTCTTGGTCCGAGTAAGAATATCATTTCTCTTATTCATGTATAAACATTAAGTTTTGAATCCCCTTAACACAGTACGAATTGCAGCTCAACGGTCGAAGAGCTTAATATGTAGCACATTCTTTTTGCCTTTTCGAATCCCCTTGTCAAAAGTTCTAGCTCCGATCTTGACAAGTACCCTCCATCCTTAACACAACGGTGTAGGGTTCGACCGCCTTCGGTAGAGAGTATTTTACCCCTCAAAATGGAATTTTCTAACACGAATTCAAATTAATCAGGCCTCAATAACAAATCCTCAATTTCATCTTGTCTAAGATGCTCCATTGTGTCATGAACTGCAAGTTAAGCGTTGCTCTATCCTGGGTGTTGGACAAAGTTCATTGTTATATATGGTGGATAAGATAGACATAACCAAAACTCTGCCTAAATCTTGAAACTGTTGAGCCACATGCTTTCTATGGGAAACTCGAGACTCTTTAGAAAGCACCAGACACGGGTGAGAAACTAAGAAAGAACAACAAATTCAAAATCCACACACATGTATTGTTTTTTTTTTTGAATGTGTGTATTCCATGTTTCATGTTGGCTTTGCAACTAGGTTAAATTACTTCTCTTTTGATTTGATGTAATCCTTCCCCTAACTTCTACTATTTCAATTTAATTTAGTTGAATATTAAACAAGAAAGGTATCTGGTACTATATTTAAGTCAAAGGAATGAGACATATGGACCAAAATACTAATGTCCAAATGTTTCTCATAGAAAATAACAACTCGCTATTAATTAGTTGGCCAAGAAATTTATATGGTTTTGACTAAATTAATGTCATGCATAAACCAACAAAATATCATAACATGAGAATCAATGAACGAATCCTATTATAGTAGGCAATTAATCAATTTTTCCATATTGACATAAAATCGAGCTAATATGTGATTATAACAGTACACTGATATATAGGTCTACAAAACATAAGAAATGGATGTTTGATCTAACTCAACATTAAAAATTAACTTATGAGATGAGCTGAATGACGTTTGACTATATATATATATATATAGATATATATATAGATATATATATATATGATTACCATGATTCAATAGATAAAACTTACTGCCTTTAGTAATTAGGACCAGTCGCGGAGTCATCCTTGTCCAGCGGATGTCAACATATATATATATATATATACACGATATGTTAAATTTCTTTGACTTCTTTGAATACTTACGTATTCATATTTTGACACTTCTTGTTGAAAATATTAACTTCACTACTAATTCAGACTATAAATATGTATTTTAAAAAATTGGTACATATGTACAATGAAGGAATCCTATTAGAGCAAGCAATCATTTTTTCCATATTGACTATCTTTGGTTCTTGGGAGGGAAGAAGAAGTGATAAACTAATGATAAGAAATGGACATTCCAACTAACTTAATCTCAAAATCTAGCTCAAAAGATAACAATAACACTAATATATATATGATTACACGATTCAATATACAAAACTCAACGCCTCTAGTTAGGATCAGTGGCAGAGCGGGAAACCATTCCTTCATTGAAAATTAAATTTGCTAATTTTAAATTCTGAATTCGCCACTGAATTCGGGGTACAATAGGCCACAAGGTCAAGATTATGTCATGTTTTTCAAACGATTTACCAATCCAAAAGTTGAGTTCATTTTCACATGGAATTGCGTCATGCAATATGGAGTTTTTTATATAGGCAAAAAGGTTCTTATCCACAAACCATAGACAAAAAACAGAAAGAAAAATACTCCCTCCGTTTTAAAAAGAATGACATGTTTTGATTTGATACGGAATTTAAGAAAATAAAAAAGATTTTTTAAATTTTGTGGTCTTAAATTAAAGATATGTCAAATGTACCAAAATGCCCTTTAATCTTGTGAACTTAAACATGTCATTTAGAAAGTTAGAATTAAAGAGTTAATAAAACGGGAAACGATCATTCTTTTTTAAACGGATTAAAAAGAAAAATAGGTCATTCTTTTTTATACTAAGGGAGTAATAATTATAAAGAAAATAATTTTTTAAGAAAAATTAAAAATATATTTTTTTAATAATGTAAAAAGTGACAAATAAAGATGAGTTCAAGATTTGAAGTATCTTGGCATAACTTGCCGGCTAATTTGATGCTTTCAATTAGAGAACTAAACGATGACAAATTCAACCATATTATTAATTACTTCTATTATTATTTTTATTTTTTTAATGATAAGAGAACGCAATCGTTATCTTTCAGGTGCTCATAACGTAAAACTTATTCTAGTATAATAATTTCTAAATTAATCATATGGGAGAGATAAATCGTACTAGATAATTCTCGTGCGATGAGCTCAATCGAAAAAGCATAATGCTTTAGTAATAAAAAGAAGAATGATTTGAATCGTGTATCTATGTCCAATCTACGGTAAAAGAGAAGGTTTCATCGAAACAATTATTTATTTCAATTTAGAGTTTCTCGTCTTTTTTTTTTTTTTTGAAAAAGAATTAAAGAGGGTGTGGGGAGAAATGACAAGAAGATACTGGGAACATAAATTTAGAAGAGATGATGGAGGGGGAGTTCATTTTGGTCATGGTACTAGAAAATAGAATCCTAAAATGGCACCTTATATCTCTGCAAAGCGTAAGGCTATTTATATATTACAAACTCTACTAGAACTGCTCATTTTTTATCAGAAACTTGTGATTTAGTTTTTGACGCATCAAATAGAAAAAAACAATTCTTAATTGCTGGTGTCAAAAATAAAATAACTAATTCAGTAGAGCGCGCTGCAATAAGACCTGGTATCATTATGTTAATAAAAATTGACTTGGTAATATGTTAACGAATTGGTCCACTACAAAAATAAGACTTTATAAATTTAGAAACTTGAGAATGGAACGAAAAATAGGAAGACTCAACCGTCTCACGAGAAGAGATGCAGCTCATATAGAAAATTTCGAACTTGAGACCCCTTTTACCATTATTATTTGAAAATTAACTTCATTAATCAAATCAAACAACTATGCTAAGCCAAAGAATAATACTTGATTGAGATTTCATAGGTAGTAGAATAGATACTACCAATAAAAGTATTTCTAGTTAAAGATAAAAGAAATGGGATAACTACACAAATATTCCTTAAAGGGCGTGATTTTGCATTTTTGCCCCTCATAAGAAAGGTCTTACAAAAATAACATTACTTTTTTATATATATAGAACAACTACCTTTTTGCCCCTCTATACCTCAAATATTTTTAAACAACTCTCAATGCTCATTTGCCTCTCAACTTTTATATTTTTTTTTTTTTTTCTCAACCTTTATTTTTCTTTTATTTTTTATTTTATTCTTTCTTCTACGTTTTTTTTTTTTCTCAATCTTTATTTTTTTCCTTTTCTCCTCTCAATTCTATTTTTTTCTCCTTTTTTTTTTTTTTTTTTTTTTTTTTCTCAACCTTATATATTTTTCGTTTATTTTTCGTTTTGTCTTTTTTTCTTCGTTTTTTCCTCTCTTTTTTCTCAATTTTTATTTTTTTCTCTCAACTTCTATTTTTTTTATTTTTTCTTTGATTTTAAAATTTTCTTTTCTTTTTTTTTAATCATTTTTTTTTACCTTTATTTTTTTATGAGATGTTCTATAACTCTTGCTTTAGAGGCAAGACTTAGTCCAAGGACTTCCAAACAACAAATTATGCCCCATGAGCAAGACTTGATACTAGTACATTGTGTCTTGATTTATGAGATGTTTTATAACACTTGCCTCAGAGGCAGGACTTAGCCCAAGGACCTCTCAAAAAATACAAGTTACGCTTCATGGTCAAGAGTTCACACTACTTCATTGTGTCTTAATTTATGAGATACTCTATAACTCTTGTCTTAGAGGCAAGACTTAGCTCAAGGATTTTCAAACAACAAGTTATGCCCCACGAGCAAGGCTTGCACTACCTCATTGTGTCTTGATTTATGAGACATTTTATAACTCTTGTCTTATAGACAAGACTTAGCCCAAAGACTTTCAAACAACAAGTTACGCCCCATGGGCAAGAGTTGACACTACCACATTATGCTTGATTTATTAAATGCTCTATAACGTTTGCCTAAGAGGCAAGACCTAACCCAAGGACTTCAAAATAACAAGTTACGCCTCATGAGCAAGAGTTGACGCTACCACATTGTGCCTTGATTTATGCGATGCTCTATAACTCTTGCCTTAGAGGTAAAACTTAGCTCAAAAACTTTCAAACAACAAGTTACGCCTCATTGGCAAAAGTTGACACTAGCACATTGTGTCTTGATCATGAGATGCTCTATAACGTTTGCCTTAGAGGAAAGACTTAGCCCAAGGGCCTCCCAAAAAATAAGTTATGCCCCATGAGCAAGAGTTAACACTACTTCATTGTGTCTTAATTTATGAGATGCTCTATAACTCTTGCCTTAGAGGCAAGACTTAGCTCAAGAATTTCCAAACAACAAGTTATGCCTTACGAGCAAGACTTGACACTACCTCATTGTGTCTTCATTTATGAGATGTTCTATAACATTTGTCTTAGAGGCAAGACTTGTTCCAAAGGACTTCCAAACAACAAAGCACGCCCTTAAGTTTACTTCGATTTCAAAGAAAGAAGATCTTTTTTGTGAATTATCCAACTTTTTGTTTATAGCAAAAAATAATAGAGGTTAAGAAAAAAGAAAAAAAAAAGAGAAGAAAAAAAGAGAAAAGGAAAAAATAAAGATTAAAAAAAAAGAAAAAAGAGAAAAAAATAAAAGTTGAGAAAAAAAATAAAAGTTGAAAAAAAAGAGAAAAAAAAAGAATAAAAAAAAATAAAGGTTGAGAAAAAAAAGAACAAAAAAAGTTGAGAGAAAAATTAAAAATAAAAAAAATAAAAATAAAAGTTGAGAAAAAAATTAAAAAAATAAAAGAAAAAGAAAAAAAGAAAAATAAAAAGTTGAGAGAAAAATGAACGTGGAGAGTTGTGGTGTAGAGGGGCATTAATGTATTTGTTCTATACATAAAAAGGAAGGAAGGGTATTTTTTAAAGACTTTTCTAATGGGGGCAAAAATTGAAGACCACTCACATTTGGGGACACTCCATGTGAGTTGGGGTTGGGCTAAGATTTTTGCAGCCCATTTAAGAACAGGGCTTTTTAGCCCGGTCCGAATAATCCCTCTGGCCCGTAGGGCTTTAGCAATATGGGTTGGGCCGGCCCGTGGGCTAAATAAAAATAAAATAGAGTACTAAAAAGAACAAGATGAATTCAAACCCAAAGGCTACTTAAACCATCATAAATATTTAAATATTAATTATGTTTATAAAATATGTAAGATTCGAACAATATCATGTCAAAAGTTATGTAGTTTCATAGATTATTATGAATTTTTTTTTGTGAACTTGCACTTAATTAGCAAGTAGTAACATTATTTGTCTTGTAAATATTTTTGTTATTAACAATTTAAAATTAAATTTAAATTTAAAAAATAATATTATTTAAAAAAATAAGTTGGCCCGTCGAGGCCCATAGCCCACAGAGTGATGAGTTTGACTTGCTGTTTTCAAGCCCATCATTATAATGGACCAGCCCGGACTGATCCGTCAAATTTTAAAGCCCGCAAAGACTAGTCTGGATATGCTGGCTAGCCCGTATTGACAGCTCTAGTTGTGAACATGAAAAAAGATAAATAGAAGTGTATCTCTTTAATAGTTTAAGCATTTTTATGAGGGAGTTTACGCATGTACACTTGAATGCAATGCACTATTTTTCTTTACATTCAATTAGGGCTATTCAAAATCGATAAATGGAATCAAAAAAATGCTATTGATTTATCAGTAATGGATTATTGGTTTAACAATTTCTGTAACTGTTTAGATTTGTTTTTAATCGGGTATTGATTTTATAACTGTTTGAGATTTTTTCTTAACGGGTTTAACCGATAATTCAATTATAAATTAATAAATTACAATTATACTCTTCGGTAGATAAAGTCCTTGACATAATTAGATTTTAGTTTCATACTTTTACTTCTCACTGTCTCAAAGTCTTAGTTATTCTATAAGATGACAATGTTTGCTTCTGAGCAAGATGCAATCTGTCAACTCATATGCATAGTTCATTTCGTTCGTTACTTTGTTTCTAAGAGATTTTCATTGAAGAAATATTTTTGCATGAAATCTTAACGGTTAAACCGATAATGATCAATAACCAATAAAATGATAGCCAATAAACTGATATCTTAACAGTTCTATAACGATTTAGCGTGTCTACAAACCGATAACCAATAAATCGACCAATAATAAGCAGTCCTACATTCAATTAATGCTTTATGTATTAAATCTAGGCTATGTATTAAAATTTATTAAATATTTGACAGAAATTAAAAGCACACACCTTTGAGAAATTTAATGAATCAAAATTATTCAAAAACACGTTTAAGTGACTTTCTTAATTAAACCCTACCAAACATATCAAATACTTTTTTTTCTGTAATTATATCTATGAAGAGTTATACATATTAGACTGATGTGAGTTACGTGCCGTTATACATATTAGACTGATGTGAGTTACGTTTAGGCAGGGGCGGAGCACTTTAGACGAAGGGTGGTTCGGTGCATATTTCATCGAAAATTATGTGACGTATAAATATTAAATATTAGTTATTATAAATGTATATTTAATTTTGCACATGTTTCATCAAATTTCTGACTTCACCACTAATTATACGTTGTCGTGGACCTAAAATAATAAAAATATCACCTTCCTATTGGTCCCATGATAAATAAAAATGTCCCCTTTCTAGTGGTCCCTTATGTTTTGGAGTAAACTCAAACTAATTTGTGAGCAGTTTTGATATTTTTATTAATTTAATTATCTAAAGTGAATATTTTTAATTTTTGTTAAATATTTAACAACCTATGCTTAATATTATGTTTTACGGGAATATGTAAAAAAAATTATATAATTTTCATCTGTTTTTCATTCGTTGTCATGTACTTTTATTGGAATTTGAGTAAATTTAGATGTGTTGGATTTATTTTTGGGGACGACACTTCCAACAGACTTAACGTGCACTCACACTGGAGTAATCGAAGGTTATTCCTAGTGGAGAGGCTTGAAACTCTAGTACATGAGCGCGCCACTACTAGGGGCGGAGCTAGCTTGTGGCTAAGGTATTTATTGAATTCCTTTTGGTTAAAAATTATATTATTTATATATGGTTTAAAAAAATTAATTTATTTTTATATATAGTAGACATCGAACCCCCTTCAACTAATTCATGTGTTTACTTTTTATATTTTGAACCCCTTAGTGAAAATTCTGACTCCATCACTAGCCACTATCACTAATATCCCTCAAAAATTTGCTCACCAATAGTGTTTTCGATGAATTTTATAGTTTTTGTAGCTTTTGCTATTTTTGATGTGTTTTCGGAGTCTTGGGTAACTTTTGAAGTGCAATTTTTGTTACAATTTTTTTTTTCAAAATTTTTTTTTTCAAAATTTTTTTCTCTCAACTTCTATTTTTTTATTTTTCTTAGATTTTAATTTTTTATTTTATTTTTTTTAATCATTTTTTTTGACCTTTATTTTTTTATGAGATGTTCTATAACTCTTGCTTTAGAGGCAAGGCTTAGTCCAAGGACTTCCAAACAACAAATTATGCCCCATGAGCAAGACTTGACACTAGTACATTGTGTATTGATTTATGAGATGTTTTATAACACTTGCCTCAGAGGCAGGACTTAGCTCAAAGACCTCTCAAAAAATACAAATTATGCTCCATGGTCAAGAGTTCACACTACTTCATTGTGTCTTAATTTATGAGATACTCTATAACTCTTGCCTTAGATGCAAGAGTTAGCTCAAGGATTTTCAAACAACAAGTTATGCCCCACGAGCAAGGCTTGACACTACCTCATTGTGTCTTGATTTATGAGACATTCTATAACTCTTGTCTTATAGACAAGACTTAGCCCAAAAACTTTCAAACAACAAGTTACTCCCCATGGGCAAGAGTTGACACTACCACATTGTGCTTGATTTATGAGATGCTCTATAACGTTTGCCTAAGATGCAAGACCTAACCCAAGGACTTCAAAATAACAAGTTACGCCTCATGGGCAAGAGTTGACACTACCACATTGTGTCTTGATTTATGCGATGCTCTATAACTCTTGCCTTAGAGGTAAAATTTAGCTCAAAGACTTTCAAACAACAAGTTACGCCTCATTGGCAAGAGTTGACACTAGCACATTGTGTCTTGATCATGAGATGCTCTATAACGTTTGCCTTAGAGGCAAGACTTAGCTCAAGGGCCTCCCAAAAAAAAAGTTATGCCCCATGGGCAAGAGTTAACACTACTTCATTGTGTCTTAATTTATGAGATGCTCTATAACTCTTGCCTTAGAGGCAAGACTTAACTCAAGAATTTCCAAACAACAAGTTATGCCCTACGAGCAAGACTTGACACTACCTCATTGTGTCTTGATTTATGAGATGTTCGATAACATTTGCTTTAGAGGCAAGACTTGTTCCAAAGGACTTCCAAACAACAAAGCACACCCTTAAGTTTACTTCGATTTCAAAGAAAGAAGATCCTCTTTGTGGATTATCCAACTTTTTATTTATTAGCAAAAAATAATAGAGGTTAAGAAAAAAGAAGAAAAAAAGAGAAAAGGAAAAGAAAAAAAAAGATTAAAAAAAAAGAAAAAAAGAGAAAAAAATAAAAGTTGAGAAAAAAAAGATTAAAAAATAAAGGTTGAGGAAAAAAGAACAAAAAATTGAGAGAAAAAGAAAAAAAAAAGGTTGAGAAAAAAGAAAACGAGAATTAAAAAAAATGAGAAAAAAGAAAAAAAATTAAAAAGATAAAAGAAAAAAAAAATTAAAAGTTGAGAGACAAATGAACATGGAGAGTTGTGGTGTAGAGGGGCATTAATGTATTTGTTCTATACATAAAAAGGAAGGAAGGGTATTTTTTAAAGACTTTTCTAATGGAGGGCAAAAATTGAAGACCATTCACATATGGGGACACTCCATATAATTTCCTGATTTGATAGGGTTGGGCTAAGATTTTTGCAGCCCATTTAAGAACATGGCTTTTTAGCCTGGTCCGAATAAGCCCGCTGGACCGTAGGGCTTTAGCAATATGGGTTGGGCCGGCCCGTGGGCTAAATAAAAATAAAATAGAGTACTAAAAAGAACAAGATGAATTCAAACTCAAACGCTACTTAAACCATCATAAATATTTAAATATTAATTATGTTTATAAAATATGTAAGATTCGACCAATATCATGTCAAAAGTTATGTAGTTTCATAGATTATTATGATTATTTTTTTGTGAACTTGCACTTAATTTACAAGTAGTAACATTATGTAATATTGTCTTGTAAATATTTATATTATTAACAATTTAAAATTAAATTTAAATTTAAAAAATAATAAAAATAATATTATTTAAAAAAATAAGTTGGCATGTCGAGGCCTATAGCCCATAGAGTGATGAGTTTGGCTTGCTATTTTCGAGTCCATCATTATAATGGACCAGCCTGACTTGGCCCGTCAAATTTCAAAGCCTGCGGAGGCTAGTCTGAATGGGCTGAGCTAGCCCGTATTGACAGCTCTAGTTGTGAACATGAAAAAAGATAAATAGAAGTGTATCTCTTTAATAGTTTAAGCATTTCTATGAGGGAGTTTACGCATGTACACTTGAATGCAATGCACTATTTTTCTTTACATTCAATTAGGGCTATTCAAAATCGATAAATGGAACCAAAAAAATGCTATTGATTTATCAGTAATGGATTATTGGTTTAATAATTTTTGTAACTGTTTAGGTTTATTTTTAATCGGGTATTGATTTTATAACTGTTTGAGATTTTTTCTTATCGGGTTAACCGATAATCCAATTATAAATTAATAAATCACAATTATACTCTTCGGTAGATAAAGTCCTTGACTTAATTAGAATTTAGTTTCATACTTTTACTTCTCACTGTCTCAAAGTCTTAGTTATTCTATAAGGTACCAGTGTTTGCTTCTGAGCAAGATGCAATCTGCCAACTCATATGCATGGTTCATTTCGTTCGTCACTTTGTTTCTAAAAGATTTTCATTGAAGAAATTTTTTTGCATGAAATCTTAACGGTTAAACCGATAACGATCACCAAAGGTGAAGTAACCCTTCAGATGCTCTCTCCGCCCATGCCGAATACCCCCGGCCGGTTCCGAAGCAAATGAAAGGCTTTCATAAAAATTCTCGTAGAATCGATAACCGATAAAATGATAGCCAATAAACTGATATCTTAACAATTCTATAACGATTTAGCTTGTCTACAAACCGATAACCAATAAATCGACCAATAATAAGCAGTCCTACATTCAATTAATGTTTTATATATTAAATCTAGGTTATGTATTAAAATTTATTAAATATTTGACAGAAATTAAAAGCACACACCTTTGAGAAATTTAATGAATCAAAATTATTCAAAAACACGTTTAAGTGACTTTCTTAATTAAACCCTACCAAACATATCAAATACTTTTTTTTCTGTAATTATATCTATGAAGAGTTAATACATATTAGACTGATGTGAGTTACGTGCCGTTATACATATTAGACTGATGTGAGTTACGTTTAGGCAGGGGCGGAGCACTTTAGACGAAGGCTGGTTCGGTGCATATTTCATCGAAAATTATGTGACGTACAAATATTAAATATTAATTATTATAAATGTATATTTAATTTTGTACACGCTTCATCAAATTTCGGACTTCGCCCGTGGACCTAAAATAATAAAAATGTCACCTTCCTAGCTATTGGTCCCATGATAAATAAAAATGTCTCCTTTCTAGTGGTCCCTTATGTTTTGGAGTAAACTCAAACTAATTTGTGAGCAGTTTTGATATTTTTATTAATTTAATTATCTAAAGTGAATATTTTTAATTTTTGTTAAATATTTAACAACCTATGCTTAATATTATGTTTTACGGGAATATGTAAAAAAAAATATATAATTTTCATCTGTTTTTCATTCGTTGTCATGTACTTTTATTGAAATTTGAGTAAATTTAGATGTGTTGGATTTATTTTTGGGGACGACACTTCCAACAGACTTAACATGCACTCACACTGGAGTAATCGAAGGTTATTCCTAGCGGAGAGGCTTGAAACTCTAGTACATGAGCGCGCCACTACTAGGGGCGGAGCTAGCTTGTGGCTAAGGTATTTATTGAATTCCTTTTGGTTAAAAATTATATTATTTATATATGGTTTAAAAAAAAAAAAAAAATTATATATAGTAGACATCGAACCCCTTCAACTAGTTCATGTGTTTATTTTTTTATATTTTGAACCCCTTAGTGAAAATTCTGACTCCATCACTAGCCACTGTCACTAATATCCCTCAAAAATTTGCTCGCCAATAGTGTTTTCGATGAATTTTATAGTTTTTGTAGCTTTTGCTATTTTCGATGTGTTTTCGGAGTCTTGGGTAACTTTTGAAGTGCAATTTTTGTTACAATTTTTTTTTTCAAATTTTTTTTTAATGTCTGGTGTAATTTTTAATGTTGTGATTTTTGAGATTCGATGAAATTTGATCCAATTTTTTTTACAATTTCTATTAAATCTAACCATCAAAGTTTGTTAAATATTTGACGGTGAGAAAAAAAAAAGTACGCTTTTGACAAATTTAATAGATCAAAATTGTTTCAAAAACATGTTTAATTAACAAACTACCAAACATAACAATTCATATTTTGTCATTTTCTCATAGATACCAACCATACATGTGAGTTTGGTGGGATGTGCTGCAGTGATGAGATTACTTCACCCTTAATCGGAGGTCTCGAGTTTAAATTCTGGGTATGGAGAAAAATTTGTTGAGAGCGTCACCCTCAAATGGGCCCTGTAATATGCGATTCAAATTAGTCGGGGCTCCAATATAAATATCGAACACGAGTGAAAAAACAAAAAAAAAACATACATGTGAGTTATAATGTACTTATGTGTTGTGGACCTAAAATAAATTAATTGAAATGTCAGTATCTATAATGAGAATCTACATTTTAGTCCATTCATTTTAACACAATGTGTTTTTCATGTTTATAATTTTATTGTTTTCAGTTTTCAGTTTTCATAATTTTAGGAAAAGAACAAAGAAAAAACAGACTAAATAACAAAAAAGAAAAAAAGAGAGGTTCAAACAGAACTGATATAATTCAATATATGTTTGATGGGACATGACAACAAACAAAGCAGGAAAATTATTTAGGGTTAAAAAAAAAGAAAATGTGTGTTGGAAGATAGGTGTTTAGCGGTGTTTGAATTTGAGTTTTGATGACTGACAAATATTACATAAGAATTAGGTCTTTAGCAAGTCTCAGTAAAGAATTAATAGTATTTATGTTCAATAAATAATTGCAAAAGAATTAGATCCTTTGCATGTCTATTGGAGGAACAGGATTGCAAAAAATTTATACACGAAGTGAAAGAATTAGATCCTTCGCAGACAATTGCTGATTAGTAATTACAAAGTAGATTTTAAGTGCAAGAATTTTAGGTTGATTAATCTTATGTTCGAGAATTTTAATCTATATTTACTTTACTAGAAGTTTTGTATATAGGTGTTTGGTGATTGAGTTGTAAAAGCTTTAAAGAATAGGGTACAATTTCGAAAGGGACAACTGCGTCTGCAACTAGGAAAATTGTAAGGCTAAAGGGTGTGTTCGGTATGGAGGAAAATATTTTCCTTGGAATACATGAAAATAAGTTGTTTCTTACTTATTTTCTTGTGTTCAATATGCAAATAGGAATTTTTTTTCTAAAAACATTTGTATATATTTAACACAAAATAATGAAAACGAATAGAGTAAGAGGGTGTGATAAAGAAAACATTATAATTTTAAAAGAAAAAATTATAATTTTAAAAAAATTAATTAATTTTTTTTGGGGGGTGACGGGGGGGGGCTGGGGGCTGGTAGGGGGGTTGGGGTAGGAGTAGGGGGTAGGATCAGAAAAGAAATTTAAATTTTCTTTAACAATTAATTTAAAAAATTAATTTTTTTTTTGGTGGGGGGGCTCGTAGGGGGGTCGGGGTAGGGGGTGGAGGTGGGGTAAGATTTTTTTTTTT